>PYUH01001090.1:79194-261194 GCA_016808085.1 Suaeda aralocaspica | reverse complement strand
TTATTATTATTATTATTATTATTATTATTATTATTATTATTATTATTATTATTATTATTATTATTATTATTATTATTATTATGTACTTGGATTTAATTTGTTCATAATATTATTAGTGTGTTCATAATATATTTATGATACATTAATCATCATTTTTTTTGTTTCATATATATACATTTATTAGTTTATAATTTTCACGAAAAAAATATTATGAAACTACCATTTAGCAAATGAAACAAAAATATAAGTGAAATATTATCTACAAAAATATTATTATACCACAGAAGTGGATTACCATTCACAAAAATATGAAGATGTATTACTGATTTTTTATTCGATAAAATATTAACTACCAATAACGAATTTTTTTTGTGTAACAATTATTAGTAGATTAATATCAAAATTATCACTATGTCATTAGTCATTACTCATTAGTTAAAAATCATTAATATTTTGTAGTTAAAAATCAATAGTCATAGTCAGTCCATAAAAATCATGATAAAAAAATCAATAATGATAATTAAAAATCAATAGTTAAAAACCAATAATCAATAGTTAAAAATTAATAATCCATAATTAAAATTTATTAACCCATAATAAAACTTTTCAGTTCAGTTCAGCTCTAATCAGTACAGTTCAGTTCAATTCAATTCATTTGTTTTCAGCTGACGTAAACAGGCCCTAAGTGATTGACATGCTTATTTCTTTACCAAATGATTAGAATTATGAGTGTTACGGTTATCAGGGGTTAGTTAAATTGGATAATTGAAGAGCATATACAACACTGTATTGAAATACTATCTTTTCTAAATAAAAATTGTTCAATTAAATTAATTCTTTTAGAATGGAAAAATTGCTCATTTGATTTTTGAAGGAAATAAAAATTAAGTTCGAATCAAATAATTAACTTTATATTCATTTAGAACATTAAAAATCAATTAAAATAATAGTTTCCCTTAATTAGATTTTAAAAACTACATTGAATAACATTAGTTATACTTGTAAAATAAAACATTATACTAGAACGGGCATTGCACGAGTTTCAAATTTAGTTAGCACTCCCTCCGTTCCTAAAATATTGATACGTTTGTATCATGCACGTGAATTAAGGAAGGTAAGAGAATAGGATAAGATTCCATTAGATTTTTGTGTAAACGCTTTATTGCAACATTCCTTGGGAGTGTGATAATTCAGCAATAAATTTGCATGAGAAAAAATAAAAAAGGTGGAGTACGGAGTAATGAAGAGATCATGAGTGAGAGTTGTGTAGGCTCAATAGCATCTAATACAACAATCTTAAATAATATAAATTGACCAATAAAAAGTTGTTTTTTTTTAATTGACAAATAACAACAAACTACATGGATCACTGACATAAGCACTATTCCTTAACAGCTTATTTAAAAGAGTAAACAGTACCCATTCACTTGGTATCCAAAAGATGAATTAAACACTAAACATAAAACGTTTTCTCTGAATTGTTCCAGAGCAAATAAAAAGGTAGTACAAAAATTAGCTTCATTGCCTTCCATGGATTCAGAGAATGAGGTCGATGATTGTCATGAATTTATAGACATTATATCTGACTCAGATGCTGAGTGTGATGGTGTTCAGGGTGTTGTTGAGATAGCTGAAGAACCATTTTTGAATGGGGACTCTGATGAACAACCAGAACAAGATAGGTTATTCCTGGACCTCAACGGCATTGCAGAAGAGGAGAGGCAACCAGAAGAGGAGAGGCAATTCTTGGACCTCAACAGCATTCCAGACCTTAACACTATTCCAACTGAAGAAACAGACCAGCAACAACAGCATCAACCGGGTGTCACAAATACGACTCATCATAATCAAAGGCTCAGCAATTCAGAAAGACTAAAAATTCTTTGTTGGCTTCTGGATAACCAAGTGAATGGTTTACTGAAACACCGTAGTATCAAACTATCAGCATATAAATTCAAAGTGAGAAGGAAAGCAATTTCAGAAATATGGAACACAACAAAAAGGCAAAAACAAGCAAATCAATCATTCAATGTTGACAACAAATATTTTCGAAGTGGAAGAAAGAGAGTTCAATGTCCAGTTGACGGAATTTCTCAACTTTCAATGGGGCAGAGAACTTGCATTAGAGATCTAAGTGCAATGCTTGGGATAGGATCAATAACAATATGGAGAATGAAACAAAGATGTCTTATCAAAGCTCATACCAATCCCCTACTACTAGGATTAAGTGAAGATAACAAAATTCAGAGAATGAGGTGGAATTTGAGTTTACTTATAGGAGACTTGGGACACACAAAGAGCAAATTTTACCCAATTTACAACTTCGTACACTTGGATGAGAAGTGTTTCAATCAAACACAAAAGTGACAAAGGTATTATTTGGGTGCAAATGAAACACCAGATTATAGAGCAGCTCAATCAAGCACAAACGTAAAGAAGGTCATGTTTACGGGTGTAGTAGCAAGACCAAGGTACAATTCAGATGGTGAATGTACTTTTGATGGTAAAATAGGGATATTTCCATTTTCATACCAAGAACCAGCAAAGAGGAGTTCAAAAAATAGAGAGAGAGAGAGGGGTTCTATGGTCACATAGATTATCCCATCAATCAACAGACAAGTGGCTAGAAACTAACATGCTCATTCAACAAATAATTCCAGCAATCAAAGCAAAATGGCCTACAGAAGAAGAGACTAAGACAATATACATTCAGCAAGACAATGCAAAGGCTCACATACAACAGTCAGACCCTATTTGGCAATAATATTGCAACTAAGACGACTTCAAATTCATATTAGTTCAGCAACCACCAAACAACCCTGATCTAAACATATTAGATCTTAGGTTTTTCAACAACATTCAAAGTTTAATGCACAAGAAGATGCCAAGAAATGAAGATGAGATTCTACAAAAAGTATTTAATGAAGCTTTCAATGAGTTAAACCCTAAAAGCAAAGCAACGTGTGGATGACTTATCAATATGTCATGACAGAGATTTTAAAGAAGAAAGGTGGCAATGATTATGATTTGCCTCACAACTACAAAGAAAAATTAGAGGCTCTTGGGATACTTCCTGAGCAAGTGCAAGCAAATAGGTGGAATGTAGAGGAAATAGTTGAAGCATATGAAAATAGGCCATCAACATCTAGGGAACCATGATGAAAACAGAGGAGAACATTCAAGTAAAAATCTTGACATGTTTATTGTTGATGTAAGGTGAACCACAAAGTTCATTATCAAAAAAATCATTTAAAGGTTTGGTGTTGTTAATTTTTTTTATTGTTCTCAAAAGTCCCCAAAAATCATTGACAATTCAACAGGAATTGATTATGTCGACTAATTAACGCCTCTAAAACATCAATTAAGTTGAACGATTGGAATATTTTGAAGCATCTCACAATACTTTTTGTCAGTACCATCAAATGATCATTCAACAAAATTGCCTGTGGTAGTTAATTAAGTAGTCGACTTAACCAACAAACATAAAGTTGTTGAAAGTCTCACAACATCTGGACTCATCATTGATTGATTGTTAAAAAATCAGTAGCAACATTATAAACCAACAAATCAGAAAAATCCAAACAACTTAATTCAGAAACCAACAACTTCAATTATTAATTCAGAAGCTAGAGCAAATTAATTCAGAAACCAGCAACTTCAAATATTAGTTTGGAAAAGCAAATTAATTCAGAAACCAGCAACTTATTGAAATATTCATTCACAAAAGCAAATTAATTCTAAAGCGAACAACTTGAAATATTAATTCATCATTAAACCACCAATATATTCATTAACTCATCATCACACCAACAACTACACCCATCATCTGTAACACCCTAGACTTTCCTAACTTTCCTCCTTTAGATTTTCCGAAAATAAAATATAAATATAAAAAAACAATAACAAATATAATTCCTACTTAACTAGGAAGAACCAAAGTATTACCGCCACCGTGATAATGGCTAGGGCTTTATCAAAGTACTACAGCGGAAGTCTTTAAAAACCAAAAACCACAAACCAAATAAAAACTTAAAATAATCTCAAAACAATCTCAAAAGCAAACCAAAGTCAAAACCCAAAAGAAAATTAAATTGAATCTTTATTACACTTCGGAACCGTCTTAACGGCCCTTCAAAACCAAACAAACTGTAAACTTCAAAAACCAAAAGTCAACATCAATAAATATATAACTGATAAGTCCATAAAACTAAGAAAACTATAATGCAAGTGCTCACACTCTAACCTAGCATGATTGACTATGCCCACTTGTACCTGTAGCTTTCTCTTATTCTAGACAACTATTCGCCATCAAAGTGGGTCATCGTAGGGCAAAGTCAAAGACAAAGCCATACACACAAACACACACAATCAACTAAGTTCAGTACATAAGTACTATAGAAGAGTACACTGTCTTATACCCCAATTAGAAGTCATAGATCACTGTTCCATACGACTACCCCATTCATAGGTATATACGTTCCAAGACTTTTGGTGCGAATCCTCTTTCACTTTAAGTGATTAACAGGTTTAACAATATTATGACTCACACACATCAATACATAGAAGCATGAATAACATCAAACAAAACCATATTAATTATCTTGGATTTAAAGTGATTCTAAAAATAATCTTATGTGTCCTTTAACTAAACAAAACTTTCCTTTACCACACATTAATTGTGAGTGGCTAACTGTTTGCTCATTTAGTCCTTTAAACATATGAATAAAAATTCACAACTACCTTTCTTGTTGATTAAGATTAAATAACTAATCAACTTAACTGATTTACCTTCCTTCTTTATTGACCATTAGTCAAAATTTAGAAATAACCTTAACATTCCAATTACTCATGATATAATTAACAAAGCTATAAATGTGGAATGTCAAATTAACATAAGAATCATACTTTTCAACTTTCACACTAACATACTTCCCATGCAAGTCAACTAAACAACAACTCATAATCACCTTCATAACATATAAGATCAACAACCAAGCATGAATTCTACTTTTATTTTCACTTTTAGTACTTACGTACCTTGTATAGTAGTGGTGATCCGCCAGAACTTCTAAAAGTCAACTAACTCGAATTTTCCTATATAGAGCAAACCGAAACTAAATTAAAACCTTGTTGACTAACTTCTACAACAACTTGATCGAAACTAACTTTTTATATTGGTAACTTGTCCAAAACTTTCCCTATATGGTCTCTATTCAATTCCATACTATATTTTAATTTTTCTTTCGTAAAACACTTGATTTTCGGTAATTTTTCAAAAATGGCAGCTTCATAAAATTACTTAAAAACCCTTCTAAATCTCATAATTTGATCATAAAACATTATAGTCATGTCCTAAGATCATCATACAATATTTTGATGTATTAAAAATCATTATAACTAATTATTTCACGTGCTACTATTTTTATTAGGCATGAACACGTGTTAATAAAAATTCACAACTTTATTTATTTATTTATTTATTTATTTGTTTATTTATTTATGTATTCAAAACTCATTAAAAACCTCATTAAAATTTCATAATACAAGCATAAAACTGTTTTACAATATAATACCATCATTATACATCTAATCTATGCTTTAAAGTAATTTTTCATGATTTCATAAACCCTAATTTAAAATTCCATGAACAACTTCATAAATTTAAACTTTAAGCATGACCATAACTTTATAAAACATGATTAGAATCATAAAAACATGATTAAACATAATTATAAACATAAATTTATGCATAATTGAATTAAAAAGAAAAGAGGAGAATTTTTTTTTATAAGTTAGAAATATACCAAAATATGGGAGAAAGAGAGAGTGGTGGCCGTCGGTGGGACAGCAGGCAGCGGGCGACGCGCGGCGAAGGAAACCGACGAAGGGGCGAGTGATGTAGGGGACGAGCGATGAAGAAATTTTTTTTCTTTCTTTTCGGAAATTTTCGAAAACTTTTTTTTCTTTGAAATCCTAACTCAAAATTTGCATAACAAATCTAAAATTTTTGGTTTTAAGGGGTATTTATAGGCCCACAGTAGGTTTTGGTGCAATTACATAAATACCCTTAATGCTTGAAATTACTTTTGCCCTTGTTTTAAAAACAATTTAGGAAACCTTGAAAATTTCTAATTTTAGAAACTTGTTAAAATATTTAAAAAACTCAAAGTGACATAAAATATAATTTATAAACTTTAGAAAACATACAATAATTATTTCAAGTAAAAATTAAATTAAATTTTCTTTCTTTAATATATTTATTGAACTTAATTTTTCAATAAAAATACTAAAAATATACACATAAAATACGAAATAAACTTCTTAAAATACATGAAAATATAGGGTATTGCATCATCACCCACAACAGTAAAGGCAACAAACCAACAACCCAACTGAAAAAAAATAGGGGACTTAACTCTGTGACGAATCAAAATCATCATCAAACGCATTATCATTGTCGAAGGGACATTCAAAGTTGTCATTTTCTGATCCATTATCATCATCAGAACCAAAATACTTAACAGATCTAGTACCGACCCATCCACCTTCATTACTCTCGTTTATTTTAATGGATTTTGAAGGTGTTGAAAGTGTGGTATTTAGGTGTTTCACAGGAGACTTTTTGGGTGTTGAAAGGGGGCTTTTTTTAGGAGAAACTTGGTATTTCAGACGAGAAGTGACATCGTCGTCATCTTTGTAAGTTGGAGGCCTGCTTAACCATTTGGAATCATCTGATGGAAGATCAGCAAAAATTCTGCAACTTTGACTTTTTAAAGTCTCCATTGAGTAGCTGTGATTTCCATCACACCAAAATTGTTTGTCACAAAGAGGATCGGAGCATTTTGAATATGTGTAGGAGTCATCCGTATAATCACTTGGATTCTTAAACGCTTCAACTGGATCTGGATAATCTCCAGAAGTCATAGCCAAGTTTTCAAGTTTAAAGAAAATGGGATTCAAGTTTGATGATTTCGTGGTGAAAATACCAGAAAAGTAAAGGGGATCTTATAAAGGAGAAGAAATTGAGTAGGATAGCACAAAAAACTAAAAGAATTATGGAAGTTTGAAGACTAGATCTTGGAAAAAACGTTGAACTCCATAGTTACTCCGATTTTTTCTTGTAATTTGAGTGAGATGAAGCATAACAACAGAGAGGGTAAGAGAGAGAAAAGAGATGAAGCATGAGATAGGTGTGAATAAAAGTGAGGGAGGTAGGTGATGGGTAAGGGAGGTAGGTGTGAATAAAAATGTGTGGCGAGTAATTAATTTGATCAGATTTTTATGACTTTAACCAGAAAACGTAGAAGAATCCAAGAGAAAAAAAGGAAGGGTAAATTTGTCCATTTAATAAGCTAGTGAAATAAGTAAGAAAAAAACTAAGGGTAAAAATGTAATCTAACACATTATTAAAATAGAAAGATTCTAAGTGTATCAAACAAAAGGGAACACTGTTTACGAAAAGTGCATCAATCTTTTAGGAACAAATGGAGAATATATTACAACGCAAGATGTCTCGTAGCAATCTACTGTATGGCATCTCTTTGTCGGCGTTGAATGTCCTCCTACGTGATATTATACAAATATCCATTATCTCACCTAAAAAGTCAGTCAAAGAGGAAACAAACTCGGATTCATTATGTTGTCACAACAAGTTTTACCATTTACCTACCCATAAATTATTAAGATATATGCCGAAATAAATATTTTAAAGCTCAATATGTTACATTTAGGCCTCATAACTAACATAATAAAGTTGTGTCCATTTATTTTATCTCTTTAACAAAAATAAAAAAGGGTTATAGCATATTATTTTGCATACAATTTATATATTCAATATCCAGTGCAACGCCAGGGCAATAGTTTAGTTCAGAGCAACAATCACCATATGAAATCAACAATTAAATGGTACAGTCAAATGTTTTTACCAATAACTCATAAAGAAAAGAAGAAATGTGCTAGATTGTGCAAATTTATTAAGTGCACTAAGTTGGCAAACTTATTGTGTTATGTTGTGCTACCAACTTACCAAGTAATATTTTCTTACATGACCCACTCACACAAACAAAATTTCAGCAAAACTACAACCAAACCATAAAAAGTATAAATTGATCCTTAAAAAACCTTTGCTAAAAAAAAAGCCAATTAAATTTCCATGGAAGATTTCGACAACAAAGTGAAAATCACAGATAAAATGGAAATCGATGATTCCAAAACTACTCAATCTTTTGAAGAAGATTCAAGATCAAAAACTCTTACTCTACTTCGTAACTTTCTCTCTCTTCAGCAACGAAGAGCTCTAGCTTATGCCAAATTACGAGAGTCAGTATCTATATCTATATATACAATAAACCCTAAACCTCTACTTTTTTTTTTTTTTTTAACTTGTTTTATTGATTTTGTTGTTTGCAATTTCAATTATTTTTATTGCTTATTATTGGATTTTTAATTAAGAAATTTATGTTGATTTTGAATTTGTTCGGAATTATGTTGCTTAATTAAATTATGATAATATTTTGTGAGTTATTCATGAAAAGGTTAATGATTTAGTATGACTGTTTTCATTGCTGGATTTATTAGTATTTTCGCATTTGTGAATTTGTGATGTTTCAAATACAATTGGTTTTTAGAGATAATGCAGTGTTTGTGCACTCATGCTCACCCCATGATAGGTTGGTTGGACTTTAATCTAATAATGATTGTATTCCGGTTCGAATAGGCGTGTCTGTAAGTGGCAGATCCGCCAAGTTTCTCGTCATTTGTTGCTGTGGTCGCAATTTATCATTTTTCTGAACATGGAATGTTAAGTACTTCCGTATCAAATTAGTTGCGTAACTTTAAAAAATACAATCGGGAGGCAGTTTTTGGGAGGAGTGAAATATAGAGGAAGATAAAAAGGGGACCTGATACGAGAGAAATAGAAAGAATTTATTGACTAAAAAGGTAATACACCAATGTTGTGTCTAATATGATACATCCCTTTTTAGAAACTATCGCAACTATCTTGATACGAAGGAAGCATTTTGTCTATTTGCCTTAGTGTGTATAAGATTCTGTTATTAGTTTTCTTATCTTTGTCAAAAGATAATATGGCTCCGTTGATGGCAGCAGGAGTTAGTTCTATGTTAAGGGGACTCCTTTGGTAGGGTACATTGAAAACTATCTTAATTTGAAGTTTTGAACGGTATTATTGATAAATACTCCGTAGATAATTGGGCATATCACCTTAGTTGTTAATCGAGATTTGACACAATTTGAGAATGATGTTTAGTCGTGTCTTTTCACGACTGAAATAACAGAGTTTGCTGACTGAACCCGAAGTGAAATGGTTCAACTATAGATTCATGCGTGCATCTAGTCATCTGCCATAGATTCTTTTCTACTTCTATTAATCTGTTTAAGTTAAAGGATTATTAGTTTATGATTTTGGAGAGGATGATGGATTGAATTAATATTGCTTAATATTTGATTTTTTGAACTAAAATTCGAACTTTTTTTTTGGGAAGACAAACCTTAATATGAGTTGTTGCTGGCAGACTTCTTTTATGTGCCTACTTGATTCATAACCTTTTTTGTATCGCTTTCTGTATAATTTTTTATTTTTTATTTTTTTTTACAAAAGGCTTCATCATTAGAATAAGGTTCAACAAAATACTTGGCGATGATCTTGTGTTTGCTTCATTGTAATTTTTCCCTCTGCAATTGTCTGATGCATTACAAACTACAACAGTGGTTTTGCTGAATACATTATCTCAGGAGGCGAGACGACTTACCAGCAGCTTTGCAGTGAGATCACAGTGGAGTTCAGTGATTGCTCTAAACAAGTAAGACCGTTGAACTTAGATTATTTTGTCTTCTGTTCTATATTTTTCCTCCTTTTTCAAACTTATATGTTATGACTTCATTTTTGCTTGATAATCCTAGTGTAAATATTATTGTGCAGGTTCGTGAGATGGAATCTCAGTTTTTGAAGCCTGACTGCTTAAGAGATGATCTGGCTCAATTATTAAGAGCTGTACAGGAACTAGAAAAGCAAAAACTGCACCTGGTAAGTTTAACACATAATAGTTTCTTTGTATTTATATAGCTCAAAAATTTTTTTTTTGGTCATTTGCATCATTGCATGTTCTGGTTGATAGATTGTCATCCTTTTACATCTTTAAATGCTTCGATACATATTCATGTTCAATCTAATTCGTAAAGCTATCAATTCAAGGGTAAGAGAGAGGGAGAGAGAACTTAGAATGACTAAGAACCTCCAAGTTCTGTTTCTTAGAAACTCAAGAGAGGAGGTGGGTTTGGCTCATACTGTTACTCTAGGTATCACAAATAAAAGGAATACATACATAAGTAATAACCAAACACCTAGTATTAAGAATCAAGTTCCAAATATCACTTTGGTTTCATAGCTCATTTAAATGCTATATACCATGTTTTGAGCCAAACGTCTCCTTGATGAGTTTAGCACTAAATGAAATGTCATAATGTCCATGCCAGGGACAGTGCTTTGATGATTCAATAAGCAATTAGATGCTTGAGCTGATATGGAATAGTCCATATAACACTAGATTTTGACCGGTCTAAAAGACATCATAAGGTCCAATATCTTTGGGACAGTAGCGCTATGTGTATGTGTGTGTGTGTGTGATCTAGTGTTTGATGTGTCAATTGGATGGGACTCGAGAGCTTGTTTAACTCTCCAATTGTTTGCCTTCATCATCTTAGTTTCTATAAACCTATTTTACTTTCCCCTAGTAAAATTGATAATTTGCTACCACTTTTAGCATTCAATGTTTTGATAAGCCAATTAGTTTAATGGCATAACCCATATATTGAATTCTTCTCAAAGCCATATATTTGTTTAATGGCACAATCCACAATTTGTCTTTGTCAGTTTTATGTTCTGGTTGTTGCCTAAAACTTGATATAGTTATAGATTGTATCCTTTTACAGCTTCAAATGTTTGGTTATAATGTTACGAAGTCGTGTTCAATTTAATTGGTAACCCTTCTAATTCAGGGTGAGAGAACTTAGAAGGTGTTTGGTTCGAAGAATCATCGTATCAGGCATGAATTTAGAATGACCAAGACCCCCAAGTTATGTTTTTAAGAAACCCATGGGGGGAGGTGGGTTTGGCTCATACACATATTCAAATTCATACTCTAGCCCTCCAGGTATCAAACAAAAGAAAGAAAAAATACATGCACACGTATTCGTAATAACCAAACACCTAGTATTAAGAATCAAGTTCCAAATACTACCTTGGTTTCAGAGCTCATTCAAATGCTACATACTGGGTTTTGAGTCAAACGCCCTCTTAATGAGTTTGGCACTAAATGAGGTGTCAGAATCACAGAATGTCCATGCCAGGGGCAGAGCTTTGAAAATCCAATTAGATGCTTGAGCTGATATGAGCTCTTTGTAGTCACTCCTTATTACCCAGCATCCCAAACAACTTGGTTAAAGGACATGATATTGTGCAAGTAGCAAACCCCTTCATCATACTGTTTAACATTATTGATTAAATAAAGAACAAAAGTGAAAATGAAATCCTTAAGTTATTGCTTTTATAACAATTGTACTAGTTATTGTTTGGATTCGAAACTTTACATCTATAGTTTGATGTATAAATTGGATAAGACTCAAGAGCTTATGTACTTGTACAGTTTTACATTTACTCTCCTTGTTTAATTACATCATCTTAGTTTTTATAACTGATCTTACTTTTGCCTTGTAAAATTGATAATCTGCTACCACTTTTGGCATTCAATGTTTTAATAAGTAAATTAATTTGATGGCATAACCCATATATTGAATTCTTCGCAAAGCATGTACAGCATATTGTTTGTGACTTGTGAATGTGCTGCAAATTAGATAACATTGTTCCAAAGATGAGTCAATTCCTCACTTGACACTCATTTGTGTTGGTCAAAAGACTGCAACCATTCAGGTGTTGAAAAAGGCTGGACGGCCTTCTGAACGACCTATAACTCATGAAAATTGTAGCTTTAAGAGGTCAATGCAACATGAATGTGTGCATGTCCATGAGTTGACTGATGCAGCTGGAACTGAAGAAGCTGAGGCAGATGCAGAGTATGATAATGCTATCAAGGAAGCTGTTAAAGGCGTGCAGGAGGCTGTGACCTCCATAAACGAACACTTGGAAGAAATTAGATATGAGATTGATGCTCTCGAGTCTGAGTGACATGTCAAGGGGAAAGATTGTAGGAAGTAGCTACTACTGTTTGTTTTCAATAATACAAATTAATTATATAAAAAAAATTAATTTATCATTAATTGTTTTTTTGTACAGTACTTTAGATCCTCTCTAATACTTTGGATCTTGGTAAAGCAAACCTCTCTAATTCTTTGAAACTTGGGGTAAAGCTATTAGTGGCGTTTGGTTCAAAACCTGATATAGGATTGGAATGAGCAATGAAACCACGGTGGAGACATATGGGTATGAGCCAAACCCACGTCCTCCATAGGCTTTATAAAACCCATACCCTGGGGGTTTGAGGCATGGATATCAATTTTGTAATTTTGCAAAGGTTTTAATCATTCTAAACCCGTACATCATTCCATAATGGTTTGAATCAAATGCCCATTTGCTACATTTGAGTTTTTGTCACTATTCATAATGTAATTTTGATTTACTTTTTTATTTTGTGCTAGGGAGCCACAAAGTTGAGGTGACTCGCTTTAATGTTTTATATGCAATAGAAAATATAATTCATATATATTTTATTTGATTCGTCAAAATGTAAACTTTATATATATGTAATTTTTGTAACTTTTTGAAATATAACTCGAGATCAAAGATGGCAGTGTACCCTGCCGTCTGAGGGAACTTGGTGGTTGCGGTTGCCCTTATTTAACTCTTCGGCGAATTTTCAAGATGAATTGGGTTGCTAAACTAGTGAAAAATCTAGAAGAAATGGTTGGTGGTTGCAAGGTTAACAGTTACAACATCAGTGTTTCTTCAGACACTGATTTATACAAAATAAAAGATAAAAGATTTATACAAAACAATAGTTGCTAAACATAAAAGATTTATACAAAATATATAAATAAAAATATGAATGATAAACAACAACACTTGTTCCTCCGAAACAATCAACAAGAACGCTAGAATAATCGACCCTTTTCACTACATATGCTAATTAAACCACACAAAATAATTGCATTCATATAATCTAGAGGAATTGCTACTTGTATAAATTTTGCTTTTTTTCAACAAAGGTTGATGTGGGAAAGACATTCCTAATATGTTAAAAGAAAATGCTATATGGGTCTACTGTCATTTCTCACCACACAGTTATACCCTTAACTAAATGTAGTTCATTTATTTACATTTCTGCTATTGGCCCCATCTGTGATTTGTTTGCAAGGAAATCACAGTGATTTCGAGTGACACTCCTCATTTTGTCCAAATTACAAACTTTTAAGCAACTTATCTCTCATGAATTTATATTCAAGACAATAAATTTATATAAAAAATTAATAACTATTAAACGGCATATAAGCAATTTTAATACTAAAAGAAAAAATATTACAGATGATAAATTAATACTAAAATCTCTTTATAAAATAAAATAAATTAACCCAAAAGATAAAAAATATTGTTAGGATTTGAGATTTTAAGAGTTAAAAAATCTGCTCATATATTATGCGTATACTTTAAACGTTGATGAATAAGATGGTGTAAAGTGTTGAACAAGCTTGGAGGTAATTGCAGTGTTTGATGATGATGAAGATGACGCCATTGACGACCACCATTAATAAGCTTCCATGTATTCTTCTCTTTCGTTTTCATCCTCTTTTTTACTCTTATTCTACTTGTAGGTTCTATAATGATGATGACCATAAATTTGTCCTTCAAATCTTTGCGACAACAATGTAAATTAGGGTTTACTAATGTTGATTCTGCTTATCATGAGTTGAATTCTTTGCATCCTCTTCCTACTATTATTCATTATAATCAGCTTTTTAATGCTATGCTGAAGATGAAACCATTTCCACCATTTGATGCTGTCATTTCTTTTTCTCGCCATCTTCATTTGTATTCTGGTCTTACTCCTGATCTTCATTCCCTTACTATTCTCTCTAACTGCTACTGCCGCCTCGGCTACGTTGATTTCGGGTTCTCCGTTGTCACTCTCATCATTAAACTTGGATATCAGCTTGATATTGTCACTTTTACCACACTCATCAATGGTCTCATTCATACTCATCAATTTGACGATGCTGTTAATTTGTTATATCATATTGTTAAGCTTGGCTTTCAACCCGACTTATTCATCTATGGTACCATGTTTAAAGGTCTCTGCGCTAGGGGTGACAATGCAGGAGCTCTTAAGCTCCTTAGAAATATGGAATCTCATGGCCATTGTGTGCTTAATGTTGTCATTTATAGTACCATCATTGATAGTCTTTGTAAAGACCAGTTACTACCTCATGCCCTCCAACTTTTTGCTGAGATGAAATTCAAGGGCATACAGCCTAATGTTGTCACCTATACTACCTTAATTTGAGGCTTGTGCACTTTGGGGCGTTGGAAAGAGGCTCAAGAGTATTTGATTGATATGTTGCACAACAACATAACTCCTTATATCGACACCTACAACATGCTGATCGACATGTATTGCAAAGAGGGCAAGGTTGTTGAAGCACATGCTATCTTTTAACACATGATTAATAATGGTCTAGCTCCCGATATCATCACTTACGGCGCTTTAATAGATGGATATTGTTTACGTGGTCAGATGGATAAGGCGGAAAACCTTATCAATTTGATGATAAAAAGGGCTGCAATCCTGATGTACTTACCTACAGTAGCTTAATCAATGGGTATTGCAAGTATAGAAAGGTAGACAAAGCACTTAGCTTACTCCATCATGAGATGCCTCATAAAGGATTATACCCTGATGTTGTCACATATAACACTCTTATTGATGCCTTGTGCAAGGACAAGAGGCTCACTTGTGCAAGAAAGCTTTTCAAGGAGATGAAAGGTGTAGGGTTAAAACCAAACGCAGTCACTTGGAACTCATTGATTGATGGTTTTTGTAAAAATGTGAAACTTGATGAGGCAGTGGAGATCGTAATGGAGTGGTCCCTGATGTTTACACATATAGTATTCTAATGGATGGCTTGTGCGATGCTGGGCGACTTGAAGAGGCAGTAGAAGTCTTCTCCTTTCTTGTAGAGAAGGGATTACAACCAAATGTGCATTCCTACACCATAATTATCAAAGGGTTTTGTGAAAAAGGGTTGCTAACAGATGCAGAAAAGTTGTTCAACAAATTGGAGGACAATGGATGTTCTCCTAATGAATGCACCTTCAATACAATTATTAGAGGATATCTTAATGGTAAGGATATAAAAAGAGCATTGGAGCTTGTAAGTATTATGAGAAGCAAAGATTTTGTTGCTGACAATCACACTATTTCGTCATTGGTACGCTTACGCAATGACCCAACCCTTAGCCATGGAAACAAGTACTTGCTCAAAAAATTCTTTGAGAAATGAGCTACTTATAGTTATCTGGACTTGTGTTTCCAATATCAGTGCATGTTTTATATACACTAATTATGTTGTATTTTCACCTACAGCGGCTACAAGCTAAGGCTGTTTTGCTAAATATATCAATAGTTTGATAATTCTAATTGTGATTTTTTTTTTCATGGATCACTTCTATCTTCTTGCCCCCAACGAACACACCTTTCTGCACAAATTCTGCTGTTTATAATTTATTTTCATTCTTGAGGTTAGAGATTTTTATTTGCATTGTGTTTATCCGTCAATTGTTGTAGAGAGCTTGAAATGAGTGTCGAAATTAAATTGCACGACTCATAGAGTTTCTAGTTGAATTATCAATAATTTTTACTCTGATCTCTGGTGCTAAGAACCTTTATTTTGTTCTGAAAGTTTTTGGGGTTGTAACTAGGCAGAAACAAGAAAGTAGAGATGTTGCTGTTGTTTGTACACAAAAAAGACCACAAGGGAGAAGAAGCCTCCATTAAGTCCTTCAAACATGAGACTGTCATTGCAAAGACTCAACAATTTCGTGCCTTCACCTTCGCCTTTCCCAAAAAATGAAAAACTTCAAATGTTTTTCTTGTCTCCCAAGTGGTATATATAAGATGTTTCTAATACAAGGAAAGCCATTAGGGACCCACAGAGGTTCTCCGTTGCTGTGAGGCCGTCCTAAAAAAAAACACCACCTTCTATACTTCCCAAGAGAAAGCCCCTACTGGCTGTTGTGAGATTATCTTCTGAAACATTGGCTCCGGCCTTACAATCTAGGAGAAGAATCCTTGTAACAGTGTTTGTAACACCCCAAAATCTACTAGTAGAAAACTCATATTGTTATTATTATAATAATAATAGATATTGGGGTATTACCGCCAAACTCGTATTGTACGAGTTGCTGATCTATCCATGCTTAATAACCCTCACAACTAAACCAAACAACTTTGCTTTTTCAGTGGAAAAATAGTAACCAATTATATATAATGCATTTGCATCCCAAACACACAAAACTCTGTCTTATCAAATTATAAACTATGTACGAGTAAGATAAGCAAAACAACAAGTGGTTTAGTTACTAATATATATGTAATGCTTGCATTGTAGGTTGTGGAACCTACAATATAGAGATTTTAAATGGTACTTTAGTTTCACTTGTAATCAAGGATTATTGATTTGGTTTTGAGTGGTTTAGTTACCTAATTTTTGAGGGTTGCTTTAGAATATTTTTGGTATTTGTTGTGGTGCAAAATTAAAGAGCTTATTAGTTATTCCTCTGCAAAAATGAGTTTTACATGTTCAGTAACTTATAATATGGAGCTTTTTGATTCCATATGTGACATGAATTTGACAATATTGTCATGTCATGTTTTCTTTGCAATAATAATAATACTCCCTTCGTTTTTTTTACTTGTTACATGTACTCAAAAGGGAATTCTTATTACTTGTTACATAGCTCTTTTGGAGGGTGAGTCCCATGATTTATCTATTATTTTATCCTTTATTTTGTTAAAATTACATAATTTAATCGCCTTTACCCTTTTAATTATCTTAAATTACTCACTTAACTCTTTTAATCACGTGGTCCCATGATAATGTTGATGTTTCTAAATTACCGCGCCATCTTGCTCCGTAGCAAGTAAATAACAACGGAGGAAATAATAACAAATAAATTTAAACTCAAAATGAGAACTCAGACGGAAGCTTTAACTACTTGAGCTACCCCTTACTTTCACACTATAATAATGTGGGAATCAATAGATCACCCATTTAAACCCAAAATGACAAGTTTCCTCCCTGAAGCTTCCACTTCAATTTGCGATCGAATTCTTCCTATTATTATTATTATTATTGTTAGAAGAATCTCAAGTTGCATACCATGCATGATCCTCAGCTTAGAAATTTCCTTTATCTACTCAATGATCCTCAACCTGGAGCTTCCTTAATCCCAAATTAATTTATTTGTTTAGTGTGGGTGAACCCGAATTCGTCGATTGGGATTATAGTTCGGATTGTGAGAAGGAAAATGGTAGTGGTTGTTGTCGTATAGTATTGGTGGTGGATTGCCCATTGATGAAATGATTGTTGGTTTTCAAATTTTGGGGGACCAAACGTGATCAAAGTTTTGGGAAATAAACGCTAATTTCTGGAGTT
Source organism: Suaeda aralocaspica (assembly GCA_016808085.1). Classification (NCBI taxonomy): domain Eukaryota; kingdom Viridiplantae; phylum Streptophyta; class Magnoliopsida; order Caryophyllales; family Amaranthaceae; genus Suaeda; species Suaeda aralocaspica. Next base: position 243,512 of record PYUH01001090.1, on the reverse strand, counting down.
TTTAAATGGGATATTCATTAATTTTATGACCAATTATAAACTCCACCTTACCAATTTGATGCCACCAAGTTTTTAATTTGAGTTTGAGGAGGGTTATTGTCGAAGTCGGGTTCAGTTGAGGAGGTTGTGGAGGATGAGGTTTTAGTTCTAATGGAACTGGTTTGGTGGTGGAGCAAAAGGAATAAGATGAGTGATGAAAAATGAAAGTGAGGAGTGATGGAGAACTAGGGGTGGCATAATGGTTGTGTGGAAGAAAAAATGGAAAAGAAAAATTTAGTTTACGAATCTATCGAGTAAGTGGTAAGTTAGTCCAAAAATTAAAAATATGCTTCAAAATTGAGTCCAAAAATTAATAGACGAAAGTTAAATCTTGTTAAATTATCGTTCAAAGTTTAAAGAATCTTGTTAAATTATTGTCCAAAATTCGAATTATTTTTATCAATTTTTTCTAAATACTTTTTACCTAATTTTATAGATAAACATTTATTAGGGTTCAAAAATAAAAAATATGCTATCAAGTTAGATCTTTTATTAGATTACCATTCAAAATTCGAATTATTTACATCAATTTTTTCTTTTATTTAATCCAATTAAGGCATTTTTATTTTCTTTGTTTGGAGGATTGAAATATGAAGAGTAAGATTCTAGTAGTTTATCCACAAACAATAACGAGAGCAAATTGGAAGAATAAGCATGATTTTCATTTGCAAAATATGGTGGATAAAAGCTGAATTAGCATGCTTGAAGGATTTGAAATGGTTACAACTGCACTCAAATCATGGTCACTAACTTTAAATACAGATCCTGTACATAAATGGCACATTACTTCCATCTAATACACAATTGTTTGAGCATCATGCAGCAGCTTCATCATTCAATTCAAGATCATCAGCCACGCTTTCCGATGCTGAAATTAAAGATGCTGACTGGATCTTTCCAAGATAATCAAGGCGCATCAGAATGACACCCCTGTAATTAGAAGAGCCAAAGAAACATACTTAGATCACTGAGCATTAAATTCAAAATCTGATGAGAAATTCCAAGTAGTCACAACGCATCAGTTACCTGGCATAGCGGGATTGTATTGAAATATCACGAACTTTTATCCTGTTGATAACTCCGCTCTGGCTTACCAAGATGACATTTTCATCACTTTCTCCATCTTCTGCAAAAGGATGTAAAGATAAGAGGTTAGCCAAAATTAATTTTTCACATGTTTGGGCATAAAAGTTGAAAACAGAGGTTTCCTATTACCCGAGAGTGAAAACCCCACCGCAAAAACAGCAGCTAGATGTTCGTCATCTGCAAACTAAAAATGTACAACACAAAAATGTTACACCAGTTTACAATTGAGGAATCAGCATTCAGCAATATTGTTGTGTTGTGTTTTTTTTTTCTTTTTTTTGTTGGGGGGTGGGAGAGGGGGAAGGGAGGGGTGACAAGGAGGAAAAACACGTTCAGCAATGGAGTATTAAATATTTCAACCCAACTTACTTTATAGCCAATCATGCCAACCCTATTCAGTGATCTCAAGCGGAAGTTGCTTAGTGATACACGCTTCCCACGCCCACTATCAGAAACGAAAAGTAACCATGGACCATGTGCCTCCTTCTTCCTGCATCAAAAAAAAATTCATTTGTTACACCAAAAGTAGAAGTTCAAATAGGACACTCGTAATAATGAACTAAGCAAAACGTAATCTACAGCCCATGTTCAGCTTCTTTTATGCAAATAATTGATCTAAATTTCTAAAGTTTAATGGGCAAATATGCAGAACAAAAGAAGATGATGAATTTCTTTCCGGATCAATCGTCTTGTAAACTTTACCAGTAAATGGTAATTTTAATTAATCTACACTTGAACCCCGTTTTGTAAGAAGTTTAAGAAGTAATGCAACAAGGACAACGGTATTGTAAAGTAGATCCCCTCTAAAATGCTTCAATCATCAAAGCCTTAATCCCATAATAAGGGTCGCGGACATGAAACAATATTAATCATTCCATGTGGTCACCCCTCTAAAAAAAATAAAAATAAAAACGAAGAGGAAATAACGATTCTCATCATACTCAGTGTACATGTAGAGGCTTGTTCACTTGAGAAATGCAAGTTGTTCAACAACATACATCTCATGGGATAAAATTTTGAATTCATCCCAATTGCAAGTAACAGAGTTAACAATATTGGTAACAAAATCTGGTTTTTTTTTAATCCCCTCTAAGAAAACGTGGTTTCAATTGAGCATCCTGTTAATCTACCATTCTATGCAAAACAGCAAAATGCTAACATTGGCCAAATCTCCTGCAACTTTACCTCCAAATTCAAAGGCAACCGTATTAAACAAGTGAAAATTAAGCAAGTATCAATCATGCGCAGAAGTGTTTTTTCCCTAAAGATCACTACTACTATAAGAGATCAAAGAAGGATACAATCATGCAAATACCCCAACAAAGGTTATTTCAAGATTTTGATCTGCCTCAACACCTTGAAATTTAATATCCATTTTTGTTCTCTCCTAGTTTTGGCATGATGCCATTTGATTATAGGAAACTAGAAATTACCTGTATATTGAACAGTTATGATTCTACAATGTCTTTATTCATTGAATGGATACACAAACAATACAAAAGTGCAGGAGTTATAAACATAGACTTCCTGAATATCAAATGTCATAATACTTGTTAATATTTTACCTTATATGGGATGGGACATATCTCCCATTTGCTTTTTGAGGAAAGAACACAATATCCTCATTTTAATCCTCCAAACACTCACTTTTTTTTCAACATAACCCCAATCTTACTTAAATTAAAGTTGAAATCCCTTTGTTTTCTCTATTTACAAATGGAGGAATTTATCAAAAAGAAAAGGCAAAAAAACTTCACGGATAAACTTTAATATTAAGAAGCTACTGTCCATCAAAAAATGCAAAAAAGCTACTATTCAAGATCACACTGATTTAAATCGAACCTCAAGCATCTCAATTTTCATTTAATGATACGAGAGGAGAAAAAAGAACATCTCTCAATGTGCTGACAAGAACATCTTACCAAATACCATATTCGTCAACCCGTTTGTCCAACTCTTGCCTCAAAGCTGCAGGTATAATATCCATGCTGGCCATTTTATCCCCATCTTTAAGTTTCATGGCTACTGTACCTCTTGTTCTTCTTCCAACAGATCGGATCTGGAAATAAAATAGGCATGCTTTTATGTAATAATTTATTCATGTCAAGATAGCTTGGTCATTGTAAACAGCACTGCTTCAGCATTACTAGTAGAAAAGCAGAAAATGCAGATTATTGAACTGCTGTGATAAGTATTAGTGCAACGCCATTGTAACATTGCTAAAACTCCCAGAGTAACTCGAATAAAGGCATGAAGTTAGTTTAGGGCAACAATAATCAAAGACGGCTGCTGATAGAACCATGAAATAGTATATTTGGAAGTAACAACTTCACTAACAATCTAGTTCAGTGGTAGTTGCACCAACAGCCCGTGCATTGTTTCATTATCAATTTGCATTATCTTCATTAATTTCAGCAGAAGGTTATCGATATACTGCATCAACTGATATGTGTAACATGATCTAAAACAACTATGCGAAACGAACATAGCATATTCCATATGCTACTTTTAACAGTAGAAGTATTAAGTGACACTAAGGCTTAGCTACTTGGTCCTGCTGATAGACTGACCAGATTAAACTCACCATTTGAAGCGGCAAACTCAGAACAGAGTATCATAGATAGATCAAACAATGAAACTTACATTGTCACCAGAGGTAAGAATGACCATTCCATTTTGCGAAGCCATGGCAACAAGGTCATCATTTGTGCAACAGCGTACCCATTTCAACTCATCGCCTGGAACCTGTCAAAGTGCATTGAAACATTTAAGTGAACAGTTGGTAAATTTTCAAGTAAAAACAAATAGCAGAAAAAGCACAAGAGAAAACTAACCAGCTGTATAGCTATTATTCCTATCGACCTTATCATTGAGAAATAATTTAGTGATACTTTTTTGATGTACCCACGGGCCGTGAGCATCACCAAATACTGATCACTAACAAATTCACTCACAGGGATGATGGATGTGATTCTTTCACCATCTGACAAGGACAAGATCTGACATCCAGACATAAATCCAAAGAGACCACAAATCAATCAATCAACCGAACACTTAGTCCCATAACTGAGGTTGGCTACATGAACAAAAATATTACTAAGTAAATGAAAACAAGACATTGGATAAGTACCTGAACCAGTGGTGTGCCAGCAGCCGAGCGAGTACATTCTGGAATTTTATATGCACGGGCAGAGTAAACAACACCCTTGTCACTGCAAAAAAACAAAGTATGTAGGTTTAATCATAATTGAAGCAATTGTCTCCACATAAGTCCCAACTGAAAAAAAAATGTTGATTTGATATGGCTGCATAGAGCTACGATTTCATCATTTAGGATTATTGCAGTCAAATATCAAGTAAGAAAACAACAGCAAGGATTCAAAGAAGCAGACATGGCAGAATGACGTGATTCCCATGTATCCAACCTATCTATGTATAAATTTGGTTTCTTTCCCAGAGTCGTTTGGTTTTAGATTCTACTCAGCGAAGTAGGTTTAAAACAGTTGTTAATTAGTTTCCTTTGGAAATCAGTTTACACATTTGACTTTCTAAAGTAGAAAGTTTGCTACTTCTAACATTTTGTCCAGGTTTTATTTACATTACCTAGTCACCAAAGTTATGCATTTATGAAATTAAGGACTAGTCTTTAGGAATACATAATACATCCAACATAAACATATTTGACCCAAACTAAAGATGTTAGCACTCATAAAACTTATTTGAACTTCATTAAATTATTATGACGTGTTGAACTAAACCTATCTCAAACCTAATACTCTTATCTGCTCCAAAGAGTCTAAACTGAACCACAATAGTTTATTACCACTGAACGAAAGTCATAAATTAATAGGGGTGGAAATGAACTAATCTCATATGAGTTTATCAACAATTCACTTAAAGCATGCTCAAGCACTAGCTTTTTGTTGAGCTTCAAAATATACTTGTACTCAATTCTTATTAGAGTTCTTACGTTTGAATTTGTTACAAACAAAAACATTTACTCATAAATATAACAAACCATCTAAATTTGAGTGTAAATGGAACCAATTTAAATGTAAGCAAAGTAAACTTTACACCAAGGTGAAAAGATGGTGATGTGATTGTTAACTTGGTATGTAATACGGGTACCTTGGATTGTTAATAAAGAAGTAATATCAAGATAACTCACAATTTTTATAAAAAATAAAAATTAAAAAAATAAAAAAACAAACAAACAAAAAACCTCACATTGTGGATTTGTGGTACATAAATTTTTTACTGTATGTAATAAAACTCCAAAAGAGGAAGTCCATTTGAGCAATTAAATAACATATTGAGCACTGATTTACAGACACATTAAGTTTGAGTAGCATAGCTAAAATGCTTGTAGCTGTAGGATATCAGGATGGAAGTTCTAAGACAACAAAGCACTATACAATAGAACACGCTATTTGTCTATTGAGACTCTTAAATACTGACAAACTACCTTTCTAGAGGTGCATAGTTCTACATATTATACCTTCAAATGTATTCCCTCTGCTAAAAAATTTGTTCATAGGTTCATTCATCATAGCACAGATTTTTAGGGATAAGTTTGAGCTCTGATGGAGAGGAGGTAGTATTAGATTATCCTAATATTCTGGCAACATATCACACTTTCCCTTAACTATAAAAAAAAAAAAAAAAAAGAAAAGAAAAATGATTACATTGCTTTTATGTTCAATTATAGGCCTACAATACAAGAGAGTATAACACAAAAAAATCACTAGAAGAACATGAATCAAACCTGAAGTAGAGAATGTGGTCATGAGCACGACAAACAACGAAGTCAGACATCAAGTCATCCACCCGCATTTTACCAACAGACCTACCTATAGTACCTCGATTTTGAGTAACAAACGTATCCGGTTTCAATCTCTTGACATAACCCTTACCACTGATAGCCTAGAACATTCAATGTTATATATATATATTAAGAAGATAGAATATTTGGCAAAAGCACATATATGGCAAAGGAAAATAGAACAGATTAATTACCAAGACCATCTCTTCATTTGGAATAACATCAATGTCTTCAACATTACCACCTTCATCATCTTCCAGCATAGAGCGCCTGGGAGTTTCGAAGTTGTTCTTCAATTCAATAGCCTCTTGTTCAATTAACTACAAAATCGTACTAATCATAAGGTTTTCAACTTTGCACCTAGAATTGTCTTCCCACATTAATTTTAATAGGGAAAAATGGTGAATATTAAGCACCTATTAGACTGTTACATTGCATCTAAGTTATTCAAGTGTATAACCAGCGAAGTATTAAGCTAGAGTGCCCAATCATGAACACTTTCTTATTCATAACATTTTACCTCCTATAGAACCATCAAATCAAGTAGATTATTCACAATGTTTCTCTTCATACTACTTTGAATTTTGAAGAATTTTGGGATGGAAAAGTTTTACGACCTCCGCCATGAATTAGTTGCAACAAACTATTACTACGTGTTTTATGACTTATAAATAATGCTATTATGCTTCGACTAATTTGTGGCGGAGATAGTATAATGTATACCTTTCCCTCCCCTGTAAATTTCCACCAATCTCATTATACCTATGATGAAAAGCATGCTGCAGCCTACGTCCAGAAAGAGCAAGCACAGGCTCATGAAACAGGTTAGTCTATTGGAAAAATTCAAAATTTGAAATTCCACCCCTTAGTTCTACTTTCTCCACTGAAACTATAACTTTATCAAATGCAGAGACAGAGTAAAAAGCAATAAATAAGTATCTTGGTATTCCAGATACCTTGTTCCCGTATTTTCTTGAAAGTACCATGACAATAGAGCTGTGATTATAAAATAAATAAATTCCAGTGATTACAAGAAAAGACTTTAAAAGGCCATGTGCCCAATGGCAAGTTCAGGTCAAGGTAGCACTGAAACAGAAGCAGAAACAGCGAAAAAGATTTCCCTAAAAGTAGGAGAAGGAGAATAAAATTTAATTCATACTAATAGTTGAGGTTAAAACTTAGTTTCAAGTGCAACAATTTTTCCCTAATTTAATCAAATAGTTCCCCACATATTAATCTGCAGCAAGATGACATACATTTGCCTTATTACTCTGTCATTCGCCAAAAAAAATCACAAAAAAACCCAACTCCACCCACAAATAAGAAACATAGGATGGCAGGTATATGCTGGATAAATGAGAGGACCAAGGAGTGGGGAAAAAATATCAGCCCAAAAATGATAGCTGCTAGTCGAAAAGAGAGAAAATGAGCAACTGAAAAACTCGGTACATAATACCAAGAGTCACGAGGTGGTTAGCCACCTTTACAAGTTTATGCAAGAAAGAAGTTTACTTTCTCCTCGTCCCTGGTTAAACTTTCTAGTTTTATGCTACTTCGCAATTCAAGAGTGAAGTCAAAGATAAGAAGACAAAGACTTTGATGAAGAAGTGGATAATAATGCTATCATTCACAAATTAGTATGCTGCTAGTTTTACTTTATTGACTTAATAGCTAGAATTAGAAAAGAAATGTTGAAGATGAGAGTATTAGAATCCAAGCTTCGTATGTGAGTTTTTCACTCAGAAATTGAGTGAGAAATCTTTTGAGATTTATGACCTACAGTCAAATTAAAGAGTAATGGCCTAAAGCCATATTATTTTTTGTAATCATTAGTAATCAATCAATCAAATTCACTGTGAGCTTCCATTAATCTTAATGTTTTTATCATAGTTCGAGTCTAGAATTTCAGTCCATCACTAAACACCGACATAGTTGACCAGCTAAGATCCATCAACGTGTGTTAGCAATATACAAACCATTCTTTCTAAGGTCACTGCTGTCTTTTTTGATATCCAAACATGAGGTGCATCCTACTAGTTTACAGTGTTCCCATTAAATAAATTCTCATTTATTTTCCACTAGTTTAACTCTGTGCATTGCAAGGGTTTAATTTTAGTTCAAATTTTAATATTTATAATACTATACTTTCATAAGTTCAATTTTATAGGTTTATGATATAATTGTTAAAAAGTAGTGATAATCTTCTTTGATTTTCACTTTAAAAAGAAAATGTAAAAATAGAAGAAATAAATAAATCCCCTCCTCCCCCCCCCCCCACAAAAAAGAAAAGAAAAGAAAAAAAAACATTTACAAAATATCTTAAATTCTTTGTGGAAAAACGTTTACCCAAGCCACATTGCAATGAAATTTATAAGTATTTTTTAAAAAGCATATAGTAGTGACATCACAATTTGATTTGCATGGGAATTTTTAATGTGAATTTGCCACTTGAACAATGATGACATCAGCAGTGGCCTGTTTTAGTATACAGTTATTATGTTATAGAATTTAAATTCTCACCTGCCACCTAACACATCGAATTAAATGAAGTATAACACACAGAAAATATTTAAAGGGAAGTTTCAAGAAATTTGATGGTACTACCTATAGCAATAAAGGCACAAAATTTGGAGTAGTCTTTTGGACAGTTGACCACTTAGGTAGTTTCTCAAAAGTGCAGGTGGGAGAAGACATGTAACAGGACATGTGTTTATTTGTAGCATAGGGTAGCACTGGGTAGCTTGCCTTGAGAATTAAGTAAGCACAGGAGTGACATGCAACAGTCAGCGAATCCATTAAACGCTAAAGAGGTTCAATTTTTAAAATTAAGGCGCTCAAAGTAAAGCTTGCAGATATCCTTTCCCTTTCGAATGGCTAAGTGTGTCAATGTTCTATAGTTTGGTATAGCATACTACATGATATGTATATACGGCTGTCATTCACGTCAAGGTTCATGGTGGTTTTTTCCATTTTAGGCTTAAATTGCTTTATTAGGAGTCATAGTTGGTCATACTTGGTAAACAATGCATGGAGATCACATTCTTGAAAGTTTCTTGATTAAAAGATTCATTCTTGAAAAGTTTTGAAGCAACACAAGAAAATTACATAGATGCGCAACAACACAAGGCCACATGTTTTTTGGCATGTTTTTGAGTTTCTTGGGTTGTCCGAATTTTCCCTAATTGTTGTCCAAGTTTCTATGTTTGTTAGGATAATTATCCCTTAAGTGGTTAGGATAGTTTCCAAAATAAGGTTGTCAATTTTTAGAAAACAAAGCACAAAAATTCCTGCACATGCCTTGGCGCCCAAGGATAGTGTTTTCGGAATTTTTTTGAGGTTGTTTAAGGATTTGTTTTAATGGGCTTTTATTGGCTTGGAATTGGAGAATTGTTCTGATCATAGTCCTATAAAAACCCATAGTTTTCATTGTTTAGCATATAGATTGTTTTGAATAAAAATTGCTTTTGCTTGANGGAAAAACGTTTACCCAAGCCACATTGCAATGAAATTTATAAGTATTTTTTAAAAAGCATATAGTAGTGACATCACAATTTGATTTGCATGGGAATTTTTAATGTGAATTTGCCACTTGAACAATGATGACATCAGCAGTGGCCTGTTTTAGTATACAGTTATTATGTTATAGAATTTAAATTCTCACCTGCCACCTAACACATCGAATTAAATGAAGTATAACACACAGAAAATATTTAAAGGGAAGTTTCAAGAAATTTGATGGTACTACCTATAGCAATAAAGGCACAAAATTTGGAGTAGTCTTTTGGACAGTTGACCACTTAGGTAGTTTCTCAAAAGTGCAGGTGGGAGAAGACATGTAACAGGACATGTGTTTATTTGTAGCATAGGGTAGCACTGGGTAGCTTGCCTTGAGAATTAAGTAAGCACAGGAGTGACATGCAACAGTCAGCGAATCCATTAAACGCTAAAGAGGTTCAATTTTTAAAATTAAGGCGCTCAAAGTAAAGCTTGCAGATATCCTTTCCCTTTCGAATGGCTAAGTGTGTCAATGTTCTATAGTTTGGTATAGCATACTACATGATATGTATATACGGCTGTCATTCACGTCAAGGTTCATGGTGGTTTTTTCCATTTTAGGCTTAAATTGCTTTATTAGGAGTCATAGTTGGTCATACTTGGTAAACAATGCATGGAGATCACATTCTTGAAAGTTTCTTGATTAAAAGATTCATTCTTGAAAAGTTTTGAAGCAACACAAGAAAATTACATAGATGCGCAACAACACAAGGCCACATGTTTTTTGGCATGTTTTTGAGTTTCTTGGGTTGTCCGAATTTTCCCTAATTGTTGTCCAAGTTTCTATGTTTGTTAGGATAATTATCCCTTAAGTGGTTAGGATAGTTTCCAAAATAAGGTTGTCAATTTTTAGAAAACAAAGCACAAAAATTCCTGCACATGCCTTGGCGCCCAAGGATAGTGTTTTCGGAATTTTTTTGAGGTTGTTTAAGGATTTGTTTTAATGGGCTTTTATTGGCTTGGAATTGGAGAATTGTTCTGATCATAGTCCTATAAAAACCCATAGTTTTCATTGTTTAGCATATAGATTGTTTTGAATAAAAATTGCTTTTGCTTGAATTGCAATTCTGTGATTGAATTGATCAAGTTTTCGTAGTTGTTACTACACTTTGCTTGGTTGGTGATTTCCATAGCATAAATCCTAGTTCTGGTGAAAACTTTGGTGGGTGAATCAAGTCCATATCCCTACTATACATAAAATTTTGTGAGTTTTGAGAGAGATTCCCAAAGTTTTCGAAACTAAATTGCTAAAATCTAAACTACTATTCATCAAACTTGTGAGTTTTATTGTTAACCCATTAAAACTCACATCACTACACTACTTATTTTCTACACCCTCAGATTAAATTCAAGAGCTAAGTTTGGTTCAGGTTAGGGTGTATTATACACAGGAGTTCTAAACTTCTAATAATAAATTCGTACATAATTTTGGAAAGGAAAGTCTCATACCAACATTTATCTCCACAAGTATCCCTCTATGTATCTTTCTGAATAATATTACATTATCTTCAGGCATTCACCACCATGATATTGAATAAAGATTGGCTACACGAAATTTTAACAAGATCACACACATGAGATAAAGCATTTGCATTTTGCATGATTCATGAACATTTGCAATACCATAGGAATTTCTTCGAAAATTTACATAAAGATCATAGCATTGCAAATATTTACCATGATACTCACAGCATAATTCACAAATAATACATCCGCCTAGTGACAAATCACGAACAAAGCAATCCTATTATTTGATGTTCCTTATGGTCAACAGTAAAATACTCGGTTGACTAAAAACAACTTTGTGAAAGTGTGTAGCACAAGCTTCTAGCATATAAATTGCCTAGAAAAATTGCAAATTAGAATCAAATCCCCTTTCAATGTCACTTTTAAACTTCAAAAATTTAACCATATGGATCCTACAAGCCTGGAATGTTTTGCTCCTTGAAACACTTTTCGTTGCATGAAGCATGATTAATCAATCATTTGATGCAAACACAAAAACAACCAGGTGGATCTTCATGATTCTTACAACTATCTCATAGTCAAATAATCCTAACTATATTTTCTTAGGCAAGGAAGAAAAGAAAACCAGGCTGAAAATCAAAAATAAAGAATTTCTTAGCCCATGCAAGGAGTTTTGGCTCTTTACTTCTCTGACTCTCACAGCACCACTCCTCCAACCCAAAGTATACATACAAAAGACATATATATCAGCATTTCAGAACAAACATGCATTTGTACCAAAGAACGAGACACTGATCGATACATGAATAAAGACACAGAAATCATATAGTAATTTGTCATTGGCAGAACTCAAGAAGACCAAACAGCTTATCTATCAAAAGGAACTATTTTACCTGGAGAATTTGTTTCTTGCTTGACAAAAGTTCTTCCAATCTACATACTTCTTCCATCAGTGATTTATCCTCCTCAACATATTTATTTCTCTGGTATATCAATCAGGAGATAAGCTTGTGCACAAAAAAAAGGTGTACAAAGCCTAGCGTCCCAATACAAAGATAATTTTTAAAGCATACCTCAAGAACTGTCAGCTTTCTTAAATTTATATCCAATATAGCTTCAGCTTGTTTCTGGGACAAACTGTACTCTGCAGGAAAACGAAGAGGTGAAATAATTACTTGTCATGTGTCTCAAATATAAAGTGGGAACTCCCTGGGGCATAAAGTAAAGAAATCCACCCAAATGCCCAACGATGTAGGGAGTAGAGACCATCCATGAATCTTAAACCATAAAGCTAGAAGCTAAGTTTTGCATCTATCCTATCATCTATGAATAATTTTATGACACCCTCTACTCATTGTTTCCAGCAAGAAAGGCAAGTCAACATTTACAAATAAGTTTTCTAAAAGATATCAGGGGCCAGAGATCCCCCAATATAGATTAAATACAGGCTATATATAAGATACAATTTATAAATAAAATAAAATAGTAAATAAACAATTTTAATGACGCAAGTCTAATCAAGAGATGACATGTATATTCTAAGTGAAACGCTGGAAACTCAAACACAACGAAACTTACAAAACTACAAGTCCATTTATGATACAGAACCATCTCCCTATTCTGCAGAATCTACATATTTTAACTTATCAACCATCAACATCAATAGCTATTTAATTGAGGCAGTACAGCCTGTTCAACCACAGAGGGCCTTGAGAAAAAGACGGGCCCAAAGTTAGACATAACTTTGTTTATTACAAGTATTATCATAGAAACTCCCTTGGTTCAGCGTTCTGGAATTTAATTATTAAACAAGAAGAAGAGAAAACCAAAGGTTCAAATCACGCTTGTGCATTTTTTCCACAAATCCCTTGCATCAGCTATCCAACAGGAACCCATTCAATTGGTTAATATTTTGTGGGACATCAACGCCAATAATACCAATCTAACCCCTCTATTAATTAATTTTTATTTATTTTCTGATTTTTCTCATGGACCACACCAACAAAAAATTAAAAAAAAAAAATATCTTTTATATCAATGTTTATCTTTGCTTTACCAATTTTCTTCAATCTTCTACTCTAAATTTTAATTTCCCAAATCTCATTAAAAAATAATATTAAACACCAACAGTTAAAGGCCATTGGCAAGAAACTAAAAATATTCTTGCCCCACCTTTAAACCTAACATAATGCTTGACCAAACTTTAAGAAATTGCACAGGCCTCAAATATCCTTGCCACACCCTTGAAACTGACAGAATAGATTACAAAGCAACGCTGGTATAAAGAGCTTACTATTCATCAATTCTGTTAAAGCCATTGCATTGCTTGATGCTTTCCTGATTAGTTGAATAACTTCATCTAAATTATCAAGCCCCACAACGATACCCTTAATCAAAAAATACGCGGAGAAAGTTACACACAAGATACACATAGATGAAACTATAATTTAAACATCACGTTTATCAGAACTCTAAAAGTACCTCTACAATATGCCGCCGTGCCTTAGCTTGTGAAAGCTTAAATCGAGCTCGCCTTTCAATTATAGAGCACCTGAAGTCAATGAATGCCTACAAGATGGAAAAAAAATCGTTCAGTCTGAGAAAAACTCAAAGCATTTTTAAATTTTATAGTGGCAAGTCACATGGATGGTTTTATATCTAAAGAAAAGGGAACTGAAGCAGCTAATAACAATAAAATTGAGAATGATAGTTTAAAAAAAATAATAATAACAAATCAACCGTAATGCTATAAGATACCATGATCTTTCACAGAATCTGTGGGTAAGAGTACAGCTTAGCCAATTATTTCAACAGTTTCAGTTAAGCTACATTCATATGATGATATTTATGCTCGCTGCTCAAATCTGTAGCAGCAAGAAATCAACAAGCGCATACCTTTATATTGGATTATACTTGTACAGGGATATAAACAGAATAAGAATGTCAAATGCATTCTTGTATTGATACCAAACCAGTACATTTCTACGTAGACCTAAGAGCTACTAACAATATAGTTCAATGACACTACGATGCAAATACTTAATTCATTTTTTAATAGCAACATTTAGGCTTTCTATTATTCGCTTATCACACTTGAATACGAAAGGAAACACAGTAATTTGGGGTTTGGTCCATCTAAATGTGCATCTTTTTTCGTTGATGGAGTCTAAATGTGTATCCTTACAATACAATCCAATTTTTACAGAGGAATAGAAAAAATTACAAATGGATTAAATTTGTCTCGAAAAATCTGAAGAGAAAATTGCTGCAAGTAAAAATGAACGCAGGAAGGAATAAACTGTGTTGACACTTCCATAAAATTAATATAGCTGATTCAGTGATACTGTTTCTCGTTCTTTGAAGAGGTTCAAGCAGGTCTTTGTGATGGCCCTCTCCCCTAAAATACTATTAGAGTGTTGTGCATCCAATTCACAAACAGAAAGAATTATAGAAGACAAAAGGGGAAATGCATATACACAACAATTCTACGCTGCACACAATAAAAAAGGAAGGTAAATAACAAAATCAAAATATTACATGAAGCAACTGTTTCAAGCCCATCAGTCTAGGTTGTCCATCAAGAATCCTGCACATAAGATTATAATTTATTATGATATAGTACCTCAGAAGGAGAATTCTATAAAAAGAGGCCCCCGAAAGGCAAGAACACAAACAGAGGAAATAATGAGGAGGGAAGCCACTTCACATTTATTTCTTCAGATAAAGAAATTCTTCCATTGAATGACCTTATTCAATTATACTTTGTCTGCTCTAAAAGAATTTTTGTAAGTCGGGGTATTACAGAAATTCTATCAAAGAGACAAAATCCAATCAACAATAAAGATCATCTACTGCAACAGAATCAACGCTTGCAACAGTTATCCTCGGCACACCAGTCAATTTACAAGAAAATCAGAGAACAAATAGCATTGCCCAAAAATATATCCTACTTACTCAGTTCCACAAGGACACCAAAGGACACACCAATTTCAAAAATGCCCTATCATTCCACTTTAACCAAACCACCCATTAAACAGCAAAAAGTAGCTCACTCAGAAATTTTCTGTCCTAATCCTTCCAAACCTCATATGTTGACCTAATAAAGACGATTCTAAAAATGTAACTTGTAGCATCAACCACCAGGAATTTTCGGAAAAGGACCTTTAGATATAAATATTCAGACAAAACAGATTACCATGCGCCATTTCCACACGGAAGTATGCTCATCTGTAACCAACATGTCGTTTATAGATTGAATTAGGTAGGCTGTACATGTCCAGTATAAACTCTTATTCTGCAATCACAAAAGAGCCTCTACCAGAGATAAATGAATGGCCAAACTGCCGTGCAAGTGCTCAATACCAAGTGAGCAAAAACCTTCACAATTTGAGGTTCTTCAAACTAGGACACCACGCAAAAGCTTTAACACAACTCAGACCCTTAGCATCCAAAGTCATAAGTCCCTATATACAACAACCAGATAGAAAGGAGATGTATAAACTCTTATTTCGCAATGGCAAAGGAGCCTCTACCAGAGATAAATGAACGATCAAACCACCGTGCAAATACAATCTATAAGATTTTCACGATTTGAGGTTGCTCAAAGTAGGAAACCACAAAAAAAGGCCCATATTAAACAAGATAAATCATATTACTTTCAGCGTTGGTTACAATTGACCAGACTGTCATCCCAATCACTCAATGGATGAAACTCAGAACCATTACCATACTCTTGGGATACCTAGAAGCAAAAATAGCATATAGAACCTGGCTATTTCTTGCACCTTTCAAGGAAAATAGCCTTTGGTGGACCTCAGGGTGGCTGGGTCTTTAAAAGTGTTTACGTACGAAACTTACCACCATGAAATAATTTAGTATCATTGCCAGTTTGCAGTTTTGCTTTATGTCATATTGGAATCATTTGACATAAATGACTGTAAATTAGTCATAATTGTACTAAATACTAAACTACAAATCACTTTTTATGGTTTTCACAATTATGTTTTAAGACTTCATCTTTTTATGGGCTTTTTAGATTTCAAAAGAGCTAAAATCGTGAAATGATCAACGATAAACACCCCAACTTGTTCAAAGAGTAAAATTCATAAGGTTAACCCCAAAAAAAAAGAAATTAATAGAACTTACCCAACCATATTGCAATAAAAGCTAGATTGCAGAGCAGTGCTGCGGTACAATTTATTCAAAACAATAGAAGGGTCAGCACTCCGCTTCAACTGGAACAAGTTATAATGATGAATATCAGAGAAAATTCAGCAATCATGTAACTTATAAATTTATCTATTCACTTTTACAGTAGAAGTTCCTACCTCAATTACTACACGCATCCCAGAACGATCACTTTCATCACGAATGTCACTTATCCCTTCCAAGGACTGCAAAATAGAGTGAAAAAAAGATAAAGAAATAAAATCAGGAAATTACATGTCATGTTTTCTGACTTCCCTG
Organism: Suaeda aralocaspica; assembly: GCA_016808085.1. Lineage (NCBI taxonomy): Eukaryota > Viridiplantae > Streptophyta > Magnoliopsida > Caryophyllales > Amaranthaceae > Suaeda > Suaeda aralocaspica. The sequence continues at coordinate 227,077 of PYUH01001090.1, read as the reverse complement.
AATTTCAGTACTAACAGTAAGAAGCCGTCGAAAAGTAATTAGGAAATAGAACAGCCACTTCACAGAGAATCAACATAAGAATAAGTTTGAAACTTACTCATTTAAGTTCACATAATATCAATATCCATGCTAACACAAACACAAATGTGTACCTACTGAGCACACCATTAGCTTTCGGAAGCTCAAGAGATCAATATTCGGTATTTATCAACCTCTTCATACTAAACGCCTAATTCTTCCTTGTCAACTATATACAATTTTTCAGGATTTTCTCCTTCCTACAATCCTGCCGATGCCCTCAATAATAGGAATGGGAGAAAAAAGGGAGAAATTAATCCAAATCCTTGTAACACTAATTTAGATCCGACTTTATTTTAAAACTCCAACTCCAAGCAGAGGTGGATGTAGGAAATAATCCGAAATATTGATTTGACTTCAACTTCTATGCATACAAATATTAAACATTCATATAATTTCGCTTTTATAAGAAATGGAAAAATGATATAGATAAGATAAGGTATGTGACCATAACTCATGGTCAAATGACTAGACATTTGAGTATCTAATATAAAGTTTTGAATCTTGAACATAAACTTTTGAATAAATGATATAAATTGTTCAATAGTCATATATGTTACTATGTACTCCAAATTATATAGCTTATATACGAAATTGAACAGCAGATATTAAATATTTAATACCTTATATCAGGTATTCAATACCTGATTTCAGAATATAAATAGCTTACATAAGTGTTTGAATATCAACCTTCAAATATAACAATTGAATTGCTGATACATTGACTTGGTAAAAAAAAGTCACATTATACAAAAGAAAGAAATACCTTCTTTTCAACAAGTTCAGCTATCTTCTCAATAAGGGAGGCTTTGTTGGTCTGATATGGAATCTGTTTCATTTGCAAAAGGCACAGATAAGATCCTATTGGAGGGATATGCAAAGTGTCTCATAGAAAAAGAAAGATTAATCAGAGGAAAATGGTGACAAAACATATGAAGTAGTTGCCTACCTCCTTTATGATAATTGCATTTCGCTTAGTTCTAGAATCAACCAATTCTATCTCAGCTTTCCCTCTTACAACAATGCGGCCACGTCCTGTCCTATACGCTTCAAGGATTCTAGAAAATTTAATGAGCATTAGGATTTACAGCTCGAACAATTTTTACAAGAATACAGGGACACAAATAGGAATCAAACTCTTGAGCAACTTGTAGAAACTACAAATATAGAAGAACTGATGAAATTGTGTCTTCACTTGTCAGATTTTTTTTAGTAGTGAATTTTATTAGTGCATTACATATTATATTAGCTACATTTAAAAGGTGCAATCATTTATTGTCAATGTCTTTATACTAAATATACCATTTCTCTTTCAGTTGATATGTGATTATTGCCTTATTAAGGTTTTTGAACAACATTCGATTTACAAGTAACCATGGTCGTAGCATATTGGTCAATTCAACATGATAGCTCAAAACACTTGAAATAAATTATTCTAGCTTATTTTTATCGAAGAGACCCGTAAAATGACTTAACCACAATAAGAAAAGCCAAAAAATAAATAAATAAATAAATAAACAAAGATTGAATATAAGGGTTTATAGGTGGTTCTCATGGTTCTCTTATATATACAAGTAAATTACATCTGGATATCACTTTTCCTATCAAACTAGTTTTCTTTCAAATCTTGTCTACAACTTTCCTCCCTTTATATTGATCGGCCCTAGCAAAAAACCAACTAAATACAATCAATTGATTGAATCAACGACAGTATACAATACGAGTCAAGAAATTCAGAGAATTAATACTTTCATTAATCTCCCTTGTAATTATTTTTCAACTCAATTACAAAGCTTGCTTCAAGAAACATTGATATATCTTTTGTACAACATTGTAGTTTAAATAAGAAAAAAAAAACAAATGGCCTGAGTTCAAAAATTCCTTTTCTGCCAGCAGCCAAACCAATTTATAAAAAGGCTCAAGGAGCTTCAAAGCAAAAGGGACTTCTCAGCAACTTAGGTGCACCTCACTAAAAATCTTTTGAAAAGCAAAAACAAATGTGGAACAAAAGAAAAATCCAGAGGCGAGCCTGTATGGCCCTTTAGTGAGCCCTACAATAGGTGCCTCACTAAAAAACTTGTAAAAAACAAAAACAAATTTGGGGGTTAAAAACAACAGAGGTGAGCCCTATGTGCCTTTTGGTGAGCCGTAAGAACTTATGAAAAGCAGGATAATTAAATGACTACAATGGGTATATTAAGATACCGTATCAAGATGCTTATGCCATAGAAATACTCATTGCCCATTTATCCAACCAAAAACAATTGTTCAAATATTTTGTTCCAAGTGAGATGGAAGGAGTGGAAAGCAATTAGAATTGTGGGGAAGAACATTGGATCATGGTGTCTTAAGTTAAGTAGAATTATAACGAATATATGAAGTGTTAATTTAGTGGGACAAGGAATAGAACAACTAGCTCGATACGTGTGGATAGGAGTGTTTAATTTTCTGATTTCTTTCAATAATTAGGATTTAGGATCCTCAAAAGGCATGGTGAATTGGACAAGGGATGTGGCCCATACGATCAAATCAAGTTGGTTGAAGTGGAGGGAGCTTTCAGATTTCTATGTTTGATCAGGGTACCAACAAATTGAAGGGGAAATTTTATCATACAATCATTGATTTGGCATTGCTTCATGGGACCGAATGTTGGGCTTTGGAGTATTGTCATTTCCATAAGATGAGTGTGGCAGAGATTAATCGTGGATCCAAGATTCGTACCACAGGGGTTCGAACTTGATCAAAGACCGGATATTCGAATAAAGTTTGTATTTGGGTATAATATCGGATATGAAGTTGGGAATTTTTTTTATTTTTTTTCAGGGAGATATAAAGTTGGTATTCATACTAGCACATTAAGCTAAATATTATTTACTCAAAGCTAACATCTAACCAAGCTACTCAGTTTTATTAAACATGCAAAACAAAGATTCCTTCAAACAATTTCTATATAACAAATTCTACTTAGATTAGTAAACTAATAATTAAACAAACAATAAAGCAAACTAATAATTAAACAATTACACTATAGTAAACAATTAAACCAATTTTGTAAACAAACAATTTCAGTTCAAATAAACAAATTGTCCAATTCAATCAAACTAACAACTTAATTAAAAAGTCTAACGGTTTAATTAAATTAACAAGTCAGACTGCAATGGACGAAGAGTAGAAGACGATTGGATGAAGCATGGGTGGCGAAGAAGGAAAAGCAAGGACGAACATGTGATGATGTGAACCGCCGTTTGCAGTAGTCGGAGCCGTTGCCGCCATGGATAGTGGAGGATGTATGGGCAGATAAGGTCTGGGTCTTTGGGAAATTTAAGGTGAGAGAAAGTTTAAGTGCAAAAGTTATTATTGAACTCAAGTAAAACAAAACGAAAACAAAAAAAAAAAAACTTTAAAGATTCAAACACAGGTTCTGTGCCCCAGGAAGTAATGGCCCAACCAACTGAGCAAATTGTTACAATAGTTCAATATCTGTGTATTTTATATATAACCTATTTCTGTTTTTTTTTCTCAAATTATTTCGCGGAAATGACGGCCCACTAGATCCACCACTGGCAGAGATGCATGCGTTACGTAACGATACAACAAAGGATAAAATGATGTTATTAAGAAGGCAGGGGTAGCTTCTAATGAGGATAGAATGAGGGGAAACTGTCTAAGATGGTTTGGACATGTAAGGCAGAGACCGAGTAACGCACTAGTAAGGAGGTTAAAAGAGTGGAAACAGGAGAGTTAAAGGAAGACCTAAACAAACTTAGATGAAGATTGTTACTGGAGATATGAGGTCAATGTCTAGCTAACCCCAAGTTGTTTTTCCAATTAGGGTGTTTCCTTTTGACAGTTACATTTGGAAACTTCCACTCACATAAAACATATTTATTGGTTTTTAATTGAAAGCATTTATTATTGCAATAGTATAGCTTGAGTGATTAAAAAATTTCCATTAAATTACTATGAGCATACCTTAAAGCATTGAAATCAGTTTTTTTTTTCAATTAAATAATATTAATATATATTTTTAAAATCCCACTAATTAATTCCTTAATGTGTACAAAAATTTCAAAACTTAACTAACTAAAACGGATGGAGTACTACTTTATCAAAGTCAGCCATTACCTCAAAAAGGAATGAGTAGAGAACTTCCAAACTCCAAATGCATAGTAATAGAGATGACTAACAAAGATGGGGAAAAGGTTAAAAAAAAAAAGTAAAAAACACAAAACAAACTTACCCTAGATTGCCCATTATCAAACCTCCAGTCGGGAAGTCAGGTGCTGGCATGACTTCCAACAGTTCTTCAAGCTATCACAAAATACCAAAAAAAAAAAAAGTTAAAATTTAAGTTGTTTATACAAATTTTAATGCAAAATTTGATTCTAATACTCATGTTTTGTATCTTCTAAATAGGCCAATTTACAATCTACTACACGGTTTAAAATATCCTATATTCTTCTTAATATATAACAATTCCAATCAATTTTCCTTAATTAATCATCAATAATATTCTCTCTAAATTACACTAATAATGCCCTCCATCTTTTGTCATTTTCTTCTACTCTAATCTCCATGAAACTTCAAGATCGAATCAAAATTAATGGGTTTTCGAGGTTGTTTACAACTTAATTTGTTGCATATATGTTTTAAACCCTCCTTCATAACCTTCTCTATCGTAATAATTATATAAACCATGATCTATCTATAACTATTTTTGAATAGGGAATAGAGATGTATAGTGTGAAAATAGTCCCACTTAAATATTGATCTCGATTGAACCCGTTGAAAGAAAATGAAAGGAAATTATAAAATGTTTGATAATCATTGTTATTTAAATAAGTCTATTAATTGAATACTAAAGGAAATACAGATGAACTACAATGCTTTCTTATGGAAAAGTAGAAGGTGATCCCTAATGTTGTTAGGGTAGGTGCTTGGTTAAGTATCTCAAGCAATGCCACAAGATAATTATGGTGATTTTCGAGACAAGGATATGTAAGAGCCTTGCTTTTTAAAAAGCAAGAGGCGCACAAAAGCGCAAAAGGGCTGTGAGCTTTGCGCCTAGGTGCGCCTCAAAAAATAAAAAAAAATTGAAAAAAAAAAACAGAAAACCCTAGGGGCGCGCCTCAGTACGCCTTTCAGGCCTCCCTGCACCTGTGCATTCTGAAGCCCCATTTCTGGTGCCTTGGTGCGCCTTGCGCCTAGGCGTGCCTAGCGCTTTTAAAACTAAGGTAAGAGCAAGGCCAAAGCTAAGCGCACCAAGGCGCGCCTAGCGCTTTTAAAACTAAGGTAAGAGCCAAGGCCAAAGCTTGAAAAATGAGAAAACGTCAAGATGAAAATGTTTTAGTATGCCCACCCGGAGCTTCAACTATATCTAGATCCAACCCCAGCTTATAGTAGGTGAGTCTCCCAACAAGAGTTTTTTCATTCAGTGAACAGCAAACCTGAGACATCCATTAAGCAACATCAAGTTGCATACCACTTCAGCCAGCTGCTGTTGGTGATGTGAGATCAATATGAAGTTATGAGCAACAGGGGAATTGAGGTAATGATTAAGTGAGACGATGATGAACTGATGAAGCACATTTACCACTCAGCAAAAGAAAATGAAAAAAAAAAAACTATCAAGAGATCAAGTTGTAACTCCAAGTCAAAACAAAAAAGGAAAAAAGGAGGACACAAAATTACTTGAATTAAAGTAGCAAGTAAAATGCTAAAGAAACCAACTTTAGAATATAATGTACCAAGATGGGCTTATTTTGAGGTTAATCAAAGGACAGATCATTTTAAACGGATCACCAAAATGTAGGATTGCTTTAACCTCTACTATCATCAATAATTGGCTAGGAATTATCCAAAAGTACACATCATGATAAGGAATATGACTTCTCACTCAATTATGTGCTTCACTAACTTAAATCTCATTAGCATACCAGGAAGAGAATGTAACCATGTGTGCAATAACATGGTTAAGCTGATTCATCTCTTTCAAAAAAAAAATTGACAAAAGAAATTTGATATAACAAACTAGCAAAGGGGTTCTGGATATATACAGAATTCTTTCTTTGTGTGCTTCCCTTAAGAGTGAAATAAAAGTATATTATCAAGCAATCAATAAAATGTAACTGCTACGCAGAAGGGGAAACTCTGAACTTTTGTTCGTTGCCATGGCTAAAGAAAACATATTGCAAACACAAGTATTGAACATTGGACTTCCTAAAAACACTCCAAAACAACAAGATCCAGAGGGCGAAGTGCTGGTTAGAGCCTATGGCCCTATATTGATATCCAATGAAAAGAACAGGAAAAGGAATTTGTATTTGATCCCAATTCTATTGTGAAGATACAATTAATACAATGTAGCATCAAGACTCAGATAAAGGCACGAATTTATTATATCACACAAAATTAAATAGTACAACATACTGTAGCTTCTGGATTATTAATCAACACAGAAAGTGCGTCAACCAATTCTCCAAGGTTATGAGGTGGGATATTTGTCGCCATTCCTACCTACAGAGATGACAATAACACAATTATTTCAGATTCTTGACATGACATAATCAACCCAGGTAGTATACTGAAGAGGAATAGGTAAGGAGAAGAAAAACACATAAAAAGAGCAGCATTAAAATATTACCGCAATTCCAGAAGATCCATTCAACAATAAATTTGGTATACGAGCAGGAAGAAGTGATGGTTCTTTCTGAGAGTTATCAAAGTTAGGGACAAACTCTACCTGCATCAAAACCAATAAAAGATGTGATGCTATGCTACGGACTGGACATTGATTTATAGACTTAATTAAGTGATTTGATTAAGAACTGACTGTATCTAGCTCTAAATCAGTCAACAACATTGATTCAGCTAATGCCTGCAAAATCCAATGGAAAAAATATGTTATTTAGGGTAATGAATCAGAGATAACATAACTATCACTATCAGAATCTAATAAAGCACAATACCAAAAGGGAACATAAGTTTACCTCTAGTCTACATTCTGTGTATCGCATTGCAGCAGGAGGATCAGCATCAATTGAACCAAAATTTCCATGTCCTTGGATGAGTGGGTTCCTCAGAGAAAAGTCCTTCAAAACAGCACAAATTTCCAATTGATTTTTAAGTTGTCTCAAAAATAAAATCTAAGTTTTTTCAAATGAAATAAAGACTAAAGCGAGGAAATAAGCAAGACAATCGCAGCTAAATATTACATGAGAGACAATAAAAATAAGTAAATAACAGCAATGAAATAAAGGTCTTCTTCAACGAGCTAATCAGCTGAAGTTAAATAAGTGATAGTGTGATACACTTCCTTGGGTTTAGATGATTTCTAAAAGATAATTGTTTCAGAAATATTCCCTTAATCTTTGTACCTGGCTACCTGTCTATCTACCTAGGCTTCGCATCTAAAAAGTAAACAAACAACTCCAGAATCTATCAATAGATAATCGAATCAAAATCAACAAAGTCAAAGCCTAAAATCCTAAATCCTTAAAGCATAGGGACAGATACATGAACCAATTAGTTAACCCAGGGAATGAACACCCAAAAAGAAAAGTATAACCATTCCAAAAGCGGGCTATACTGGTCAGTGGCAACGCCAGTAGCACTTGAACAACCTCTAAATTTTTAATATATGTGTGGTAAGACACTGCTATGAAAGACCTTCAAGTAAAACTATCAAATATCTCCTTAAGAATGATAGGCTGCTTTGCCAAGAGCAGAAATGATCACATAATTTCAAAATAGGATTATAAAGGCCTTGATGCAGAAATGCATGCCTTATTAGTGGAAGGAGGCATGATCTTTGCGATCTAAAAGACTAAAACCCAAAGCACAATCACTTAATAAATGTTCCTACAGAACCAAACCAAACAGGACGCTCTTTTCTAGGCATAGCAGTAGAAATATTCCAATTCACAAATCACAGTTGCCACATCATTCCAAATGCATAGCAGTTTTTCTGCCTTCCAAATTCGTTTTAGAAAGCAAATTTGAACACAATTATGGTCTTTTAGGAATAATTTATTTCACAAAGCAAATTTGAACACAATTATGGTCTTTTAGGAATATAAACCATTCAAATTTTATACACCCTTGTCGCGAAGCTAACCTTAGTTTTAAAAGTGCAAGTCTAGGAGCAAAGCACACTAAGGTGCCAGGAAAAACGCCACAGAAGGCTGAGGCACATACCCCTACAAGAGGCGTATCAACTATCAAGGCACACCTAGGCAAGGAGCAAAAGTGCGGGCTTTCCTGAGAATTTTTTTTTATTTTTGATTTTTTATCCTTTTGAGCCTGACCCACGAGAGGTGCACTGAGGCGCACCAAGAAGCTAATAGACATTGGGTCCTCATTGGCAGAACAATAAAGTTTGAAAAACAATAGAAGTTGAAGTCAATCTTTATCAACTAATGGCATCACAATGCTCAGAAGTCCTAAATCAATAAAGGGGGAACAGTAGATCATGTCAAAGTGAACTTGACATAATCCTCAAACTTTTTCTTTCATTTTTCTCCATAAGAGGCACACCTTACAGCAGGCAGTACAAAAGAAAGCTTGCACACATGACAAAGCTTATTTATAGTACCTGTGCCATGCGCACCAACGAATCGTAGACAGCAACATCTCCATGTGGATGAAATTTTCCCAAAACCTACAACATAGACAAATTACATTTAAAGTATTAACAATACATGAGTGCATACTTCATAAAGATATCTAGACACCAAAGAGATTTCTGTTATGTTTTTTCTAACCTCTCCAACAACTCTAGCACATTTTTTGAATGGTTTTTTGGAGGAAATACCCAATTCGTGCATTGCAAATCTGTTCCCAAGACAATCATGTAAACCAATTAATATTGAGTTGATTCTAACAGAAGATTACACAGCAATCTCTCAAACAAAAAATTATTCCCAGTTGTCCATAATAAACAATGGGAAACATCATAACAAAATTTTACATGCACCTAAGCATAGCAAAAGCAATAAAAAAAATACAGATTAGTTCAACTTAGACAATAGTTCCTGAAGATTAATAAGACTAACAAACAGCCCTCAACAATTGCAACATGTAGCAACCATCAGAATTTCAAACAGGACAAAACAACGTCACCAGATTCTCAAAGAAAGAATTGCATATTTTAGAATATCAGCATGAAAATACAACCCAATTCCATTTTATCTGACATACTGTTCAAATATGCAAATTTTTATTGTGCATTCCAGTGATGCTGTTAACGGTAAAACATATTATGTAAAAGGGTTGTTCCATATTTATGAATCACCGAACATGCAAGCCCGCTCACTATGAATGAGGTGTATCCTCTTTCAGAGATGAGATGTTGTTGATGAATTGAACCCAATGCAGTTACTAATGAAATGCTAACTTGAAGCTTAATCATGACCAAAGAATTTCTCTAAAATGTGGCTAACAACATTCACACAGATATCCTCTTAACATACATCAGCAACCTTAATATATAAAGACATTAATATTCCAAAACAAATAAAAATATAGGTTGAAAATCTCTCCTTAGAAGCAAACATAATAATAATAATAAAAAAAAACCACTGTACTAAAGAAGAAACCAAATACCAAAAGTTACAGGAGCAATGACCTACAAGTTTAGCAAAAACTATAGCCTAAAAGGGGCGTTCACGAGCTCACCATCAGTCCATCAAAAGTAAGCTCAGTAACTTCAAAATTACCAATAAATCAAAGAAAAAGGCCTATTTCTCTATTTTCGTGTGTCTGTCGTGTTCCAAACATCCAATGCACACAAAAGATCTTTTAAGGAAAGGACCACCCATTACTGTAAAATTTACTTCTTTTGTCGGAAGTACGCAACCAAGCACTCACCAAAAAAAACCAAAATGTAGCTTTTCTATTACACTTCAAACGAAACCACCTACAAAAGATGTAGCTACTGAACTAAATATAGCTGCTTTAGAGACTATTCACTAGTATTCGTATCCGACATAGGTTCTCTATTCGAACTTTGACCACTCTATCGTCAATTCTTCTCAATTTTTCTTACCATCTTTTACGTTTTTTCGAAAATTTTGAAGTTTTTTTTTAATGCAAAACAGGTTTTTTTTTCCACTCAAACTGCATAATAAGTAACAAAAAACTTCCGCCAAATCAACTCTGACCCTATTTTTCTCATTTCAAAAGCATGCAAAACTTGTAAACTCCATATAACCAAACACAAACATAATCCGCTTTACGCCGAAAAAAAAGGTTAAAAACCAATAAACAGAACCTCCATTTCACACATTCATGTACAAAATTCAATCAAATAATACAAAATGAAACTAAAAAACTTCAAAAATCCTTCAATTTAAAAACAAACCAAAACATTAAAGTTGAAAGCAACACTCACAAAATCCTACGGTGAACAGGCTTCAACCCGTCCCGAACATCTGGCAAAGCACGACCGAGCAAAACCGACATCGCATACGCCATATAAGCTTCAGTAGCCTCTTTATGAAGTTCAGTAGGAACAATCCTCTCATTACCAACAACCTTATCTTTAAGCGATAATCCAACACTGTCACCACCACCATTGTCGCCGTTCACTGCAGCAACTGCTCGTACATCGCCTCGCTTTGCTTTAATTGGTGAGCGGCGAGGGTACTTGGCTGAGAAGTAACGAAGATCGGGCGATATTGGGCGGAGGTTGAAGACGGTTGAAGGACGGAATAAGTGGTAATTTGAGCAGCGGAGAAGGCGAAATCCGACTGCGGAGAATGCCATTGAAAGGGGGTTTGGGAGTGTGAGGTGAGAAGTAGAGGAGGGAGTGTTCATTCCATGAGAGAAAAATGGGGATTAAGAGATAAAGTTAAACCCTAAATTAGGGTTTTTGGGAATTAGAAAAGGTTTTGCGCGCCAATTCTTAATCCAATTTTTATTGTTGTACGGTAATCCACTAATTGGTGCTCTCTATGTTTTGTTTTTCCTCTTCCAACGGATCAATGTAAGGGGCTGACCACTTTCTTACATTATGGGGCTATTTGGTATGAGTCGTATGAGGTATTAAAGTAAAATGGAATAAAAGATTTGATTGCTCTTATTTCCTTTGATATTGTTTGGTAAGGTATTTATTTTCCATTTTCTTTCTTCCCTCTATTCCCCCTAACTCTTCTACCATTACACCACCATGTTTACACTATTCAATCCTAACCAGTAGTCTACCACCACTAAAAGACTCATCCACCCAACCAACTCCCTCACCAATGTTGTTGTCGCCCCAGCTGTCGTCTCTTTTATTGCCACCTATCAAGGACACTAATTCCCCCCCCCCCTGCCACCGTTTCCGCCACCCACCTACTCTCTCCACCCCTCACTAGCACCGCGACCCCAGCTCCACCACTCGTCGACAACCCCACCCCGAAACCCTAACCACCAACAAAAACGCCTTTCCACTCCCATAATTCACCTCTACCACCCCCACGCGGCCGCTCCTACTTCCTTCTCTGGCCCACATTGTAACACCCTGGAATTTCCTAACTTCCTCCTTTCAATTTCTGGAAATATAATATAAATAAAATAGAAAAATAATAATAAATATACTTCCTACTTAACTTGGAAAAACCAAAGTATTGTCGCCACTGTGATATTGGCTAAGGTTTTTATCAAAGTAGTACAGCGGAAATCTTTTATTTTAAAACCAAATTAAAACACCAAAAGAACTTTCAAACCAAATTCAAAATTAATCTTATTACAACTCGGAACCGTATTAACGGCCCTTCAAAACCAAATAAGCTATAAATCTCGAAAATCCAAAAGTCAACAATAGAACATGTAACTAAATAACAAGTCCACACAAGCTAATAAAACAACAATACAGGCGCTCATCACTCAATTCCAGCATGATTGACTAAATCCACCTGTACCTGTAGCTTTCTCTTTATATTTGACAAATACTTGCCATCGAAACAGATCGTCGTAGAGCCAAGTCAAAAACAAAGCCATGCACACAATCAGCAAAGTTGAGTACATACGTACTAGACTATGCAAAGCATAATCAACAATAAAAGAAAAGAATAAACAACACATACATCTTACCATTGACATCACTACATACATGTGCATAGACTCACCTCATGAAAAATTATTTATTATATTAGACCATTGGATTTTGCATCGAGTGGGTTCCCTTCCCTTAACAGTCGCCCTAATGGGCACTAACTTGTGAGCAACTCCAAGAAGGTATTACCTAAGTCACATGAAGTGGCAGAATTCCAACGCATTTAAAAATATAAAAGAGTACGTCTTGTACCCCGATTAGAAGTTACTGTAAATATATCCATAACACCCCCCATTGTTCATACTCAAGGTATATACGTTCCAAGAGTTTTTATGCGAATCCTCTTCCACTTTACGTGATCAACAGGTTAAACAAATGTTATGACTCACACAAAATAACACATAGAAGCATGCATAGTAACAAGCAACACCATATTAATTATCTTAATTTTAATGTGATTCTAAAATAATTTTGTGAGTCTTTATTTTAACTAAACCTTCCTTTACCACACATTAACTGTGAGTGGTTAACTATTTGCTCATTTGTTTTTTTTAAAACATGTATATAAATATTCATTAACTACATTTCTTATTGATCAAGTAATTAATCAACTAAACTGTTTTCCTTCCTTCTTTATTGATTACTAGTCAAAAATTTCAAATTAATTTAACATTCCAATTTTCATGATGTAATAACAATACTATAAATGTGGGGTCAACTTGATATATAAAACATACTTTTCATACATTCATGCTAACATAATTTCTCATGCAACTCATCTCAAATCAACCAAGCATCAACTTTTAAATGTCTATAACACATAGCATGGAAAAATCAACAAATCTAGCAAAAACTCTACTTACGTAATTGTCTTTAGTACTACGTACCTTGTGTTATAACGGTGATCCGCTAATACTTTTAGAAATCACTTAACTCGAATTCTCCTACATAGGAAAAAATCGAAACTAAATTAAAAACCATGTTGACTAACTTCTACAACAACTCTAAACTAACTATTTACGTGGGAAGCTTGTCCAAAACCTTCCCTATATGGTCTCTATTCTATTCCATACTTTATTTTATAATTTCCTTTGCAAAACACCTAATTTTAGATAATTTTCTAAAAATGACAGTTTTGTAAAGTTGCTTAAAAACTCCTTAAAACCCTTCTAAATATTACAATTTGAAAGTAAAACCTTAAATTCATGTCCTAATTAAGATCATCATATAATATTTTGGTGTGTTAAAAATAATTATAACTCATTATTTCATGTGTTACTATTTTCATTATGCATTAACACATGTTAATAAAAAAATTTACAGCAATATATTTTAATTTAAAACGCATCAAAACCTTGTTAAAACTTCATATTTCAAGCACAAAACGCTTTTAGAATCTTATACTATCATCATACTTATAATCTATGCATTAAAATAATTTTTTATATTCAAAAACATGTTCATAATACTTTTTACTCTTACTTTACATGCTTTTAAAAATTAGACACCAATATTAATTAACTTTAAAACCTTTAAAAACAAATCTAAACTTCATAAAATCATCACAAATTAATACTACAACAATCTATGATCATAATATGAAAGTTTAGAGTATTAATATCATAAAACTAATTATTTTCATAACTTTATAAACCCTAACTTTTTATAATTTCATGAACTTTATAATTAAACATGGATTTTAAATTCTAAAACATGATCATAACTTATAAAATATGATTAAAACTATAAAACATGCTTAAACGTAATTATAAACATGAATTTATGCAAGATTGAATTAAAAAGAAAAGAGGAGAAAAAGTTTTTTTTATATACAAGGGTTTCGAAAATTACCAAAAAGGGGAGGAGGGTGGCCGGCAGACAAGTGGTGGCGAGGGACCTGCGACGAGGGCGAAGGGAGGAGCTCGTTCGGTTTATCTTTTTTTTCCTTTTCTTTCTTTTTTTTTTTTGAAATCCTAAAGGAAAAATTCACATAAATAGTCTCAACTTTGGGCGGTCTTGTTATTTTAATCCCACCTTTGAGTTATTCAAAAATAAACCCACCTTTTACCCACCTTTTATCCAATTTTGTGTCTTTTTACCTCTAACCTATTAAACCGGTCACCTTCAATAACCTCTGATTATTCTTTTACTCATTTTCTCTCTCTAACATCTACATTCACCTTCATCACCTTTCATTTATTAATATGTTATCCCCATCCACCCCCTTTTGACAACCATGAGTCCAACACGACATAACCCCTAACACTCACCCTCCTTTACTCCTCTCACATCTATGTTGCTGCCATCTTCCACCCCCCGTCCACCTTGCCATTCGATAACCACTAGTTGTGCGTGTAGTAGCTCCAACTTCTCTTTTGATTTTAATGGCCAAATTCGATCATTAAAACTCCAAATAATGGAGTTTTATGTTCGAATTCGACTCTTCAAAATCCATGGTATTTTCATCTTATACTTTCTTTTGTTTGATTTTTGTTGATTGGATCATAAATTATGGTTTAGTGTAGGTATGTTGGTGGAGATGAAGTTTTGTTAACAATGGCCTTTTGTCTGGTAGGTGGAGCAATGGTAGTGGAGATGGGTGTAGAGATGGTGTTTCAAGGATTCAATTTGGTTGGTATTTGATTGAACTAGTTTTTTTGGTTGAGATTTTGACTGAGCTTGTGTGTGATGGTGGTGGGATGTGGTTGTGGATTTGTGGGTGATAGCAAGTGAAAGTGCAAGTGACACTCAAGAGGGAGGTGAATTAAGTGTTGTAAAGTTTTTGTAAATTTTTCGATTAATTATAAGAACAGTTTAGAACCAGTTCCCAAGCAGCGGAAATAATAAAGCAATAAAATAAACAACACCAAGATTTAATGAGGTTCGACTTCTAATAATAAGTCTATGTCCTCCACTCACTCACTCTTTTATTAATCAACTCAGAATGACAAAAGAATTACACTCAATCAATTATGCACCTATGCACAATATGATTCCCCAACTTCCACCTATAGAAGTTCGACTCAACCCTCAACTATGAAGGTTCCAATGAAGATGATCCCAGATCAACTTCCCCAGCAAACTGAACTCTCAGAATGCTCAAATTACAATCCTTTGTCTCTCAATAACGTACAATTAGCCTAAATGCTTACAAAAGAGAGAAAATTAAAACCTTAATGTGGTTATAAGGTTTATGCGAGATTGAGACTTAGAGAGTACTTTTGCAAATCGTGATCTTCAATTTTTTTTTTTCGTGCAAAAGTTATTTTGGATGTCTGTTGGCCAATCTCCTTAAATAAGCCTTTGGCTAGTATGTTATGTAATATTGCAAGAGATTATTTTCCTTGGAATTATATAAATAATCCCGGGAATATATTCTCACTGTTTTTATTTGAAATCAAATAAAATCAACACAATATTATATAACATACTTGCCATACTTAAGGATATTTGCCTTGCATACCAATCCAAGTATCCGTATTTAATAATTGAAAAACAATTTTGCGCGGAAAGAACTCAACAAATTCCCCCTTTTTGATGATGACAAACTATGAAGCTCCCCCTGTAAATAGTATCATTTAACATTTTGGAACTTTTCAGAAATTTTGAATTCTTTAGAATTCAATAAACTGGTCCCATACTGTTCCTGCAAATTAAGCATCATTTTACAAGTAAACCAGTTTACAACTAACTGACAACAGTTTAAGAAAGAGTTTGCTAAGTATCTAGGGTAAATACTAATTAGACACAGAGCTCTTAGACTTAAACATGTATTCACAATAAGAACATCAGTAAGTTCATCAGACTTGTAAACAAGCCGTTGGGATGATAAGAAGTAAAATGCTTTGAATACATTCCCTTCCAGACCTTACAGGTCTGTCATCACTAGCAAGTTTATCAAACTTGCTTCTAGTTGTTGCAACACACACAGGTTAGTAATATTCATTTAACCTGTTTCCCCCTGAATTAGGTAGAATAGATCAGAACTTCACCTTGCTTCCCCCTTTTGGCATCATCAAAACAGTCAAAGCATAAAAGTAGTGAAAACAAAAACTAAACACAACAATTAGTCAAACTACTAATCATATAAAGTTGTAGCTAAATAGGTATTTCAAAAAGCATTCTAGGGATGCTGATTCTACCAATTGTTCCTGGGAAAGTGCCAAACCTACTTGTCCTGAAAATTATTACAAACCAGTAGCAAACCAAATTACATAATGTTTTTAAAAGGAAAGGGGAAACTTGAATAAGAATTCAATAAAGGAGGGGGTTAGCAGTAATAGGATAAAATAAGAAGAAAGCAAAGAGATCAATCAGCTCCAGAGTCTTGTTCAGTCTCATCATCTTCTTCTTCTTCTGAAGCACTAGCAGCATTCTCTTCACCAACCTCTTCCTCATCCTTCTCAGACTCAAGTTCAGAATCCTCATCATCAGCATCACCTGCAGCTTCTGATGTATCGTCGTTGTCTTCAGAATCCTCTCCACCAAGTATTCCTGCTTTGTTAAGACGAACCTCAATTCATCTGTAGGATTCCTGAAGTGCAGCACATAGTGTAGTGACCCTATTTACCATATTTTGCATTAGTTCATTCTGATCACTCAACTGCTTAACCAAGGCGTAGGTTGCTTGAACTGTTTCTGTACCGGTCCCAGCAAGACGAGCATCACTTTTCCCCTCATCCTTCATTTTTAGAACACCTCCTGCATATGTCATGCCTTTTTGACCTATAATCTGATTTGTGAGATGTGACATGGTGCCATAATCTCCTACCATTGGTATCTTCCAGTGCCCAAACACTAAGGTCAGCCATCCATCATATGGCAGATCATGATTAGCTTTCTCCACACAGCAGATCATATGTCCTAACATCATAGCAGGGAGGTTGACAGGAATGTGTTCAATGAGGCAGTAAAGGAGAACACTATCCATCAATCGTACACTCATACGGCCTTGTGCTGTAGGACACACAATCTTAGAGGCTATAGTGTGGAATATCCTCATGATTGGTTCCTTTAATCGGCCAATGGTGTACCCCTGCTTGTTGTCAGGTGGACCAGTAAAGAGTCTGGTCTGGATCTATTCTGCTGTGACTCCCTTTACAGAAGGCCAATTTTCTCTAGAGTAAACATCAAGTCCCTTTGTAGGAACTTTGAGAATCTCAGCCAATTTCTTTTTAGTCAAATTTATGGGAGTATCTTTAACAAAGGAGAAACAGGATTCATCATCTTTAGTATGTAGGTGTGAGTAAAATTCTTTAACTAGGGGCATGAACACATCTAAATCTTTTGTAAACAACACAAACCATTTCTGAAAATCTGAGGCCTCCTTAACCTCAATCAAGAATTTTTTTGCAACCCAACTTTTTGCAACAGAAAATCCTACCAGAATTTGTCTATCTTTCAGATTATATAGAGGTTTAGGAGTGGTTAACTTACTTTTCTTAGATTTCATGCTTGAAGAGATAGCAACGTCAAATTGCTTTCTCTTTTGCCCTATGGTGGTTTGGTCTGGTTGTGCTTCCTTCATGATAGCCTTCCCCTTGGACGCTTCAGCACCCTTTCTAGCAACCGTTTTCACACGAGTACCCTTGCTTGCTATTTTCTTTGTGTCCTCTTTCTCAGTGGTTAACTCAACTTCCTCTTCATCTTCAGTAACTTCCTTGCTCTTTGATTTTTCAACTGGTTTGGGAGTGGTTTTAGGCGTGGGTGATTTAGATTTTGTAGTTGGTAGTTTGGTAGCCTTCTTCTCCACTTTCTTAACCGTTTTTGAAGACGGTTTCTTAGTGCTGACTTTCTTTTCCTTCACTTCTTCAGTAACAACATCCTCCATTTGTTCAATTTCCCTTTCTTCTGATTCAACTTCTTCCTCCTCAACTTCTTCTTCATCCGACTTGGATTCGGATTCAGATTCCTTCTCATGTCCAAATTCTTCAATAATCTCTGGTTCTTTGGATTTTGACGTTTCTATTGGTACATGAGTTGATTCTTTGGATTTTGGTGTGGGTGGCTTTTTGGCAGTGGCTGATTTTGTGGATGTAGGTGTGGAAGATTTTGTGGTTTTGGCGGTTAATTTTGGTGTAACCGCCTTTGTGGTTGTTTTTGTGGTGGATTTTGGTGTGGGGGGTCTTATAGTAAGAGCTTTCGAAGTTGCAGCCTTGGTGTTTTTTCTAATCAATGGCACTTCTTCCTCTTCGTTCACATCTTCCTCCTCAATCACATCTTCTATCACAGACTCAATGACCTTGTCAACCATCTTCTTTGTTTTCTTCGTTTCAATCTCAGGAGATTCACTAACTTCTTTCTCAACCAATCGTGTGCTTCTTCTTTTCGACATGATGAGACTGAATATTTCCTCTGATTTGAGAACAAAAAGAAACACTTTGAACAATGTGAGAGAATGTAAGAAGAAGAATTTTGAAGTGTTAGGTTTTTTTTTGTGAGAGAAAAAGTATTCGAGAGAATATATAGAAGATAAGGAAAAATAAGAAAATGAAATGAAGAAGAAAAGTATGATCAGAAGCAAATATTTGTAGGAGATTTAAATCAAAACGGTTATCTTCGGAATATTTGAAAGATAATTGTCCGTTCAACAAAAAAGGCAGTTGCCATAAATACAACCGTCAATACATTTATTTCCAAAATTTGAATTTTTGAAAGCTTTTCTTGTCAACAACTACCTACGAACAAATTTAACTGTTTTTGTGAATAACTACCTAGGTTCTAATAAAAATAACAAAACTACCTGCATGTTTCTATTTTGTTTGGTACCACTACCATCTAACATTTTTCATCCATTTTTGCCGTTAGTGGGCTCTTTTTTGGGGCTTTTCTCCAATATTCGTAATAAGATTACCATTTTACCCTTTATTTCATCTTTCCCAATTTTTACAAGACTACAACACACCATTTTTGTTCGTCTGAAGCTGTAATTTATAGTGGAAGCTCACCAATGGTAATTAGCTATTAGCAAGTTGGGAGAATCAAACAATTTTGTGAATAGCAAATCGAACAGAATACAAACCCCAAACCCATACACTAAGAGAAATCAAACAAAAACCCAATAACTTCGAACACCAAACCCATATTTCTAACCAAAATTCAGAAAAATCAAGCCCCAAACTCAAATTAATTGAATTAAAGGTTAGAAAATTCAACCCCAAACCAAAGTTCTTACTAGTAGTTCAATCCAATATGCGAAATTGATGGAGTAATGACTAAGTGCTTAATTATTGTTGTAATTTGTGGCAATGGAGTAATTGCTTTGTTTACTACTACTAGTTTACTTTCCTTTTTTGGCAATGGTGGTTTACTTTCCCACACTATCAAGTTTCAATTGATTTAAATTGCCTTTTATTTTAGTCATTTTCAAAGAAAACAAAGAGCATGGTTAATGATGTGGTGAATTTGATTTATTAAATGGAAGATATTTACGATGAAGATTTGATTTTGATTTATGAAATAAATGAAGTTACTAAAAAGAAAGGAGATAAAACTCTCTTCAAAATTTATAAGGGTATTATAGTAATTTTATTAATAATTAGTGGAGGCAACGTTAAACACGGACCCACTAACGGAAGTGTTGGACGAAAAACGTTAATAGGTAGTGTTACCAAATAAAATGAAAATATGTAGGTAGTTGTGTAATTTTTATTGGAACCTATTTAGTTGTTGACAAAAACAAGTAAGTTGTAGACAAAAAAAAGCTTTTTGAAAATAAACTGACTGACTAAAAATAACCGCCTCATGGATCTGGTTCCCTAATGGTTTGCAACTGGTCTGTCCCAACTTACCTTTTACAAGATTATGCTAAGGCACTTGAGTACTAAATTAATCAGCTCAACATTGCATAAGAACATTGTGAGACCTAAAAAGCATAGAGAAAAACAAAACAAAACAAAACAAAACAAAATATGTACATATTGACATCATTTGACTAGCCAAAGCGACAAGTCAAGACTTAAGAGCTCATTGTCTAATTTTAATCATACCCAAAAACGTACGAAGCTTGATGAACATTTCTCTGCTCAAAGGTTTTGTAAAGATGTCAGGTATTTGATCTTCTGACCTGCAAAACTCCAATTCTACATTACCTTTTTCAACATTGTCCCTTAGAAAATGATGCCTAATCTCAATATGCTTGGTTTTAGAATGTTGGACAGGATTTTTCGAAATATTGATTGCACTTGTGTTATCTCATAAGATGGGAACTTCTGAAACAGATCCCAAAATCCTTTAGTTGTGACTTTATCCACAAGAGCTGAGCACAACATGAAGATGCTGCAATATACTCAGACTTTGCTGTGGATAAGGCCACAAAATTTTGTTTCTTAGATCACCATGAGATAAGACAGGAACCTAAGAAGTGAGCCATTCCAGAAGTACTCTTCCTGTCCACAATAAAACCAGCAAAGTCAGTATCTGTGTATCCTATAAGATTCATATTGCTACCTTTTGGATACCACATACACAGATCATCAGTACCATTTAGATACCTTAAAATTCTCTTAACAGCCTTTAGGTGAGATTCTTTAGGGTTGCTTTGAAATCTTGCACACAACCCTACTGAAAGCACTATATCTGGCCTACTGGCTGTTAAGTAAAGCAATGAGCCACTCATAACTCTATGCAACTTACCCTCAACACCCTTTCCCTTCTTATCAAGGCTCAATTTATTAGAAGTTGGAATAGGTGTTTCATAGGATTTGCTGTCTTGCAAGCCATATCTTTTCAACAACTCCTTGAGGTACTTCTGTAGAGGAATGATAATTCCATCCTTGGTTTGCTTGATTTGAAGTCCTAGAAAGAATCCAAGTTCTCCGATCGTACTCATTTCAAATTCACTTTTCATCAAATCTGCAAACTCATTACATAGATCAGGATTAGTAGCTCCAAACAAAATATCATCTACATATATCTGGACCACTAGCAGATTAGTTCCCTTTTCCTTCAAGAATAGTGTCTTGTCAACTGAACCTCTCATATATCCATTTTCTAAAAGAAAACAGGACAACCTCTCATACCAAGCTCTGGGAGCTTGTTTGAGACCATAAAGAGCTTTGTCAAGTTTAAAAACATGGTTTGGCAAGTCACTATCCTCAAATCCAGTGGGTTGTTCCACATATACATCTTCTTTTAAATAGTCATTAAGAAAGGCTGTCTTAACATCCATTTGAAAGAGTTTGAAGTTCATATGAGCCGCAAAAGCAATTAAAATCCCGATTGCCTCAAGACTGGCAATTGGAGCAAAGGTTTCATCATAATCAATTCCTTCCTGTTGATTGAATCCTTGGACCACTAGTCTGGCTTTATTCCTGAATATAATACCTTCATCATTTGCTTTCTATCCTAATCTGGTTCATCTTATATGGCCAAAACCCAATCTGGATCCATTAAAGCAGTCTTATAATAAGTTGGTTCAACATTTGAAAGAAAAGAATAGAAAGCACAAAAGTTTTGTAGAGTAGAATTCCTTGTTTGCACCCCTTTGTTAATATCACAAATGATAAGATCAGAGGGATGAGTAGACTTGTACTTGAAGGATTTGTTCATATCAAGATTTGCATTGGTGCCTTCTAATGTTGAACTGGATCCTGTATTGGTTCCCCCTATTTCATTGTTATTTTGAACAGGTGAACCTGGTTCCATAGTGGTCTCAGCTGCATTATATTCATGTGGTTGAATGTCAGAGTCACTATTTCCTCCTCTTACTTCATGAGCTTCTTGAGTTTGTGCTTGACCAGATTCTTCCTCTATAGGAGACTTGTGTGGTGAGTTTGGGTCAGCACCTTCTACTTCTTTAGCTCCTGTAAAGTTTAGCATGCCAATTTCAGTTCATCATCATCAACCTGCACATGCTTACTAAACATATTACTTTCGTCAAACAGAACATGGATACTCTCTTCAAGACACAAGGTTATTTTTGTTGAAGACTTTGTATGCCTTGTTGTTTGAAGAGTATCCAACGAATACATCCTCATCACTTCTGGGATCAAATTTGTCCAAACTTGATTTACCATTATTGTGTACAAAGCATTTGCACCCAAAAATGCGTAAATGTGCAATGTTTGGTTTTCTTCCCCTAAGAATCTCATAAGGTGTTTTCTTTAGTAAAGGTCTCAGCATTACCCTATCTAAAATATAGCAAGCAGTACTCACAGCTTCTGTCCAGAAGTTTCGAGGTAGACCACTCTCTAGAAGCATTATTCTTGCCATTTCTTCTAGAGTGCGATTTTTCCTTTCAACCACTCCATTTTGTTGTGGAGTTCTAGGAGCTGAGAAATTGTGAGATACACCATGATCATTACAGTAGGTAATGAAGCTGACATTGTCAAATTCAGAACCATGATCAGACTGGATAGAGACCAATTGATGATTAATCTTGTTTTGGACTTGTTTTATCAAGATTTCAAATTCTTCAAAGGTTTCATTTTTAAACTTTAGAAATATTGTCCAAGTATAACGAGAGTAATCATCAACTAACACAAACACATAGTTATGACCCCATTTCAACCTTGTACACGCATGGGTCCACACAAATCCATGTACACAATTTCGAAAGGTCTAGTAGTGCTTACAAACTTCTTTGGCTGAAAAGAGGACTTGCCATGCTTACATTTTGCACATTCATGACAATGTGTTCTGCAACAAACTTAATGTTAGGTAAACCTGTAACTAAGTCCTGAGATCATAGTTTATTCAGCAAGGAAAAACTTACATGTCCAAGTCTCTTGTGCCACAACCAATGATCATCCTCCATAACATTGAGACAAGTGGCACTGGTCTTAGGAATCTGACTCAAAAATTTTATGTAAACATTATTGTGTCGGAACCCCTTACAGACCAGTTCCCCTATTTCAGTGTTAACTATGTGACATAGATTTGTCTCAAATTCAACGTGGTTTCCTTTATCACATAGTTGAGATATGCTTAAGAGGTTATGTTTCAAACCTACAACAAAATATACATTATCAATTGCTTGAGAAAGCGTCTTACCAACCTTACCTATGACTTTAGTCAAACCTTTACTATTATCTCCAAAGGTGACACTTCCTCCTTCATAGGCTACGAGTGAAAGAAATTGACTTTTATCTCTAGACATATGTGTTGAGCAACCACTGTCCAAATACCTGAATGGCTTTCCTTTTACTCTAACCTGCACACACAAATCAAGGTTTAGTTTTAGGAACCCAGATTTTCTTGGGTTTTTTGTTAATGGGAACTGGTTTGATATTGTCCTTTCTAACCCAGATTTGTTTTACATTTGTCTTTTTTTTTTTTTTATCATGTTTCCCATTTTTAGAAAAATTATATGTGTGACTCTAATGATTATGAGTTCTTTGAACATGAGACTGATTTTTCTTATTATGTTTTTGCTTGGTCCAGGAAGTTTCAATAACATGTCCATTCTTACCACAGTTTGTGCATACATGCATGTCTTTTGCAAAAACATACTTACCTCTCTTGAATTCAAAAATCCAAGTCTCATCTCTCCCCAACTTTCAGGGCTGTTGGCAACTACTTCCAGAATACCCTAATCCAAACCTCATAGAGTTACCAGGTTGTGAGGTCAAGATTTTTAGAGTATTTTGAGCATCGAGCAACCTGTTCATCTGTCTTAGGAAATCACTCAAATCCTGTTCCTTGATTTCAAGTTTCTTAATCTGAGCTTCATTATACTCAGCAGCAATGGCAAGATTCAACTTTTCCCTATGAAGCTCATCCTTAAGTTTTGAAATCAATTCAGGATTTGGTTCAGAAGTGGTCTGAGTATTCTTGCCTTTCATTAGTTCAGATATTCCAGCGTGAAGATCACATATTTTAGTTTCATATTCTAAGTGTAAGAATTCAATATCAACACCTTGATTGTCTGAAACAACTTTAGGGTTGATATCTTTTCTTAACTCAGATATTTCAGCTTGTAAATCACAAATCTTACCTTCACATTCCAAAAATCTTAGTTATTAGATCACATATTTTAGTTTCATATTCTAAGTGTAAGAATTCAATATCAACACCTTGATTGTCTGAAACAACTTTAGGGTTGATATCTTTTCTTAACTCAGATATTTCAGCTTGTAAATCACAAATCTTACCTTCACATTCCAAAAATAAGTTATTGACGTTAATACTGGAGCTACTTGTGTTAGCAAGAGAGGTTTTTAGATTCACATGCATGCTCTTTGAACAATTCTTCCACATCATCTACCATATAATTATATGCTAGAATTAAGTTAGAATGTCCTAGAGAAAGTGATTTCTGTTTAAGTACTTCAAAATTTATATCTTCAACTTCTGCCTCCTTAAGCTTACTAAAACTTCTTTCATTATTTTGACAAAAATCTGCTTTTGAAAAAACTAATTGAGGTTTTAGCATCTCAAGTTCTATGTTCTTCTGTTCCAGACTTATTTCAAGCTCTGAAATTATTTCTTTTAGTTCAGTACAAATAAGTTCAAGCTCAGCTGAACTGCATTCACTAAGATCTAGATTTCGAGTTACTTCTCTTAGTTTTTTTTTGTTAGCCTTATAAGCAGCATTTCCTTTAACATTTTGTTCTATAACAGCATCCATAAAATTAAGTAACTCATCCCTATCACAATATCTCATTTGTTCTTGCATATCAGAAATAGTTACCTGTTCTTCATCAAAAGAACTGCTTCCAGCCATGAGACACATGTGTCCCTTCTTTCCTGAACTGGTCTGTTTTTGGTCTACTTCACCCAACAATGCAGTCACACAGACTAGGGCTTCTTCCTCCTCACTTTCACCACCCGAGTCAGAATCTCCCCAGGCAGCAAGCATGGCTCTCTTTGTCATTTTTTCTCCATTTGCCCTCCCTTGTCAGTTTTCCATGCCGGACAATCCTTGATCATATGTCCAGTTTCACCACATTTGAAGCAACCAGTGCTGGTACTGGTCTTCTTCATGTTGTCTTTGTTCTTCTAAGATTTTCCCTTATATTGAGGTCTAAGACTTCTCTCGAACCTTCTTGCCATGAGTCCTATTTCATCCAGATCTTCTCATTTCTTCTCCCTTCAAGGCCAGCCCTCGACTTTTGGTTGTTCATTCCTCCTTTGTGCTTACCAATATCTCATGAGTCATTAACGACCTAATAAGTTGTTCTACAGTCAAAGTGGTTAGATCCTTGACTTCTTGGATTGTAGTTACCTTAGGCAGCCATTTACTTGTCAAACTTCTCAAAACTTTCCTAACCAAATCTTCACTGGTAAAAATTTTGCCAAGAGATTTTAATTCATTAATAATTGACATAAAATGAGTATACATATCTTTTATATTTTCATCTGGAATCATATCAAAAGCTTCATATTTAGGCATAAACATATCTACCTTAGATCTCCTGACTTCACTAGTGCCTTCATAGGCTAACTCTAGAGTTTCCAATATTTCATGAGCAGTAGAACATGCTATAATACGGCTCACCTCATTGTTAGCAATACCTTGTTGAAGAAGTGACATAGGGCGTTCTTCTCAAGTGTCTTAAGATCTGTGCTAGTGTATTCACTCTCATTCTTCTCTGTTCCATCAGCATTGTTCGCCACCTTCTTAGGACCATTTTTTATTATCATCCAGCACTAATAGTCAGCACCTATGACAAAGTTTTGCATGCAGTTCTTCCACCAGGGATAGTTTTTTCCATTAAACTTGGGCAGCCTTGATCCGGAGTTTCCATTCATCATCTCTTGGGTATTCATCTTTTCTACCTTTTCTAGGTGTTACCCTTTCAAGAAGTTAGACTCTGATACCAATTGAAAGTGCAAGTGACACTCAAGAGGGGGTTGAATTGAGTGTTGTAAAGTTGTTGTAAATTTTTCGATTAATTATAAGAACAGTTTAGAACCAGTTCTCAAGCAGCGGAAATAATAAAGCAATAAAATAAACAACACCAAGATTTAACGAGGTTCGACTTCTAATAAGTCTACGTCCTCCACTCACTCACTCTTTTATTAATCAGCTCAGAATAACAAAAGAATTACACTCAATCAATTATGCATCTATGCACAATATGATTCCCCAACTTCCACCTATAGAAGTTCGACTCAACCCTCAACTAAGAAGGTTCTTATGAAGATGATCCTAGATCAACTTCCCCAGCAAAATGAACTCTCAGAATGCTCAAATTACAATCCTTTGTCTCTCAATAACAATTAGCCTAAATGCTTACAGAAGAGAGAAAATTAAAACCTTAATGTGGTTATGAGGTTTATGCGAGATTGAGACTTAGAGAGTACTTTTGCAAATCGTGATCTTCAATTTTTTTTTTCGTGCAAAAGTTATTTTGGATGCCTGCTGGCCAATCTCCTTAAATAAGCCTTCGGCTAGTATGTTATGTAATATTGCATATTCGCACTGTTTTTAATTGAAATCAAATAAAATCAACACAATATTATATAACATACTTGCCATACTTAAGGATATTGGCCTTACATACCAATCCAAGCATCCGTGTTTAATTTTTGAAAAACAATTTTGCACGGAAAGAAACTTTCCTAAAATACGAATGTGTGAAGTAAACTCGAGGGGACTGGTTCAGCACTGTTCCTAGACTGTTCCAGTCAGCAAAGTTTACTTATAATTATGTATGCCAAGTAACTTAAGTTCCTTGTCATTCATACTTAGTGCATCTCTGTAATCTCAATCTTTATATTGCATATGTAAACCTTCATACCATTTACGTTGCATCTAAGACCTAAGAGTTAGACTCTATGAGCGTGATCTTCATGCAAACTTCAAGACTTGGCTTATCCAGCTTTATTTTATCATCATTGAACTTGTTTCTTTAGTACCTGAACATGCAAACAGAAACTTGCATACAATATTATTGTTCAATGTGGTTTGTCATCATTCAAAACAAACGCTAGGAACTCAACAACAAGGGAGAAAGTAGTATAGTAAATTTTTGGGTGAATGGGCTTTCATGAAGTGGTCTAATGGGTGTTTTTTTAGGTGATTGGTGGTGGCGCGTTGATCGATGATTAGGAGCATGTTGGTGGATGGTGGTGGTCAAATGGTTGTAGAGATGTTTGTTGAGGATGGTCAAGTGGTGAGGGTTTGATTTTCGAGTGGCGTGATTTTTCAGGTGAATAAGTGGTGGTGGTAAGTTTGAGGGTAGTGGTAGTTTGAATAAGGTAGTGGTTTCCGGTGGTGTTTAGACTTAATAAGTTACACCAACTTGCTACTACATGTCATTTTTTATTTGGGTCTAAAATTGGAAAATATGGGTAAAAGGTGGGTTTATTTATGAATAACTCAAAGGTGGGAATAAAATAACAAGACGATCCAAAGGTGGGATTATTTTTGTGAATTTTTCCAATCCTAAATCACAAATTGCACTTTTTAAATCTGAAAATTCTGGTTTTAAGAGGTATTTATAGGCTCAAATTAGGTTTTGGTAAAAGTACATAAATACCCTTAATTTTCAAAATTACTTTTGTGCCCTTGTGTTAAAACAATTAAAGAAACTTTGAAAATTCTAAAATTAGAAATTTATTAAAATATTTAATAATATTTAATAATTATTTCAAGTAACAATTAATTAAATTTTCTTTCTTTAATTTATTTATTTAACTTAATTTTTCAATAAAAACACTAAAAATACTCAAATAAAATATGAAGTTAAATTCTTAGAAACGTAAAAATATGGGGTATTACACTCATAACCCCCAATTACCCTCCTCAAAACCTTGGTTGAAATAGTGAGCAGTGGTCCAATTTCAATCCCCCCGGACGCTGGTCGGGTTTTCCTCTATGGCCCATGTGTCTCTCTTTTTTCCTTCACCACTTCAACCCCTTTCCTCTAAAACCTCATCCTCAACCTCCATGAGTTCATAAACCCCCTAATTATCCATTTTTTCTCACCTTACTCCCTTCAGCACTAAAGACATTGCTGAGTCCGGCTTAGGAAACCGAACCTTTGCTCGTCCCGAGCAAAACACAACGAAATTGACTACACCCCATAAAAACAAAATAAGCATCATACTCAAGAGAACATCCGAAGACACATGGATCAAGGCCAGCCAATCAAGCATCCAATTACCGTCCTTCCTAAATACGGGTCAAACAAAACCAACCAAGCAAGTTTAATGAATCGATGACTAGAGTAGCTCACGGGTTGTCACTCCAGACAATTAATGATGAGCTTATGACAATCAAGCTCTAACCCTCACCTCCCAACCAAATATGGAATGCAATGCAAAATTTGTTTAAAGGCAATTTTAAGTACCTGAAACCCACATCTCACACCTCATGCAAGTGTTTAAAGGGTATCCACTCATCCTAAATGTCGGCTCGGAATGCAATTAATATTCTACGACCTTGACAAAGGATTCACTTCACAATAACCATAGCATGTGCACGAAGATCAAAAAGAACTTTAATAAGCTTGTAACGTGGCTAGGGTGATGGGTAGGATAAAAATTTGAGATAATGTGGTGGAATACGGGGTATACGCATATAAAATCGAGGGAAATCATCAACATTCTCTATCATCCAATTCAACCAAATCTAACCAAACTTTTCTATGTTTTTCACATCAACACCATACTTCTCATAATTCAATCATCAACCACTATTTCACAAACTTTAAACTTCTTTCTTTTTATTTCATCTTTTTTTTTTCAACTTTATTATGCTTTCATAAAAAAAATTTTCACTTTATTTTTCATGCATAATAAAACATAGTTTCACGACTCTTAATGATTTGTTTTTGCTTAAAAATTCAATAAACAATAAACATAATCATCACACATACATAACTAGGCCATGAATAAAATATGACATTTTAATTAACTACAATAGCCTAGACATTGGTATGCAGAGCCTTGTATGTGAAACTTTATAATTTAACTTTCATCAATAACATTTCCACTATTTCACCATCGATCCATAACACCCTTCAAACGTCTATTTTAACAACATCACAACTACTTCAACTCCCCCAAACCAAGTTTGAGCATATAGTGTATTATCTAGCAGGGCTAATAGGCTTGTAATGTGGCTAAAATACAAATGAAAGGGATAAAAGCTCAACACATGGGATCAAGGGAAAAGTTAAATGTGGGAAATGAAATTCTGAAGCTCAAAAGAAGAACTGAAGGCCTTTTATCATGCGCAACATACACAAAATCCATAATTAAAGTTACTAGAATCCAAGGTCAAACCTAAGATCATAATTGCACCAGGAACTAAGCACACATGAAAGGAAAATATGAATGAATTTATATTCAAAAGTGGCTCAAATCCTCCCGTTAACGCAGTTCAAGTCCAAGACCCAAGCAAGGTCGAGAAGAGTTGACCAATAAAAGGAAATCAAGCAATTAAATTCAAGTCATAGCCAACAAATCACACATGTGGATCCATCCGCAGTCAAGAGTCATAAAGCTTTCAAAATAAGCACAGGGGTACAGAAGTAGTCAATTCCAACAATAAAACTCAACTGGGACACGAATAATCCATTAAGCCAATTCTCTCTAAAATTAAACTAAGAAACATTACAATCTTTTTGGTCACATGTAAGCTCCCATCCCTAACGAATGGTACAAACCATGCAACATTCCTAAGAAAGCAATAAAACTAAACTAAGAAAGCAATAAATAACTAAAATAGGAAAGCAATAAAATACTTACCTCCCCCGGCCCAAGCCGAACTTAGCAATGTCCTCATTGCTAGAGGGAGAAAAAAAACTACTAACCTACGGGTTGCCTCCCGCAAAGCGCTTGTTTAAGGTCATTAGCTTGACCGTAATTACCTTAGAACTCAAGGTGGATCAAAGAGTGAACGTGAGCCCCATGTAGTTAAACACCCAAAGCAATTTGGGGTTATTGTTTGTTCAAACACCCCATGTTCTTTGCTAGGAACCTCATAATTTGTTTTCTTCACTTCACAAGCATGTGAGGAGAACTTTCCAGGATTTCGACGCTTCTTAGGGCGCGATTTCTTTTTCTTTGGATCCTGATATATCTCATTATTATCACTATCTCCATCAACTGCAATAGAATCCAAACACAGAGAGGCCTCCAGAACATCCTTATCAGGGGATCGAGGCAAGTCATTATGAACAATCTCATTAAAAGTGTAAACTGTATTGCATGGTTGTTCTAACATGGGATTTTTCATTGCATTATTAAGATTAAATGTCACTTTATCATCCCCTACAAAAAGGGTTAAACTTCCATTTTTAACATCAATGACGGTACCTGCAGTATGTAAGAAAGGTCTACCTAGAATGATAGGGATATGAGCATCCTCTTCAATATCAAGGACAACAAAATCAACTGGAAAGAAAAATTTTCCTACTCTAACAGCTACATCTTCTAAAACACCCTTAGGGTATTTTACAGTTCTATCCGCCATCTGCAAAGTAACATTAGTAAATTTAAGCTCTCCCATGTCAAGCTTCCTACAAATTGATAAGGGCATCACACTTACACTAGCTCCTAAATCACATAGAGCCTTATCAATAAACAAAGGACCTATATTACATGGGATTGAAAAACTGCCTGGATCCTTCAACTTAGGAGGAGATTTATTTTGAAGGATCACACTGCACTCCTCGCTGAGTGCAACTGTCTCTGTTACATTCAACTCACGTTTCCTGCTCAAAATATCTTTCAAAAATTTAGTGTAAGTAGGCACTTGAGTAATTAAGTCAGTGATAGTCACAGTGACTTGCAAATTTTTAACTATTTCAAGGAATTTACGAAAGTGATTATCGTTCTTACTCCTAGTTACCCTGTTTGGAAAGGGTAACGGCACCTTTGAGGGAGGAATTGTATCAGTAACTGAATCTGCTGCTGGAGCTTGCTTCTTTGATGCTTCCTTCTCCTCTGAGACTTCATTCTCCTTTTCAGCAGCTACTTCCTCAAGGTCTTCAATAACAACCGAACTAGTCTTCTTTGTTCTGTCTGCAGCCTTGTTAGCATCATCATCAGGCATTCTAGGACCTTCATAGTATGTATCGCTCCTTGTTGCAATGGAATTGCAATGATCACGAGGTGGATTGCTTGATGAAGCATTTAATGGAGCAGGTTGAGGAGGAAGTTGGCCTTGTTGCCTTTGTGCTGATGATTGAGCAATTTGTGCTACTTAAGTCTCCAATTGTCGATTGTGGGCCTGCATAGCTTCCATGGCTTTCTGCATCTGCATCATCATATTCTTCAGTTCTGAAATGTCATTGCTAGATGGTTGTGGAGGTGCTGGGAGTGGTGCTGGAGGTGGTGGTCTATTTAAACCCGGTGGTTGAGTTGGAGCAAACCGTTGAACCTGTTGCTGTTGTTGTGGTACAAAATGTGGCTGCTGCTGCGGATTTTGAATATTGCTAGTATTCTTGTAGGAGAAGTATGGATGATGTTTCCAACCAGGATTGTATGTGTTGGAAAATGGGTTATTCTTGTAAGCTTGAAATGCAGCTACTGTCATTGGATTAGAGGATGGTGTGTTGATTTTGTCTAGCTTCTCATGAATTGCATTGATTTGTGAAGCCAAACTCTCATAGTTGTCATGTATCACATGTTTTCCTCCTCTCTTAGCATGTCCTCTAGGATTACCAAATTGAGAATTATGAATGACAATCTCCTCAATTAAATCATAAGCAGCATTGATTTCTTGCTTCATAAACCGACCACTGGCAGCAGAATCAAGCAAAGTTCTACTCTCATTACCCAAGCCATTATAGAATGATTGTACTAAAAACCACTTCTCGAGTCTGTGATGAGGGCACATTCTCAACAAATCCTTGAATCTCTCCCATGCATCATAAAGAGTTTCATCCGTTTCTTAGTTAAAATTCGTAATTTGACTCCTAAGTTGTGTCGTTCTCTCCTGAGGATAGTACTTCCTTTGAAAAGCAAGAGCCAAGTCATCCCAACTATTAATAGTATCCATGTTTAGACCATTCAACCTAGATCGAGCTTTCTCCTTTAATGAAAATGGAAACATCGTACGTCGTATGTAATCTTGAGATACACCAGCTTGCTTGATTGTATTGCAGTACTGAATGAAGTTATTCAAATGAAATTCGGATCTTCTTTCATTGTGCCTGCAAACTGATTCCTTTCAACCATGTTCACCAAAGCTGGCTTCAATTCGAAATTCAGGGCCTCTATATCAGGAACTCGGTATCCACCTCCCACTGTTGCAGAACTCGGCTGAGAATAGTCTTTTAAGGACCTTGCTGGTGGTGGCGGCGGTGGCGGTGCATCATCCCGTGGTGGGTTGTTCTCGTTGAACTGTGATCCTGACATCTCTTCCTCTTTATCTGAACTATCGAAAATATTCAACTCAGCAAATAATCGTGTCAAATCAACCAGTGTTCGTTCGGAAAGAATGCTTCTTCGTGATCTCCACTTCCTTCTACGACTCCTCTTATGCAACAATCTTTCCGGTTCAGGTTCAATCCAAACCGGCATACAACCTAATACCTGCACACAATCGAAACTTGAAACCGATATGAGAACTACCTCAAAGAACGTGAAGGTTCCTTGAGGTAAGAAAAATAAAACCGAAAATAAAGATAAAAGAACACTTTAAACCCGACTAATAGAATTAAAAATTGCCTCCCCGCCAACGGCTCCAAAATTTGAACAGGCTATCGCACACCTCTCAAAAATAACCGAACAACTCTAACTAATATAGCTAGGGAAGTAAGGATCGAATCCTCAGGGAAGCTATTAAATTCTACTAGTTCTAAAAAGCCTAAAGTGTGTAAGGGGCCTTGGTGGAGATTTCGGTAAATGATTTCTAAAACTAAGAAGACTAAGAATAAAACTAGAGAAATGACAGGAAATTATGGATTAAACTCTGTTAATGGGAACCTAGGGCTATCAATTCACTATGATCAATCAACAAACTCAATTAACGCTCACTAATCAATTCATTGGCATTCATTAAACTAGGGCTCAATAATTCTCTCGAACTTAGACTCTCTTAAAACTCCTTTACCGACTCTCGCTCGCATAAATTCGTTTTTGCCTATTATTCAGTGGTCTAATTGTGGTAAACTTACCTCCCGGCCTCGATTTCAACAATAACCTAACTTACAACTAAATCTGGCCACAATTTAATTGTAATCACTAGAAATCAATAATAGGATTTCAATTAAAAGCCAAGAACTAATTAGAAACATAAATTAAATTCATACCATGATCATAGATCCCCTAACCCTAGAGAAAAAGACTACTCACTCATAATTACGGGAACAAAAACAAAATCAAAGTTAAACAACATGATCATGAACAAAAAAACCTAATTAAAACTAGAATTAAAACTAAAATAACTACTAACAAAACTAAATTAAGAATCAAAAGATAGCAAATTAATTAATCTAAACTAAGAACTAAGAAACTAAGGAGAATCATGAAATTAAAGGAATTGAAAAACATAAGGAAAGAAATTACCAAATCAATGATTGAATTGCATTAATCGAAAGCTTGAATTGTTGAACAAAGTAATTAATTCTAAGATTCTAGAGAGAATAATTAATTTTGGATTCCTAGGTCTAAAAGTATGATAAAAACTAGGTAGTGTCGTGCCCCCTTTACCATAAGTATATATAGTAATTAGGTTTTTAATTAATTAAAACCCACGAAGTAAAACCGCGAAGAAAGATCGAACGGACTAAGAAACCCTTCACCTGCGCCCGCATAGAAGAAATTACGTTTCTTCCCAGCGGCCATAGGTTCTTTATTTTGAGACTTCTGATGTTGCTGATCTATGTTGCGGGCGCATAGATCAAAAGATGATTAAGGGCTGCGCCCGCATAAAGCTTATACAACTAAATTTTGACGATCTTGCTTATTTCTTCGCTCGATTCTTCGAATCTCGTTCGTGGCTTCTCGTAACTTGGCACGCATCCCGAGGTAAGCACATTTTGACTCGTTTTAGCCTCCAATGACTTTATAACTCTCTATTACGCTCCTGTAACATATAAACAAAACCAAAAACCACGCGTAATAACCGAAAAAGTATAAAATAACCGTAAAAGGCTCTAAAAGTCAACTAAAGATGCTAAAACCGTTCCAAAACATAACCTAACATCGAAAGAGGATATTTAGTCAAAACAAAGCCACAAACTTAACTTTTTAGCACAAGAGTCAACCGAAAATGAGGGGAAAACACAACATAAAACACGTATATCAAAGAGGTAAGTTTTATTGTTTTTTAAATAAGATTTTATTGCTTTCTAGTATATTTCTATTGCTTTGTAGGTTGTTTCATGGTTTGTACCGTTCATTAGGAGCAGGAGTTTACATGTGACAAAAAAGAATGTCCTGATTTCCTAGGATAAATTTATTGCTTTCATAGTTAATGGTGATTGATTGATTGGATTGTTGAGAAATTGGATTGATGATGACTTCCTTGTGCCCCCGCATTTGATTAAAATGTATTTGATTGACTTGAGCATGTGATGAGTTTTTCTTGGATATTTGCCGGCCTGGACTTGAACTTGAGTCAGCTTGATGCCTTGTCATATTTTGCCTTATAGCCATGTTTTGAGTAGTGGCTTGAACTGTGTTAACAGGAGGATTTGAGGCGCATTTGTTATGATATGCCATATTTCTTTTCATGTGTGTTGAGTTTCGGATGCTTATATGATCCATGTTTTGGCTTTGGACTCTAGTAGCTCGGCTTTGGTACGTTTCGTGTCATGCATGATAAAAGGCTTTTGTTTCTTTAGAGCTTCCAGATTACATCTTTAGGTGTTTGTGATTAGATTATTTCCTTTGTACCAAATGTTTGTTGCCTTGACATTCATTTCTTATAAAACCACATTACAACCCTATGTTTAGTCGTGCATTGCCATTGTTATGATATATATCTAAGCTTGGCTTGGGGAAATTGGTTGGTGTTGTTGTTGTGGTTGTTCGGTGTTTTTTATGGGTGCTTCATTGTTTAGTGCACCACTTGATCTAGGATGATGGTTTTGGTGTTGTTGAGTTGGGAAATATGATGTATTTATTGAGGAGGTGTGTTGGAAGTAATCATTGATGTCAAATTGAGCTTGTGATGATAGTTATGATTTAGTTTTATTTCTATGTACAAAAATTTGAAAATGACAAAAACAAAATTAAAAAATCCAACAAGTAAAAAAGAACTTGAAAAATGAAAAAGAATCTAAAAAAGAATGTATTGCTTTCTAGTTTAATTGTGTTGTAATTATTGTTTTAGTTGTGTAGTTGAGTAGTTGGTAGCTTTAAGGTATGCGGAAATCTTTGAGTTTGGTTAATGTTGTTGGAGTTGGGTTGATTCGAAGAATGATTGTTAGCATTATATTTGGAGTCATTAACGATTATTTTCGGTAGATTACATGCGTATAGCCCGTATTCTATAACATTATCCAAAATGTATCCTACTTTTCACCCTAGCCACGTCACAAGCTTAATAAAGGCATTTTTTTATCGATATGTGTGTATTCTTAGTTCTTGTGAAGTGAGTTCGTTGCCAAAGCTAGTGAATATTACTTGCATTTCAAGTCGACATTGAATTAGGTTGAGTGAATACTCTTAAACACTTGCATGAGGTGTGAGATTTGGGATTGGATTTCACAAAATTTTGCATTCAAACACTTTATTGCATTTGCATTCCATTATATATTATGTTTGGGAGGTGAGGGTTAGCTACATTGTTTATATGCTCAACAATACAATATGTCGAGTGACGATTCGTGAGCTACTCTAGTCATCATTTCCTATCTCTTGCATGGTTGGCTTTATGATTGTAATTTAGGTGAATGGCGATCGAGGGATTTTGATAGGTTGGTACTAAAACTTTCGTGCTCGGAATCACTTGAGTTGGTTGTGATTTAGAAAGTTAAAGGGGTGAAGTCATTGTTAATCTGGTTTAATTTTGTTATTTCTACTTGTCTGAACACTGCAAGAGGGGGGGGGGGTTAATTGCTGTGTGGAACTTGTTTGCGGAATTTAAACTAATTTGAAAGAAAGTAAGAGTAAGAGAGATATTTCAATGAGAAAAACTTCCTTGGCCCAAAGGAATAAAAACTCCACTTTTATAATAGGCCTATAAAACTCTTTAGAACCTAAATTCTCTACTATGACTCGTCAGTTCCTGTAGGAACTCAATTCTCAATTCTCACTCTTTTTGCTTTCATTTCTCTTTCTCTTTCTCTCAACTCTTATCTTGTTCTCACACTTCACTCTTTCTCAAAGATTACAACTTAATACAGACTCTAATATATTGGAAGACCTCGCAAACTGGACAGGAACATCAGCTGAAACTTAGACTCTTGTATGAATGCTCAAGTGTGTTCTAATTATTTCTGAAGTTTTTTGAAGTATTTATAAAGAGTTTAAGCCTTCATAAACCCACATTTATTTTTCATCCACTACTCCATGATCTATTCCATAATTCACGTTGCTATCCTAAAACCTAGGACTTTTAACCATAATTTTAACTGAATTTTTGTTGCCCATTAGCCCATGACTTGACTTCTAAAATCTAGGATTACCTAACAACCTTATCTTTATTTGACTTAGTAAAAACCCTAAATTCCGTTTTATTTTTAAATAAACTAAATCAGTTTTATTATTTCCTAAAAGTATGGCATCATAGAGAAGGTTGTTATGACCTAAATTTTAGCAGTAGTTAACCTAGACTAATTTGTGGAATAGATTCGTTTTAGCTTCTAGACACGATGTTCCAACTAGAATTGAGAATCCAACGTATTTACAAAGTTCCTAGAAAATTACGCTCATAATCTTCTTGGAATATTTTCTTCTCTTTATCAAGATACTTCGCTGAAATTACTTGATGTTGTTCGCTTGTTCCTTTGTGATGCTGATACTTAGGAACAGTTCAATTCTTATGCCTTGTTCCTACGCAACTGTGCTACACAGGAACTTCTCTTTTGGCTTCAGTGTTCCTCTGCAAGATTCTTCCTAGGAACTTCTCTTTGAACTCGGTTAATGACACATCACGTTCCTACTGTGGAATGTTCCTAATTCCATGACACTTATTATGGCTCCTAGTTACTTACTCTTTGAACCTATGAAATCTCATAGGAACTCAAAGTGTTTTATTAGTTAAGTTTTTTTTTGTGGTAGTCATCATCAAAACTTTCAATTCATCGGTTAACAAATTTTCTTAGGGACAAGCAAAGGATTGGCTTGGGGAAGTTTAATAAGTGTAATTTTTATATGTTTTTCATCCCTGTTCCCTATCGATTTTTGGCTTTAACTCGGCTCGCTTGAGCGTTTTCTACTAATGTTTTTCTTTCTTTAGTGTTCTTGGAAGTTGTGTATCAATTGTGCAGGATTTGGTTGTTTTACACCATTTTCCGTGGTTTATCGAGGATGCGACAACGTTCGAATAAGACAAGTCGTGAGCAAAACTAGGACTTTACTTGAGGGTGTCTTATTACGGCCTTTTGGAGGCCTAATGATCAATTATGAGAAGTGTACAATGCATATCTTGAAGCAAGAAGTGAAGAATAGAAGTCCAGCGGGCATTCCGCCCGATACGGAGTGCAGATTGCCCAGTGAAGTAGCATTTTGCCCGAAGGTATCGGGCGGTCTGCAACTTAAGCCTTTTTCAACTTTTATCCGAATTTTTTAGGCTTTATATATATGCCCATCTTGTTTAAGGTCGAATGGACGTTAGATTACTTAACTTTTTAGCATTGTTTTCTTAGTTTTTTTTGTCTCAAATTCTTGTGTTAATTACATTTAAATCGATGAATCAATATTCTAGGTCTTATTTTTCTATTCTTTACTTTTAGTTTGTGCAATTACTCTTTAGTTTAATTAATTTATTTTTCAATCATGTTTTCTCTAGAATTGATTATTGTTGTTATTTCAATTACTAATTTAATTTCTAGGGCGTAGGGGATCCGTAAACCATTTCAATGCAATTGTTTAGCAGATGATTAATTCGTTCATGCAATCTCTGAATTCCTATTGTCAGTTTATTATGCTTGCAATTAAATAGTGCGCAGGTTTAATTGTAAGTTTGATTTTTTCGAATTTGATGCCGAGATGTAAAAATACCACAATAGATCACAGAGACAATAGGCAAAACAAGTCTAGGAAAAAGCGAGAGCCGCTAGATGAGTTTTGAGGGAGTCTAGATTTGAGAGAATTAGTGAGCTAGTTCATGAGTTATGTATCGTTTTAATCGATTGTCGTTCAGTTCTGTTGTCAGTTCATGGTGAACCGTTGTCCTAGGCTTAGTTTAATTTGGTAATTACATGTTCAATCCTATTTTAGCGTCGTTTTAGCGTCATAGTCAATATAATCTCAAAGGCCCTTTATAACAAATTAAATTTTTAGAATTAGTAGAAATTTAATGCTTCCCTAATGATTTGATCCCTACTTCCCTAGCTACATAATTAGTATCATGAGGTTTATTTTTTAGCGGTGTGCGACAGCTTGTTCAGGGCGGTGGTGGGCTAGGGTTTGTGGGTTGTGGTGAGGGTGAGGATTGGAAGTAGAATAAGTGAGGAAGGAGTGGGGGGTTGGGATATGTTGATGGTTGTAAAACAGAAGAAGGAATGAGGAAGGAGTGAGAGAAAAAAAAAAAAGAGAAGTAAGGTGAGGCGAGATCATGTGTCATTATGTGTGTAGGGAGGGTTATATATAGTTAGGGTTTTCATTTGTTTTTTATTGTAAGTGGTAATTTGAGACCGAAAATTCCATTGCAAGTTGAGTTCATCAATTTATTTTTGAAAATCTGTCAAATGGTTTAAAATCCGTCGGAATTTTTGCATAATTCTAACGGAATTAAAATTTGTCGGAAATTTTGCAAAATTCCAGCGAAATTTCGTTCTGTCGCAAAAAGTCCATTGCAGATCAGCGTTCTTCTTG
This sequence comes from Suaeda aralocaspica, assembly GCA_016808085.1. Classification (NCBI taxonomy): domain Eukaryota; kingdom Viridiplantae; phylum Streptophyta; class Magnoliopsida; order Caryophyllales; family Amaranthaceae; genus Suaeda; species Suaeda aralocaspica. The sequence continues at coordinate 188,133 of PYUH01001090.1, read as the reverse complement.
TAGTGCAAGGAACATAACATACCATTCTAGAAACCCACCAATTCAAGAGGAAAGAGAGAGGCAATTTCCTTCACTTAAGAAGTAAGGAAAGGCCTTGGGAAGTAAGGAAAGTATTCAAGAGTGGAAGTACGAACTTCTAGAAGCCAATCAACAAGAGTCTTCTTTCCAAGTTTTTCTTATAAATACCCCCTCATTTCCTTCCTTCATTGGGGAGGACTTTTGGTGCATTTTTCTAAGCTTAATACATAAAATTCAAGAGTATTTTAGCATTTGAGATCATTTTCTTTAGTTTTATGTTCATTAATCATTATCTTTAATCTCCATAAACACAAAAACACATAAAGATTTTATTTTCTTTATTTCTTACTTTTATTCATCTTCATTCTTATTAGTTTCATCTTATTATTATCATCGTCTCCAAATTATTTTGGATTATTATTTCGGATTTTGGATTATCATTTGGGTTTTCGGATTTCTTAAGCATATTCTCTCAAGATCATTTGGATACAAGCATGCAAGGTATCTATTGTGAGACCATAAATCATCATCATCATCATAGAAGCTAGATCTTTAAAATCCCTCTTCACATTTTATTTTTAGTTTTGTTTATGAAATATTGACTAATAATGGTTTGAGATTTAATAAAACAGGTAAAATAGAAAGAACTATGCATAGGCTTTTACTTTTGCAAATAGTATAATAACATGTCTGTTAAAGCTTTTGAGCATGATTACATGAACTTTAAAGCCTATGTGCATGATTACATGTTTCTTTAGTTTTTCTTGTCAAAAGAATGATGACATGTTAGTTTAGTTTCGTGAGCATAATAACATGTTTTAAATATTTGTAAGCATGATGACATGTATTTAAAGTATCCTTTCAAATGGCATGATTACATGTGCTTTAAAACTTTTTCAACATGTTTAATCGTTTTTGCTGTATTACGTGATTGTGTTTATATGTAAGCCATGAAGTCGACTTTTCACCTAGCTTTAGGATAATGATAATAAATTAAAGAGTGGTTTGATGTAATCACATAAAGTCACATGAGACATAAGACTTGTATCTTGAATAAGCCTAAACATGACATTTAATAAAGTGATCACCATTCCTAGCTAATAATGTGTGCATTAAATAAAACCCAAAGTAAGCACCTTAGTGAACTCATAAGGACATTAATATTGTTGTAATGTTACTTGCAGGTATTATGTGATGAGATTACAAATGAGATATAGTAGAGGACTATATGACGTGGGGGAGCTTCACACTGACGATTCCTAACTTCGCGCGTCCCTAATTCCACGAATCTAGTGCACGACCTAACTGCATGGGAAACCTCGTCCCCTACTTAATTGAGTGTAGTGGGCGTGGCTATTCGTGTCCGTTAAGACTATAAGGAGGGCGGGTGTTGGCCTTTAATAGAGTTTTGTCCCAAGCCAAGCATACTCACTCTATACACTGACCCTTTCCATGGTCTAAAGAAAAAAATTAACTGTTTTGGACATTTCGCTGTCCACAAGTACAACTGTACCTTGGTGTACCCCCAAGATATGCCTATAACTTCCCCTGGAGACATGCTAACGACTCTTACTTCTTACACAGATTTTCTCTTATCCAAGAGAACTCTATTCACATTTGATCTTACACCAAGCCGCATTCACGTGCACGCCTAACATGTGGGCATACATAAATCCCACACTTGGTAACTGTAGGCCCCCAGATTTTAGGGTCCCAAATTTTTTGTTCACCTTCCCCAAACCGTCCATAGGTCGAGTAAGACCTAACAATTTGGTTTAAGCAAAGGTGAAATGGACTCTTTTAGAAGTATTTTACAACTAAACAGGAGCGCAAGAATTTCAGTCACACTGGCAAGGTAGCGTCACAAACTTTGTCACGCCGACAGTGCATCATTACAAAGTTTGTCATGCTGCAGCTGTAGTGTTACAAACTTTGTGACGTTGCGACGTTAGCATTGTAAATTTGTCGTGCTGCGCTATTTTAATTTTTAATTTTTATTTTCTTCGAGTGAGGTAATACCAATGAATATGGACAATGCTATTAAGCAGTCGCCAATGAGTCTTAGTTTAAACTCCTAAACCGTGTATTTAGATTAGATACGAATTGGACACAAATACGAGGTGATAATCTAAATTGCACGAATAACCCTTTCTGACCTCATAGGGATGGCTCCAAATTATGAACTCATGAACCAAAAATTGGATTCGAGGGTAAAGGTACTAATATGGCAGAATGCGTCATGTTAGCCTGTAGGCGACCATTACTAGTTTTCTCTCAATCATACAGAAGTTATACAAAGAACTAGGCCAAGTAATTGATTTACAACCTAATACAAATTAAATTTACTGTTATTAAGGAAAAATCATATAAAAACTAATTAATTTAGTCAAACCATCATTAAGATTAATTAAAGGATCCTAGCAAGATACAATTTGTCCAAAAATTATCTTAGTGATGAATTAATTCCTTTAACAACAATATTGTGAGAAAGCGAAATAAGTAAATAAATAATTAAATACAACAATCAATAAATCATTAAATTCGAGTCTCTTAGAAAACTTACACTTCTCGCTTGATTAGTGTTTTCTTTGAGCATTAATTAGGGCCAAGTTTTGTTTTAATTTGTAATGATAATTAAAAAACCCACATTATTATTTAGAAATAAAAATATAGTTTGAGAATGGAAAAAAGTTCAAATATAGAAAGAAAAGGAGAAAGAGAGAGAGACATTCGGTTTTAGAAAAGTTATAATGTGAAAAAAATAGAGAGAGAGGAAAAATTAGGTATTTTTACAAATAGAGTGCAACACTAAAAATTTTGTAACGTTGGCCAGCTAGCACCACAGATGTTGTAACACTGCAGAGGTAGCGTTGATAAGTAAGTCACGCTGAGCTGTCAGCATGATGAACTTAATAACGGAACGTTTTGGAAAGGCTTCCTTTTTTTTTTTTGAAATCAAATATTTGGCTAATATAAAAGTCCAATTATAAGTGGGTTTTTTAAAAATATTTTGTCATTTAGGAAAAATAGTAACATTTAAGTCCAATAACACCAATTGTCAAATAATCTAGAGAAGTAGGTTTTATTGCTCATCATAGAGTCTTTTCTCGGGACTGGGGGACTAAATTAGGTGTCTACAGTTACACGTGAGGGCGTCCGTGTTTTCAAGAAATGGACCCTCATATATAGTAAAAAAACAAATTAAAAGGATTGATAAGGTACATTGCATCAAAAGGGAGCCGAAGGGAAGATCGCTCCCCCAATGCATTGAGCCCCATCACAACTAGTAGTTCTTAGCTATTGTGCTTAACTAGTTTGTCTGGCTTATTTTATTGACTAAATATGTAGGTATTTGACACTATTAGATAAAAACGCATTTGCAACTCTTTATTGCAACTGTTGAACCTATCGCGACGGCTTTAGCACCAGTTGAGTAAAAACCTTACAATAGAAAATATAAGGACAACAGTTCAACAGAAACCATTACAAATATAAAATAAAAGGCAATGTTTTAGCAAAAACCATTACAATAGAAAAGAAAAGGCAACGACTTGGACTTTTTGCAACAATTTAATAATAGGTTTTCATGAGCAACAAGTTTTCCGTGACAGTTGCAAAAGCTTGCTTTCCCTCCCCCACAACACAAGGAAAAAAAACCTTTCACCCCCTTTCGCTTGCTTTTTTCTCGTGTTATTTTTTGTTTATCTAATTTATTTTTGTTAAAAAAAACTTAATTTTATTAATCAAGACTTATTTTTAATAATCATAACTTGTTTTTGTACGTTAAAATCACTAGTAATATAGCCCGGGCGATGCCCCGGGTCGATCTCAAAATATCAAATACTCCCTTTGTATCTTTTTGCTTGCTATATTAGGGTTTTCGATACCAGTTATAGTGTAACTTTGACTCACTTTGATGCTTTATACGTAAAGAAAATTATAGCCATATGGAATCTTGTTTGATTCGTTTCGATGTAAACTTTCCAAATATATACTTTTTATAATTTATTGAAATATATAACTCGAGATTATAATTTTTAAAGTTGTTTATTGGGAAATGTGAAAAAGTAAATGTAGCAAGTAAAAAAAGACGGAGGTAATATGTATTATTATTCATAAATTTTTATAATCTATTTTATTATCTTTTTGTAATTAATTGGCTCATGCAAAATTGATAAAGAGTATGTTTGCATGATAAGTTTATCGTTAAAAGAAAAAATCACTTTTTCGGATGAAAATGACCATTATCGGGCACTTGAGATAAGGGAATGTGTTAGTTATAGTCTCTTATCATGCCTCCTAGAGATGTATATATTTGTGCATGTACTTTTAGTTATTTGTACTCATGTAACTATAACTCTTTATTATATTTTACTGTGAAGAATTGATCAACAAAAACAAAGTGGATTGATGGTTTCATTTGAAAGGTCGCGAATTCAAATCTTAATGGATTAGATTAATACTAAATAATTTATTAAAAATTTAAATTACTACCTCCGTTAATGAAAGGATGCAACACTTGGGTGGCACGGACTCCTAGGCAAAATTTTGTAATGATGTTTAGGAAAATATAAGGGTATAGGTAAGTATATTGATGAGAGAGAAAAAAAATCAAAAGGAAAAATTGAGAACCCAAAAATTTAAAAGTCACAAGTAACAACATTCATGAACAAAATATCCAAAAATTGCAAAACAACAACAACAGTCATGAACAGCAAAAGCAATAAAGTTGAAGCAAAGTTGCAGAAGCAAAATATCAGAAGAAATAATTCAAAACAATAAATTCATAACCAAAATTTAGAACGCAAAAATGAAAACCATAAAATGAGAAGCATAAATTGAGGAACCAAAATTGCGAACCCAAAAGTGTGACACAAATATGCAAAAGCAGAAATTCAGAACCAAAAAACATCTGAACCAGAAATTGAAAACCAAAAGCCAGACGCATAACCACAAATTAAAAAACAATAACAACATCATTCATGAACAACATAAACCAAGTCACAAATTATGAACCCCAACAAACAACAAAAACCCATTAATGGAAGTGACAAATCAAACACATAAACAACTTAAAAATCAAACCCAAACAAACAACAAAAGCGAAAGTCAGAAATCATGAACCCCAGTTAGGTAAACAAAGATAAAGGAAGTTGAGGGGACTTTACAAACCAAGTTCAGATCAAATCATCACCACCCCCGTTGTGGTCATCGTCAAAGGGTGTGTCGTTTGGGGCAGGTATGGCAAGAACAAAGGACTCGTCACAAAAAAGGTTGGGAACCTCCATTGCTAGTGGAGGCTCCTCAACTGGCTCGACAGCCACGGTCAAATCAATGACATTTTGGCCACTATTAGGGACTTCTTCATCAAGATCAACGATTTTCACACCATCTTTCGACCTCCTCCTTGAAGATCGCCTAACAGCATGGAGGTTTCCAGTAGGGTTTATAACCCTAGGCACAACCTTCCGCTTCAGATCTGAAGCAAGAGGTTTTTTTCCTTTCACATCAACATCAACCTTACTAACGGCTTCACCAAGAGCTTTCAAAAGGTCACGGTTCAAATGCTTTGCAGCTTCACCAAAGTGGTATGCTGATTTAGGAAACCTCGCACCCTTCTCAATCCCTTCAATCATGAAGAAAAGATATTGAATTTCTTTTTCGTTTTGTGTTTCGAATAGAGCTAGCTTTCTTCAATGGAGTTGGATCTCCCATTTTTTGGAAGTTCAAGATTTGATGAGGTTGAAGAGATGACAGACGTTTTTGGTTAGGGTTTCAGAGAGGAAATCGGCAGAGAGAAAAGTGTGGTGAGGAAGTGTGAGAGAGTGTAAATGAGGATGCAGAAAATAAGAGCAAATTAAATGCAATTGGTTGAAGATGAGAGGTCTCATCTTTAATCTATAACCCAGAAAAATTGAATGAGGGTGTAAATAAGGGTAGTTGGGAGGTTGATGAATTATTTTGGAGGGAGTAATTAGATATAAATCAGCAGCAATTATACTCCTTAAGCTAAAACATTAGATTTGTTAAGTGTATGAGTAAATAATTAAGAGGGATAGTTTCATCATTTCACCATTAAAAATTTACTAAATAAGGAAAAAAATAATGTTGCAACTTGCAAGTAATCGATAACATGTGAAATAAAAAGCGTTGCACGTCATGATTAACGGAGGTAGTAATATTTACTGAAATAAAAATAACGTGAAGAGAAATGCATCTCTCAACTAAGACTTGAATTCGCTAAACCTCAAATACACAACCTTCATCTTCTCAAACTCAAACCCAAGCTCTTCTCACTCTGTCACTAATCTTTCATAGTTTCATACATCTTCAAATTTCCAAAAAAAAAAAAACACTGCAAAATTAATTAATTTCATTTGTTCTTCCTCAATAATCTAGTAGCAAAATTCTCAAAGCAAATAGGTGGGCTCATAGAAGCAAACTCTCCCTCGACAACAACAATGTCAGTAAGAAATTAGTATAACCCAGGTAATTAATTTAACCCCTAATTACTTTAATTTAATTTAATTTTTACTGTGGTTATATTATAGCCCAAAAAAGATTACAACTTTATGTTGTTTTGGTTAAAAATGTTGCTTCTTTTTTCTTCATTTCAAGAAATTTTGTTTGTTTTTGTGTGTTTTAATTAAGGTTATTATGTTCATGTTTTCATTCATTGTATAAAATATGGTAAATTTGGAATTTGTAATGTAATTAATATTTTAGTTTTTGGTTTTGTTGGGGTAAAAATGTTGTTTGAAATGATTGTTTTTTGGATATTTGTGAACTATTGTTGATAAAGTTGCAAGTTATAGGAAGATTTTGCTGTAAATTTTGATGAAGGCTATTCAAATTGGTGTTTTTAGTTTCTTCTGATGTAAAAAAAAAAGGTGTTTTTAGTTACAAAGATAAAGGGTTTGTAGTTTAGTGTTTTATAAAAATTAACCACTTTATTTGTGCATGAATTGCAAACCCACGATAAAGGCGTTTTCGACGTGGATTGCCTTGGTCCACAGTAATTTTAGTGTGAACTGGGTGTATACAAGAGTGATTACTTGCTCTGATACCAAATATGTTGGTAAAAGTAAAGGAAAGATAGTAATAGTGGAAGAATTAATAAAATGTTTAACTGATTCATTCATATGATAAAAGGAAGACACAAGCTTAAATAAGGAAATAGAATAACAACCCACTAAAAACGTGGCATACCAAATGGAAAGACATGGACCCACTAACCCACTAACAATGCTTAATTAAATAACAAACTACTTTGTCTCATTAATCCACTAAGTGAACCACTAACGTAAACATAGCAACTAATACAATTTGAAGCACTAACTTAGTCAAACACTCCCCCTGCTTCAAATTCTGCAATTCCCATAGCCGTACGAAAGTAGTGGTGCTTGGCTTGTGTTAATGACTTTGTAAGAACATCAGCTATCTGCTCATTTGTGTTACAGTACTTCAGAATTACTTTACCTCTAGAAACCAAGTCTCTAATGAAGTGAAAACGCAAATCAATATGCTTGGTTCTGCTATGAAAAGCTGGATTTTTTGCCATGGAAATAGTAGCTTTGTTGTCACAGTAAATTTCAGTTGCACCTTCCTGTGATTGCAGAAGATCAGCCAATAATCTGCATAGCCAAACAGCTTGACAGGCTGCTCCAGTGACAGCAACATACTCAGCTTCGGAGAATATGCGTGATTGAGTTCTGTTCTTTTGGATTGAATTAATTTTGTATTGGCGTGATATGAATTTGTAGTTCGATTGTGTTTTTTCGGATTGAATTGATGATTGACATGAAATCAATCTATTAATTCGAATTGATATGAGCTTAACAGTTGAAAATTGAATTGAGAATAAGTCTAAATGAGGTTATAGTGACTATAATTTAGACAAATGGTAAATAATTAATATGAGCTTAACCTGAGCTTTTTTTTCACATTGATATTGAGTTTCAACTAATAATTCTAAAATATTGTCTTGTCATAATGGATTTACTTATGTAAAGAGAATATACACGTTGTGAATTATGATTATAATGAATAAGATAGTGTATATTATGAAATACCATAATGTATTAAGATGAAGTGTTTGGTTGCAGTTTAAATAGTTAAAAAACTATGGTATTGAGTTTCAATGTGCACAAATTTGATTCCATTGTACTCACATATCCATAAAATTTAAAATATATACATATAAAAGAGGACATTAAGCATTACTCATTTACACTATGTGTGTGTTTATGAATCATGTTTGTAGCTAGGTGTTAGCTTTTTAAGTTTGTACTCAATTGAAACTTCTTGCCTAGTATTATCTCCACTCAGTTATTAAATTGAGCCATGAACTTATAGGGGGTACTCAACGCTATGCAAGGATTCATTAACACATATGTTCACAAGAGATCATGGGATCGATTCTCATCCCCGCCCTTGTGGCTTCCTAACACCAAAAAAAACAAGAGGTGTTTATAAACGACATATGTTAAAACACAAGGTTACCCATGTTCACAAAAGTTGTCGTTAACCGCTCATCTTATTCCTATCAGTCTATCACCCACAAAAGCAACAAGTTTTATTAATTCTCGATCCTTTTATTCCCACTTCTATCAAATCGTCACTTCATCCCTACTTTGATACTCTACAATCAACATAGATACCGATATATATTTTTTCAGTACATAGGTGATCAGTGTCAAACTGTGAATTACTCTTTGAGTACCACTTTTCAAGACTTTAGCAAACCGGATTCGACCACTGAATTAAGTCATTGATCATTTGACTCGTACTGTCGTACATTCCGTTGTTAATATTACAGTCGACATCTCATTCACCTTACTATTTCTTCCAACCAAAGACGAGGTATTTAAACAAGTAGCCGCAATTCCTTCGGCGTCATTTTAATCTTTGGAATCCTTTAGCATTTTTTTTTTCCAACAACAGATTTTCCCCTTTTTTGTGCTTCAATATAAATTCATAAAAAAACAAAAAAATCAATTATCAACTTCCAATCAACGATCGAAGACCACTGCGCCACCGAATTAAGCGGTTTCCGGTAAACAACGCGGTGTAAACAGTCTCCGTTTACTGAGCGCAGACCCATGATAAAGGCATTTTCGACGTGGATTGCCTTGGTCCACAGTAATTTTAGTGTGAACTGGGTGTATACATATTGGTGTATAGCATATTATAACATACAATTCTTGTACTTAGCCTTTATTAACCTTAGTTAAGCTAGATAAGTTTGCACTTAGGTTAGTTAAACTGTAGTTAAAAGTTTGTTAGAAAGTAGTTACTTGATGATGTAATAGTTTGTTACTGATGATGTCATTATTAAGACTATCATCTTACTAAGTATATAAGGTTGATTTGTAACAAAAATAAGTGATTAAGTTGATGATTTCTCTCACTAAAATCTCTCTCTAAAATTCTCTCTTCTTGTTCTTGTTTGCTTCTTCTTCAGTTTATCTTCATCAATATATTCCTGTTAATCCAACACCATTTTATCATGGTATCAGAGCCGAAATCGATTAAACAGCATCTTCATCAATTTTTCTTTTCAAATTAAGTCAGAAAATTCATTCATTCATGGCAGCAATAGATGAGTCAAACGTTTCTTCTGAAAATTCAAGAATATTACCTCCAACTCAAGATCCAGGAAGCATTTACTATATACATCCTTCAGATCATACTACACAACAGATTACTTCAGTAAAATTCAATGGAACAGGATTTTCTGATTGGAAGAGAGCAATGCTCATAGCTCTTTCAGCTAAAAACAAGCTAGGCTTCATTACTGGTGAAGCAGTAGCTCCTTCTGTAACAGATGTCAATTATACTGCTTGGAGAAGATGCAATGATATAGTCATCTCTTGGATCTTGTTTAATCTTGAATCTAACATAGCACGAAGTGTTTTATACCTTTCAACAGCACATGAAATTTGGAAAGATCTTGAAGATCGTTTTGGTGTCATCTCTGGAGCTCAGTTGTTCTCTCTTGAACAACAATTAGCTGAATTACACCAAGGTAATCTTTCAGTTGCAGAGTTTTATACCAAAATTCGAGTGATTTGGGATGAAATGAGTGCTGTAAATCCCTTGCCTACTTGCACTTGTGGAAGATGCACCTGTAATCTCACTATGAAGATCTTTAAACAACAACAAGATCAACGTTTGATGCAATTTATGATGAAGTTGCATGAGCAGTACACTTCTGTTCGAGGCAACATTTTACTCATGCAACCCTTGTCAAATGTTTCACAAGCATACAAGCTATTCTCTCAAGAAGAAAGACATAAAGAAATTGCTTCTTTAGCCTCACACTCACAAGTTGATACAATTGCTTTAGCAGTTGTACCTCATAAGACTGATGTTAACCAAAGCCAAAGTAAAGGATACATGTATCCTTCTTTTGGCAGAGGTACTTCCAGTACACTACCTACAAACTCAACTTTACCAGCTTCTTCATCTTCTTTTGGGAGAGGTGCAATTGGTTTTCAAGGTAGTGTATATAAGAGGTCTGCAAATACAACTTATTTTTGTACACATTGTCAAAAACCAGGTCATACTTATGCAAGGTGTTTTAGAGTACATGGCTATCCTCCTGGTTTCACTGGTTTTAAGGAGAAGAAGTTTGCTGGTAATGTTCATCAACACTCAACCTCTGCTGATGTCATGGAGTCTATGAATCCTACTTCTCAATCCTCTGCACAACAAAATACCTTAAACTCACCATCTTCTATGTCAGTGGAGCAATACAATTATCTTGTGGATCTATTAAACAAACATAGATCAATTGCTGGTGATCACACTGTTTCTACTCCAGCTACTAATACTCAAGCTAATTTGGCAGGTATTTCTTATTTTCTTTCCAGTGCTAATACTTCTTGGATACTTGATTCTGGTGCCACTGACCATATGTGCAATGATCTTACAAAGTTTAGTAGTTATAGTCCTGTTTATGGTTCTAACAGTCAAATTCTAATCCCAAATGGCAGTTCAGTTTCTATTGCACACAAAGGCACTATTCTTTTATCAAATGGCTTGTGTCTCAATGATGTTTTGCATGTTCCTGATTTTCATTTCAATCTCAACTCTGTACATAAACTTTGTCTTGATTTGAGTTGCAAAATTATATTCACTCATGATGAGTGTTTTGTTCAGGATCTCAACTTGATCAGACCTCCACTTCTACTTGGTAGAGTTTCTGGTGGTTTGTATCATGCTCCTCCTTCCTTATCTCTTTCATCTGTTGCTGGTTTGGTAACAGCTCAGTCTCATTCTCCTGATTCACTTCAGTTGTGGCATTTAAGATTAGGGCATCTCCCTATATCTCAAATAAAATCTTTGATTCCTGATTGTACTGCAACTGATGTATCTCATTTTTTTTGTTCTGTTTGTCCTATGGCTAAACAGACTAGATTTTCTTTTCCTTTGAGTTCCATTAAAACTGTTGCTCCTTTTCAGTTGTTACATGTAGACCTTTGGGGTCCTTACAAAATTGCAACTCATAATGGTTTTCATCAGTTTGTTACTATTGTTGATGATTTTACTAGAACAACTTGGACTCATTTTCTTAAATATAAGTCAGATGTTGTTCCTGTTTTGCAAAAATTCATTAAATTTGTGGAAACTCAGTTTGGTGCCATCGTCTTGTGCATTAGATCTGATAATGCTAAAGAATTGACTGAAGGACCTATTAAACATTTCTATGACACTAAAGGAATAATCCATGAGACTTCTTGTTCCCATACACCTCAACAGAATGGTGTAGTGGAAAGGAAGCATAGACACTTGTTGGAAACAGCAAGATCTTTGTTCTTTCAAGCTAGATTGCCCACTAAATACTGGGGTGAATCTATTTTATGTGCCACATACTTGATGAACAGAATGCCCTTGAAGCCTCTCAAATTTCACACTCCTTATGAAGTTCTACACAATACAAAGCCAGATTTGTCTTTACTTAAACCCTTTGGTTGTCTATGTTATACTACTGTCACTAAACCATCTAAGTCTAAATTTGATCCTAGAGCTATTCCCTGTGTTTTTCTGGGATATCCTGCAGGACAAAAGGGTTATAAGGTGCTTAGTTTGGTGGATCATACCATATTTGTTTCTAGAGATATTATTTTTCATGAGACTCATTTTCCTTTTCATTTATCCACTACTTCTCCACATATCAACTCTATATATTTTCCTACTTTCACTACTGCTTCTTCTGTTCTCTATACTGATGATGTTCCTGATATATTTCATGCATACAGTTCATCAGGGGAGTCTTCTTCTTTTCCTGATCCTCCTGTTTCTCCTATGCAGTCATCTTTACCTTCTACTATTTCTTCTTCTTCTCCTGTTGATATATCTTCTCCAACTACTTCTCCTTTAGTTCATCCTGTGAATGATTCCTCACAATTATTTGTTGAGCCTCCTTCTATTCCACCTCTTAGGCACTCTTCTAGACAACACAAGCCTCCACCTTATCTTCAGAATTATCATTGCTACTCAGTTTCTAGTACTCATTGGTGTAATCTGGTTCAATATAGTGATTTGCCTTCTTCTGTTCAGTCTCTACACTCTCATGTTCCTGATATTGAACCTACTACTTATCATCAAGCTGCTAAGCATCAAGTTTGGGTTGAAGCTATGAATAAGGAGCTTCAAGCTCTCCAAGATAATAATACTTGGGATGTGGTTGATCTACCTCTCAATAAGAAGGCTGTGGGTTGTAAATGGGTATACAAGATCAAACTGAAGAAGGATGGTAGTATAGAGAGATACAAGGCAAGGTTAGTTGCCCAAGGATTTACTCAACAATATGGTATTGACTTTGAGGAAACTTTTTCTCCTGTTGTCAAAATGCAAACTATTAGGTGCATTCTTGCTTTGGCCGCTCAACATAATTGGTTTCTTCATCAATTGGATGTGAACAATGCTTTCCTTCATGGTGATTTGAAGGAAGAAGTATATATGGCCATGCCCAAGGGAATTCTCAATCCTGATCATAAAGTTTGTAGATTGAAAAAGTCACTCTATGGTTTAAAACAAGCAAGCAGGCAATGGTATTCTAAGCTCACTACTGAACTACTCTCTTATGGTTTTATCCAATCCAAATATGATCATTCCCTGTTTATCCTTAAAACATCAACACATACTACACTTGCTGCAGTATATGTGGATGACATTATTTTAACAGGCAGTGATCTTAACACTATCAATCACCTGAAATCTCTTTTACACAAAGCTTTTAGTATCAAGGATTTAGGAGAATTGAATTTCTTTCTTGGGATGGAGGTTACCAGAGTTTCTGACGGGTTAATCATTACACAAAAGAAGTTCACTCAAGATCTTTTAAACATGTGTGACATGGATTTAAGGGTTTCTGCACCAGCTCCTTTACCAATTAACTTGAAGCTTTTGACAGAAGATGGTGAGGTTTCTTCTGATCCAAGTCATTACAGGACTTTGGTTGGCAAGTTAAATTTTTTGACAAATACTCGACCTGATCTGGCTTATGCAGTGCAAACTTTGAGCCAATTTCTACATTGTCCTAGAATTCCACATATATAGGCCTTACATCATGTTCTTAGGTATGTTGCAGGGACAATTGGTCAAGAAATTTTGTTATCAGCTCAAGGGAATTTATCCTTGACTGCATTTTCTGATGCAGATTGGGCCTCTTGTCCTAATACTCGAAGGTCTGTCACTGGATACTTGTTACTTCTAGGAAACTCTCCCATTGCTTGGAAAAGCAAAAAGCAAAGTGTGGTTTCTAAATCATCTTCTGAGTCTGAATATAGGGCATTGGCAGCAGCTTCAAGTGAGGTAGCTTGGGTTGTAAATTTGTTGCACGAACTAGGTGTCTCTCAGCTTACTCCAGTCACTCTACATTGTGACAATCAATCTGCGATTCATATTGCAAAAAATCCAGTCCATCATGAACGAACTAAGCACATAGAGATTGATGTTCACTTTACCAGAGACAAGGTGTTNGGAATCCTTTAGCATTTTTTTTTTCCAACAACAGATTTTCCCCTTTTTTGTGCTTCAATATAAATTCATAAAAAAACAAAAAAATCAATTATCAACTTCCAATCAACGATCGAAGACCACTGCGCCACCGAATTAAGCGGTTTCCGGTAAACAACGCGGTGTAAACAGTCTCCGTTTACTGAGCGCAGACCCATGATAAAGGCATTTTCGACGTGGATTGCCTTGGTCCACAGTAATTTTAGTGTGAACTGGGTGTATACATATTGGTGTATAGCATATTATAACATACAATTCTTGTACTTAGCCTTTATTAACCTTAGTTAAGCTAGATAAGTTTGCACTTAGGTTAGTTAAACTGTAGTTAAAAGTTTGTTAGAAAGTAGTTACTTGATGATGTAATAGTTTGTTATTGATGATGTCATTATTAAGACTATCATCTTACTAAGTATATAAGGTTGGGGAGGTAACATACAGTTCTTGTACTTAGCCTTTATTAACCTTAGTTAAGCTAGATAAGTTTGCACTTAGGTTAGTTAAACTGTAGTTAAAAGTTTGTTAGAAAGTAGTTACTTGATGATGTAATAGTTTGTTATTGATGATGTCATTATTAAGACTATCATCTTACTAAGTATATAAGGTTGATTTGTAACAAAAATAAGTGATTAAGTTGATGATTTCTCTCACTAAAATCTCTCTCTAAAATTCTCTCTTCTTGTTCTTGTTTGCTTCTTCTTCAGTTTATCTTCATCAATATATTCCTGTTAATCCAACACCATTTTATCATGGTATCAGAGCCGAAATCGATTAAACAGCATCTTCATCAATTTTTCTTTTCAAATTAAGTCAGAAAATTCATTCATTCATGGCAGCAATAGATGAGTCAAACGTTTCTTCTGAAAATTCAAGAATATTACCTCCAACTCAAGATCCAGGAAGCATTTACTATATACATCCTTCAGATCATACTACACAACAGATTACTTCAGTAAAATTCAATGGAACAGGATTTTCTGATTGGAAGAGAGCAATGCTCATAGCTCTTTCAGCTAAAAACAAGCTAGGCTTCATTACTGGTGAAGCAGTAGCTCCTTCTGTAACAGATGTCAATTATACTGCTTGGAGAAGATGTAATGATATAGTCATCTCTTGGATCTTGTTTAATCTTGAATCTAACATAGCACGAAGTGTTTTATACCTTTCAACAGCACATGAAATTTGGAAAGATCTTGAAGATCGTTTTGGTGTCATCTCTGGAGCTCAGTTGTTCTCTCTTGAACAACAATTAGCTGAATTACACCAAGGTAATCTTTCAGTTGCAGAGTTTTATACCAAAATTCGAGTGATTTGGGATGAAATGAGTGCTGTAAATCCCTTGCCTACTTGCACTTGTGGAAGATGCACCTGTAATCTCACTATGAAGATCTTTAAACAACAACAAGATCAACGTTTGATGCAATTTATGATGAAGTTGCATGAGCAGTACACTTCTGTTCGAGGCAACATTTTACTCATGCAACCCTTGCCAAATGTTTCACAAGCATACAAGCTATTCTCTCAAGAAGAAAGACATAAAGAAATTGCTTCTTTAGCCTCACACTCACAAGTTGATACAATTGCTTTAGCAGTTGTACCTCATAAGACTGATGTTAACCAAAGCCAAAGTAAAGGATACATGTATCCTTCTTTTGGCAGAGGTACTTCCAGTACACTACCTACAAACTCAACTTTACCAGCTTCTTCATCTTCTTTTGGGAGAGGTGCAATTGGTTTTCAAGGTAGTGTATATAAGAGGTCTGCAAATACAACTTATTTTTGTACACATTGTCAAAAACCAGGTCATACTTATGCAAGGTGTTTTAGAGTACATGGCTATCCTCCTGGTTTCACTGGTTTTAAGGAGAAGAAGTTTGCTGGTAATGTTCATCAACACTCAACCTCTGCTGATGTCATGGAGTCTATGAATCCTACTTCTCAATCCTCTGCACAACAAAATACCTTAAGCTCACCATCTTCTGTGTCAGTGGAGCAATACAATTATCTTGTGGATCTATTAAACAAACATAGATCAATTGCTGGTGATCACACTGTTTCTACTCCAGCTACTAATACTCAAGCTAATTTGGCAGGTATTTCTTATTTTCTTTCCAGTGCTAATACTTCTTGGATACTTGATTCTGGTGCCACTGACCATATGTGCAATGATCTTACAAAGTTTAGTAGTTATAGTCCTGTTTATGGTTCTAACAGTCAAATTCTAATCCCAAATGGCAGTTCAGTTTCTATTGCACACAAAGGCACTATTCTTTTATCAAATGGCTTGTGTCTCAATGATGTTTTGCATGTTCCTGATTTTCATTTCAATCTCAACTCTGTACATAAACTTTGTCTTGATTTGAGTTGCAAAATTATATTCACTCATGATGAGTGTTTTGTTCAGGATCTCAACTTGATCAGACCTCCACTTCTACTTGGTAGAGTTTCTGGTGGTTTGTATCATGCTCCTCCTTCCTTATCTCTTTCATCTGTTGCTGGTTTGGTAACAGCTCAGTCTCATTCTCCTGATTCACTTCAGTTGTGGCATTTAAGATTAGGGCATCTCCCTATATCTCAAATAAAATCTTTGATTCCTGATTGTACTGCAACTGATGTATCTCATTTTTTTTGTTCTGTTTGTCCTATGGCTAAACAGACTAGATTTTCTTTTCCTTTGAGTTCCATTAAAACTGTTGCTCCTTTTCAGTTGTTACATGTAGACCTTTGGGGTCCTTACAAAATTGCAACTCATAATGGTTTTCATCAGTTTGTTACTATTGTTGATGATTTTACTAGAACAACTTGGACTCATTTTCTTAAATATAAGTCAGATGTTGTTCCTGTTTTGCAAAAATTCATTAAATTTGTGGAAACTCAGTTTGGTGCCATCGTCTTGTGCATTAGATCTGATAATGCTAAAGAATTGACTGAAGGACCTATTAAACATTTCTATGACACTAAAGGAATAATCCATGAGACTTCTTGTTCCCATACACCTCAACAGAATGGTGTAGTGGAAAGGAAGCATAGACACTTGTTGGAAACAGCAAGATCTTTGTTCTTTCAAGCTAGATTGCCCACTAAATATTGGGGTGAATCCATTTTATGTGCCACATACTTGATGAACAGAATGCCCTTGAAGCCTCTCAAATTTCACACTCCTTATGAAGTTCTACACAATACAAAGCCAGATTTGTCTTTACTTAAACCCTTTGGTTGTCTATGTTATACTACTGTCACTAAACCATCTAAGTCTAAATTTGATCCTAGAGCTATTCCCTGTGTTTTTCTGGGATATCCTGCAGGACAAAAGGGTTATAAGGTGCTTAGTTTGGTGGATCATACCATATTTGTTTCTAGAGATATTANCTGTTTCTAGAGATATTATTTTTCACGAGACTCATTTTCCTTTTCATTTATCCACTACTTCTCCACATATCAACTCTATATATTTGCCTACTTTCACTACTGCTTCTTCTGTTCTCTATACTGATGATGTTCCTGATATATTTCATGCATACAGTTCATCAGGGGAGTCTTCTTCTTTTCCTGATCCTCCTGTTTCTCCTATGCAGTCATCTTTACCTTCTACTATTTCTTCTTCTTCTCCTGTTGATATATCTTCTCCAACTACTTCTCCTTTAGTTCATCCTGTGAATGATTCCTCACAATTATTTGTTGAGCCTCCTTCTATTCCACCTCTTAGGCACTCTTCTAGACAACACAAGCCTCCACCTTATCTTCAGAATTATCATTGCTACTCAGTTTCTAGTACTCATTGGTGTAATCTGGTTCAATATAGTGATTTGCCTTCTTCTGTTCAGTCTCTACACTCTCATGTTCCTGATATTGAACCTACTACTTATCATCAAGCTGCTAAGCATCAAGTTTGGGTTGAAGCTATGAATAAGGAGCTTCAAGCTCTCCAAGATAATAATACTTGGGATGTGGTTGATCTACCTCTCAATAAGAAGGCTGTGGGTTGTAAATGGGTATACAAGATCAAACTGAAGAAGGATGGTAGTATAGAGAGATACAAGGCAAGGTTAGTTGCCCAAGGATTTACTCAACAATATGGTATTGACTTTGAGGAAACTTTTTCTCCTGTTGTCAAAATGCAAACTATTAGGTGCATTCTTGCTTTGGCCGCTCAACATAATTGGTTTCTTCATCAATTGGATGTGAACAATGCTTTCCTTCATGGTGATTTGAAGGAAGAAGTATATATGGCCATGCCCAAGGGAATTCTCAATCCTGATCATAAAGTTTGTAGATTGAAAAAGTCACTCTATGGTTTAAAACAAGCAAGCAGGCAATGGTATTCTAAGCTCACTACTGAACTACTCTCTTATGGTTTTATCCAATCCAAATATGATCATTCCCTGTTTATCCTTAAAACATCAACACATATTACACTTGCTGCAGTATATGTGGATGACATTATTTTAACAGGCAGTGATCTTAACACTATCAATCACCTGAAATCTCTTTTACACAAAGCTTTTAGTATCAAGGATTTAGGAGAATTGAATTTCTTTCTTGGGATGGAGGTTACCAGAGTTTCTGACGGGTTAATCATTACACAAAAGAAGTTCACTCAAGATCTTTTAAACATGTGTGACATGGATTTAAGGGTTTCTGCACCAGCTCCTTTACCAATTAACTTGAAGCTTTTGACAGAAGATGGTGAGGTTTCTTCTGATCCAAGTCATTACAGGACTTTGGTTGGCAAGTTAAATTTTTTGACAAATACTCGACCTGATCTGGCTTATGCAGTGCAAACTTTGAGCCAATTTCTACATTGTCCTAGAATTCCACATATATAGGCCTTACATCATGTTCTTAGGTATGTTGCAGGGACAATTGGTCAAGAAATTTTGTTATCAGCTCAAGGGAATTTATCCTTGACTGCATTTTCTGATGCAGATTGGGCCTCTTGTCCTAATACTCGAAGGTCTGTCACTGGATACTTGTTACTTCTAGGAAACTCTCCCATTGCTTGGAAAAGCAAAAAGCAAAGTGTGGTTTCTAAATCATCTTCTGAGTCTGAATATAGGGCATTGGCAGCAGCTTCAAGTGAGGTAGCTTGGGTTGTAAATTTGTTGCACGAACTAGGTGTCTCTCAGCTTACTCCAGTCACTCTACATTGTGACAATCAATCTGCGATTCATATTGCAAAAAATCCAGTCCATCATGAACGAACTAAGCACATAGAGATTGATGTTCACTTTACCAGAGACAAGGTGTTAGAAGGCTTGATTCAATTGGTGTATCTACCTACATCACAGCAGCTTGCTGATCTTTTCACTAAAGCTTTGCCTTCACCTCATTTTAAGCAATTACTTTCCAAACTAGGATTAGTAGATCCTAGTTTGAGGGGGGGTATTGGTGTATAGCATATTATAACATACAGTTCTTGTACTTAGCCTTTATTAACCTTAGTTAAGCTAGATAAGTTTGCACTTAGGTTAGTTAAACTGTAGTTAAAAGTTTGTTAGAAAGTAGTCACTTGATGATGTAATAGTTTGTTATTGATGATGTCATTATTAAGACTATCATCTTACTAAGTATATAAGGTTGATTTGTAACAAAAATAAGTGATTAAGTTGATGATTTCTCTCACTAAAATTCTCTCTTCTTGTTCTTCTTTGCTTCTTCTTCAGTTTATCTTCATCAATATATTCCTGTTAATCCAACACCATTTTATCAATACAAGAGTGATTACTTGTGTAATCTTTCAATGTTAGGAATTTACTATGAAAGTGGATATTTTCTCCCTCGGTCGAGGGCGGCTTGTTCGCCGGCCTATAGAGCTGAAAGTATAGGGTTTAAGGTTGAGCATGTGTCCAATTCATTGATTATGCCGTCGAAAACAACAACAACATCTTTAATGAGTGCCAAAAATTATAATAAGGGTAATTTGCCTAGGGTTTTAAAGTCATTAGATTCTGACGAGGGTGTTGAGAGAACACTTAACTTATACGCTGGTAAACTGAGCGCTAAGGAACAAACCATGGTATTAAAAGATCTGAGGTGTTGGGAACGAGTTATGAGGGTTTTTGATTGGATGAAATCAGAAAAGGATTACGTGCCTAATGTTATTCACTACAATGTGGTGTTACGAGCACTGGGTCGAGCACAGAGATGGGACGAGTTGAGGTTGTGTTGGATTGAAATGGCGAAACACGGGGTTTTGCCAAGTAATAATACTTATAGTATGCTTGTTGATGTGTATGGAAAAGCTGGGCTTGTGGAGGAGTCTGTTCTGTGGATTAAGTATATGACGGTGCGAGGTGTTTTTCCAGATGAGGTGACGATGAGTACGGTTGTGAAGGTGCTTAAGGATGCCCGGGAGTTTGATAGGGCTGATAGGTTTTATAAGAGCTGGTGTCGTGGTGAGATTGATTTTGAGGGTTTTGAGTTTCAGGCGAAGTCTGAGTTGAAAAGTACTGGGTTGAAGCAGTTCTTGTCGACAGAATTGTTTAAGGTAGGTGGGAGGTCGTCTTTGAGTTCAACGAGGGAGGTTGTGGAGACGGAAACAAGTGTGGGAAAGGCTCGACTTACGACTACATATAATACTTTGATTGATTTATATGGCAAGGCTGGTCGTTTGCGTGATGCAGCAGATGTGTTCTCTGACATGTTGAAATCAGGGGTGGCACCTGATGCAATTACTTTCAATACTTTAATTCACACGTGTGGAAGTCATGGGCATTTGGCTGAGGCTGAGATTTTGTTTGATAAGATGGAAGAAAGGGGGATATCACCTGATACGAAAACTTATAATACTTTACTTTCTCTTCATGCTGAAGCTGGAAATATTGATGCTGCCTTAAAATGGTACCAGAATATTAGGAGGGTTAATCTTTTTCCTGATGTGGTGACGCAGAGAGCTGTGCTTCATGCATTGTGTGAGATGAGGATGGTTATTGAAGCTGAATCGGTGCTTAGAGAGATGGAGAAATGTAATAAACGTGTTGATGAGCATTCCATACCTGGTATAATAAATATGTATGTTAACGAGGGACTGATTGAGCAGGCACTAAGCTTTTATCAGAAGTGCCTTCAGGATGGAGGATTGTCATCAAAGACATATGCAGCGATTATGGATGTCTATGCTGAGAAGGGAATGTGGGCTGAAGCGGAGGATATTTTTTATGCAAAAAGGGACTTAAAAGGGGCAACGAAGGATGTTTTGGAGTACAATGTGCTGATCAAAGCATTTGGCAAGGCAAAGCTGTATGAGAAGGCTTTATCAGTCTTCAAGAGAATGAGGAATTTCGGAACTTGGCCCGATGAGTGTACCTATAATTCTCTTATACAGATGTTTGCTGGCGGTGACTTGTTGGACCAAGCAAAGGAAGCTTTGATCGAAATGCAAGAAGCTGGATTTAAGCCGCACGTCCAGACTTTTTCTGCTGTGATTGCTAGTTATGTACGCCTTGGCCAATTATCTGACTCAATCACTGTCTTCCAAGAGATGATTAAGTTTGGGGTAAAACCAAATGAAGTTATTTATGGAGCTCTGATTAATGGGTTTGCTGAAGCTGGTAGAATTGATGAAGCTTTATATTACTACCAGATGATGAAAGATGAAGGGGTTACTGAAAATCAGATAATTCTGACTTCTCTTATTAAAGCATATGGCAAAGGAGGCAACCTAAAGGGGGCGAAAGAGATGTACGAGTTATTGAAACATTTGGAGGGCGGTCCTGATGTAGTTGCTTCTAACAGTATGATCTCTTTATATGCTGATCTTGGAATAGTTTCTGAGGCTAAAATAATATTTGATGATTTGAAACAAAAAGGGCTAGCAGATGGTATCACATTTGTTTCAATGATGATTCTGTACAAGAACATGGGGATGCCAGATGAAGCTGCTGAAGTTGCTGAAGAAATGAAACTGGCTGTTTTACTGACAGATTGTGCATCATTCACCAAGGTAATGTCGTGCAATGTGGCAAATGGCCAGCTAGCTTACTGTGGTGAACTGCTGCATGAGATGTCAACCAAACAAATCATGCCTGATGCTGGTACTTTCAAAGTATTATTTACAGTACTTAAGAAAGGTGGAATACCTAGGGAAGCAATTCAGCAACTGGAAACAGCGTACCAAAAAGATATACCATATGCAAGGCAAGCTGTCATAGCATCTGTTTACTCAGTCGCGGGGTTGCATGCTCATGCAATTGAATCATGTGAAGCATTTGCAGAAGCCGCTAACCTTGATTCGTTTGCATACAATGTTGCAATGTATGTTTATGCAGCTTCTGGGCTTATTGTTAAGGCTTTGAATCTATTTATGAGAATGCAAGATGGGGGGCATAAACCTGATATTGCTACCTATATTAATCTCGTCAACTGTTATGGGAAATCCAACATGATTGAAGGAGTCAAACGGATTTATAGTCAGCTAAAGCATGGAGGCATTGAGTTTAATGAATCCTTAGTAAATGCCATTATGAATGCCTATGACAATGCCAACAGACCTGATCTTGCTGAACTTGTAAGTCAAGAGATGAAATTTGGTTTCGACTCCAATCAATATCCAGAGTCTGATACTGAATTGGATTCTGAAGAAATATAAACTCTACACAGGTTGGATCCTTTAATAAGAAATGATTGTTTCAAATTGATGTTTGGGTATTGCCTGTATATGTGTATTTCCTAGCAGAATACTCTGTATATCGGAGTTGGTGTGCAATTAGCTTATTTTTAGAAAATTTTGTAAACCTATAGTACATGGTTGTCATCTCAATAACATAAAGGAAATTTCTTATAATAGCTGCTGTTATTTTTGGCACTTTGGTAGCAATAGTGATGTCATTGCAAAACAATCAAGTAATCAGTATTTTGGTGTTTAACTTTCTGATACAAGCAATATGTTTTGCATTAGGCTAAATTGTCAATAACTACCTATTAGATGTCACTTTTTGAGAATAATAACTACCTTTTAATTTTGGGCTTTTTGATGGGAAAAATCCGAATTTTCAACTTCCTTCCAGTTTTGGTCCCAACTTTTGATGTATAATCCAAAATTAAAAAAAAAAAACTTCCAATTCAGTCCCTTTTACATGTTAACCTGTAAATGTAGGTAAACTTTGATTAGTTGTGGTTTTGACTAAAAATGACTGTTACGTTGACTTCACATTAAAAGCCCTACTTAAAAATTTCAACCACCATAACTCACTCCCTATAAAACAACAAAATCATCTTCATCTTCTTCTATCTCATTCCATTTTCTTTTCTTTCTTTTTTATTCTGAAAAATCGAATTCCTCTTCTTTTCCTTTTCTTTGTCTGATCATGTATTCCCCTCAAAAATCGCAATCTGTTGAATCTCCAAGTTCTTCAAGGAGCAGATCTGAGCAACCTGCAGTGTTGTGCTACTACAATGAACCTGCTCCATTAAGGACTGTGAGACACAATGGTGCAACTATGGGTAGGCAATTCTATGGCTGTCCTCATTGGCCTGTAAGTGAAATTCGTGATTTTGGTAATGAATCACTATTTTAATTTTAATTTTGATGATAAGTTGTTGGTTTAGTTATTGTTTTCAGTGTTAGGGTTTTTGATGTTGTTGATGTTATTAGGGTGTAATTGTAGGGAGTTATGATTTAAAATTAAATTGGTTTTTTTTTTTGACAGAAATCATGTGGATTCTTAAAGTGGGTTGACGAGGTTGATGAAATTCGTGATACGCAGCTGAGGCTTTTAGAGAGTCCAACTGAAAATGCTGAGTTGAGAATGAAGATTGAAACGCTGGAAAGGAGGCTGAGAGAGGTTGTGTTATCAGAGCAGAGGAAGCAGGAGCAAATTGAAGAGCTGGCTATTGAATCAAATGAGATGATGGAGGGAATTTATTCTGCTAAGGCTGATAGGAAGCTTATGTGTTTATGTGTGGTTTCATGGATTGTGTTCTACTTAGTTTTAATGTTCAAGAATTGATTGATTATGGGATGTAGTAGTTGTAGGTGGGAAATGTATGGTATGTAGTAGTAGTGTTATGGGGGTGTAGTGTTAGGAGTTGTAACAAACTGGTTTGTGGCCATATTTATTGGCACATTTTGTACTCAGTGAAGCTTTTATTATTGCTTCAATATGAATATGAATGAAAGACTAAGGTTTTGTTACTTGAGTTATTCATCATTCTTTGTAAACTAGTTTGTCTAATAAACTTCAATTTGCAACATAAGTAAGTAACTATAATGGCGGTAGTGGCATTAAACATATCAGTAAACTTGTCTCAATACAATCAGTGGGATGAAACATGTTTTTCTCCTTGTTCAATACATTGAAAATAGCACAAAGTTACATCAAAATTACCCACCATCAAAATAGCACACTATCCTCACATCATTTGCCATCATCTAATAAGACTAAACTAATAAGGAAATAGCCATCATCTACTAACACATGCCTAAATAGGTCTAGGAGGCCCCACAGAACCAAAAATCCTGCAAACAAAGTTGAAACCAAAGTTAAAAGTGGCATTTGTAACTGAAATTGACTTGTTCAAATTGATATTGAAATTTAACTAATTTTAAGCAAAGAAATCTAACTAGGCTTACATTTGCAAATGCAGCACCATCAACTCCAATTAATACTCCATAACCTTGAGGTAGCTGCATGCACAACAAAAATATTCCTGTTAAAGTGGTTTTAACATGAATGTAATATATAGACATATAAATGCATAAATGGGGTGTAGAAAAGGACTTACTCTCCCCCTTCCTCTTCCTCTTCCCCTTGCTCCCCCTCTACTGTTAGTGGTTGCTCCTCCTCTTGATCCCCTTCCTCCTCTAACAGTCCTACCTCCTCTTCCTAGCTGATTAGGCTCGGCTGATGCATACCCTACATCAATAGTTGCAGCAGTCCTCTGTTGAGGTGCACCATCAGCTCTTGGTCTTCCCCTACCTCTAATGGGAATGTTGACCTCCACTGGTTGCTGGTCTTTTCTTGAGCACCTTCTTTTGTTATGTCCTTTTGTGTTGCAAATGCTACAAGTCATCTCAGTACCATGCCTTGTCAGCTTCCCTGGCCTCTTGGGGTCCTCATGTGGATCTCTCCTTCTGTTCTTTCTTAGTCTTCCAATACCAACTTTTATTGGAGGAGGATCCAATGGAGTATCAATCCTTGGCCAATGATTTTCTCCATCTATAGGAGGTATTGAGTTTGCATAAATTCTAAGGTAGGTCTCCCTCTTGAAGTAATCATCAACATAGTCTTCTGGTTTATGCCTTAGGAAAATGATTGCTGCAACTGCATGACAACATGGATATCCATTCATATCCCACCTTCTACATGTAAATGTTCTAGCATTCAAATCCACAGTTAAACTGTCAAGGTAGTAGTTTATATGGAATATTGTTGCAGTAGATGGAAGAACTTCACATTTAACAGCTAACTCTTTGTTTATGTCAATCTTAACTTGAATTCTTGGACAAACAAGGTTACCACATTTCTCCATGTCTTGTTTTTTCTTAACTAGTCTTTGCATAAGTGCTGCCCTGATATCTTCAAGCATGTATATGATATGTTTGGTTCTAGCCTGAACAATGTAACCATTGAAGGTTTTTGCCATGTTGTTGGTTATACAGTTTGCCTTGGTGGCATTTTTTATGAATGCTCTGCAAAACAACTCAGGGTTAAATGCTTTGAATGCATTTGCAGCAACTTGATTGACCTTCTCCATGTCTTCAATTACATCATTATAATCAGCCATGTTGTAAGCTTTTGCAACCCTCTAAAACAACATTTTGTACTCATCACCTTTGTAAGTTTGTGCCAGTGACTATAAATATACCTAGCACAATGCATGTGCTCATCACATGGAAACACAACAGCTGAGGCATTGAGGATTGCCTTCACATACACAAACAGTAATTCAAAGCAAGTAAGTGTTAGATAGGAAAAACAGTAAAAAGTTCCAAAGTTGTAAATCTTTGCACAAGAGTTTACCTGATGTTCATCTGAAATGATCACAAGCTCTCTTCCATCTGCAAGTTGCAAATGACCTTAAAGGTGTCTGAAAAACCAATCCCAAGATGAGTTGTTATCCCCTTCAACTACAGCCCACGCCATAGGGAACTTTTGGTCGTTCCCATCTCTACCAACTGCTGCTAACAGTTGCCCACCAAGGAAAGTCTTTATAAAATAAGCATCTACTGACAAAATTTTCCTACAACCTTGCATCCAGCCATTTCTGACCCCGTCAAAACACACAAAGAACCTTTGGAACACTAGTGGAACAATTTGGACCTTTGGGTCACAAACTAACTGAACTATTGTTTGAGGACTAGCCTTATTTATTGCTTCAATGTACCTCCCTAATTTATAGTAATGTTGTATCATGGATCCATGAAGTTGCCTATGAGCATGATATTTGACTTTGTAAGCAAAGTCCCTTTTCACAACGACTT
Organism: Suaeda aralocaspica; assembly: GCA_016808085.1. Classification (NCBI taxonomy): domain Eukaryota; kingdom Viridiplantae; phylum Streptophyta; class Magnoliopsida; order Caryophyllales; family Amaranthaceae; genus Suaeda; species Suaeda aralocaspica. The sequence continues at coordinate 161,672 of PYUH01001090.1, read as the reverse complement.
TGAAAGCCAATTTCATAGCTTCCACTATCTCCTTAGCAGGCCAATGTGGTCTTGCCTTAAAAACTTCAATGAATTGTTGTGTTGCCCATGCAGACTTCAATTGCCTATTCCTCTCCATAGTCCTACTGCATTTGTGTTCCAAAATGACAGACTTCACTACAAAACTGCCTCTCCTAGTATCTGATGAAGCATAAACCCTAAAAGGGCAACCAGATCTGAACACCTAACTCCAACTCTTTGTCCTCTATTTTTGTTACTAACTGCAAATGTCAAGTTTCTTCCTTGTAAAATACCAAAAGTTATGACTGCCTTCTTAAACTTCTCTCTTGTGGCAAACCTTTGCCCAACTCTCCATTTAAATGTAGAAAAATCAGTTTGGTCACTTACTAGATCTCCTCTTTTGACCCTCCTTTCATCAATAGTTTCATCTTCATATGAAGCCGGGGGAGTGTGTTCCTCTTCCTCTGAGTCCTCATAATCTTAAAGTTATTGTGTTTCATTTGCAGCACCATCACCATCACCATCCTTTTCATATGCCACATTATCATCTTTCCTGTTAGATGCAGCTGACACCAGTTCCTTTGCAGCCTTCCATAAATGCTGATTAGTGCCTTTCACTCTTTCCCTTGCTGCAAAATACTCCTCATCTGAAGTATCAGACCTGTATTGCTCAGCCTCAATATCATCTAAAAATTGATGAAGATCATTCTCCTCATATTCTGAAACCACTATGTTGTCATACTCATCACTATCATCATCTCCCAAAGATTCAGATCCAGATGCATTTTCAGGGTCATAAACAGGGTCAGAATCACTAGAACTGACCTCATCACCCACTAACTGCTGCCATGTTAGAGGCTCATCTTGTCTACAGTCATCCCAATCATAATGAGCAGGCACATTTGTGGTTTCGGTGGTTTTGGAAAGATTCTAAGAATCAGAATGATACCATATGGGTAGTGGTAGATAGACTCACTAAGTCAGCAGTGTTTATACCCATGAAAGATACTTGGAAAATGGAACAACTTGCAAAGGCTTACATAAAACATGTTGTGAGGCTACATGGAGTTCCAAAGGATATCGTGTCAGATAGGGATTCTAAGTTTCTTTCGAAATTCTGGAAAAGTGTTCAGGAGAACTTTGGTACAACATTGAAGATGAGTACAGCTTTTCATCCAGAAATTGATGGACAAATAGAGAGAACCATACAAACCTTGGAAGACATGCTGAGGGCTTGTGTAATGGACTTTCAAGGGAATTGGGAGGATCACTTGGATCTCATTGAGTTTTCATACAACAATAGTTACCATGCAAGTATTGGCATGGAACCCTTTGAAGCTTTTTATCGAAGGAAGTGTAGGAGCCCTTTGTGTTGGAACGACATAAGTGAAACAATGATTCTAGGACCTCAGTTAATAGAGGTGACCACCGAGAAAATTAAAGTAATACAAGCAAAGATTCAAGCAGCACAAGATAGACAAAAGTCCCAAGCGGATCAAAAATGCCAAGAAGTTATGTTTGAAGTTGGCGACAAGGTGTTACTTAAGGTATCACCAATGAAAGGGGTGATGAGATTAGGAAAGAAAGGAAAGTTGAGCCCAAAGTACATAGGACCCTATGAGATCTTGCAAAGGGTTAGAAAGGTAGCTTATAAGCTAGCACTACCAATGGAGTTGAGCAAAGTTCATAATGTTTTCCATGTGTCTCAACTAAGGAAGTATGTGCCAGACGAGTCACATGTTTTACAACGTGAAGCAATAGAGTTAGACCAAAGTTTGACCTATGAAGAGAGGCCAATTAAAATCCTAGATACTAAGGTCAGAGATACTTGTAGAAAGAGTGTAAAAATTGTAAAGGTGTTGTGGTCTAACCAAAAAACTGAAGAAGCTACTTGGGAAGCTGAAGATTTGATGAGAGAAAAATACCCAGAGCTTTTTCAGGTTAGTAGTAGAGTTACGAGGACGTAACTCGATTCTTAAGGGGGGTAGAAAGCGACCTGTTTTTTCGCGCGTTTTACCCACAATTTTGCAAAGTTTTTATGAGTTTCTAAGACTTTTAAGTAAGAAGTTTTATGTTTGTCTAATAAAAGTTGTCAAGTAAGTGTCTAAAGTCTACAACAACATAGTGTTTCAGTAGCAAGGTATGAAGTAAAAATAGTCTCTATTCAAATTCCATACACTAACTCACACAAAGTTTTGGGACGAAACTTCTTTTAAGGGGGGTAGACTGTAATACCCCACATATTCACTTATTTAAACAAGTATTTTTGTATTTTGTGAATATAATTTTTGTATTTTATTCGTATAATTTTAATATTTTTATTGAAGATTATGTTCAATAGGAATACTAAATAAAAATAAATTAATAAAAATAAAATAAATAGCAAGTTTTGCTTGAAAGTAGTTATTTGTGTTATTAAATAATATTTTTATGGTTAAAAATATTTTAAAAGCTTCTAAAAATAGATTTCAAAAGTTTCCTAATTTATTTAGGAGTAGTTATGGGCCTCACCAAAATCCTACTTTAGAGCCTATAAATACCCTATAAAACCTAAAATTTCAAACATTCATGATCATACTAGTCATTAGGATTCCAAAAATCTAGAGAGAAAAAGGGAGAAAAAAAAAGGGTTTCAAATTTTCGAAAAATAAAATAAAATTCTGTTCGGAAATCTGAGGAAAAAAAAGGTATTTTTGTGCACCGAGATCCGTGCAGCGCCGAACCCCCACCGAGGCAGCCACTGCGCCACCGCAACAGCCACCGCGCGCCACCAGCTGGCCACCGCTGGACTTCTTCCCCTCTTGTGGTATTTTCGAACTCTTTACAAAAAAAAAAAATTTCTACTTCGTTATTTTTGATTCAATCTTGCAAATTTATGTTTATAATTATGTTTAATCATGTTTTTATAAGTTTAATCATGTTTTGAAATAAGTATGAATTATTGAAGGTATGAATTAATTTTGTTGTTCATGAAATTATAAATTAGGGTTTGAAAAATTTATGAAGTTATGATTTTATGAATTTTTATGCTCTAAACTTTGATATTATGATCATAAATTATTGTTGGGTGAATTTATGATGATGTTATTAAGTTTAGAATGATTTTTAAGGGTTTTAAACTTATTTTATAAAGCTGTCCAAATTTAATAATCATGAATTTGAGTTGAGTAAATATTATGAACATGTATTGGCATATGAAAAATTGTTCTAAAGCCTAGATTGATTTCATAAATATGTTAGTAGATTGTAGATGTATTTTGGCATGAAATTATGATGTTTTTATAAGTTCTTCATGACTTTAAAGTTTATATATAAATCTAAAATTTTAATAAAAACAAGTTAAATTAAGTTTTAAGTGTCCAAATTGCACTAGTATGATCGCACATCAATCCTATATTGATATATATAAAATTTAATATGTTTTATGAAGTTTAAAAGTGATTTTAACCATGTTTAACATGCTGTTCAGATTTTATAAATTAATTAATTAGGCTTTTAAAGAATGTAATTAGCATAAATTGATCATGTAAGTTAAGTAATGCATTGTATGATCGATTTGTGTTATTTTCGGAAGTTTTCAAAAAGTTTTGATAAATTTAGATTGCTGTCCACTTTTCTAATGTGGCATAAAAATTTTATTAAGGCTTTATAAAGCATAAATAAGTCCCAAAAACTAAGTAGTATTGCAATAAAAAAGAAAAGTGAAGTATGGAATTGAATAGAGACCATACAAGGAAGTATTGGACAAAGTTTCCAAATTTAGAAGTTAGTTATAGTTGTTGTAGAATTTAGTCAACAAGGTTTTAATTTAGTTCGGTTTTTCCTTGTGTAGAAGATTTTGAACTAGACCACTTCTAGAAGTTGTGGGGAGCACAGTTATTATACAAGTTATGTAAGTACTAAAGCCAAACACAAGAGTTAGAATGCATGCTTGAGTAATTCTTGATTACATGAAATCTTGTATGCTTGTTTGAACCATGAAATGTAATGCATGACAAGTTTGTTTAGCCTATTCTTAAAGTTTGATGACATTCCTTGTTAAATAGAAAGTTAAATTTTTATAAGCTTGAATTGAAATGTTATGATCAGTTTAATTTGGTCAATAGTTTATTGATCAAGGAAGTAAGTTATTTTTAAGTTGGTTAGTTACTTAATCAACAAGAAAGATAGCTGTGAATTTTTATTCACATGATTAAAAGAAGTTATGAGCAATTATTTAGACATGTTGCCACTCATAGTTTAATGTGTAGTCAAGAAGAAAGCAAGTTATTAGCACCTCACAGTTAATGTGTGGTACAGGAGGTTCAGTTTAATTAAAGGACACACCAAAGATTAATTTTGAATCACCTTAAATTGAAGATAATTAAATTGACTTACGTGATTGGATGCATGTTGTTATATGATGTTGCATGAGAGTCATAACATTGTTAAACCTGTTAAATCACGTAAAGTGTAAGAGGACTTGCATCAAAACTCTTGGAACGTATATACCTTGAGTATGAACAATAGGGGGAGTCGTATGGAATAGTGATCTATGACTTCTAATTGGAGTACAAGACGTTGTACTCTTTTCTATTTTTAATGCGCTGGATATCTGTCACTTCATGTGACATAGTAATACCTTCCTGGGATTGCTCCCACGTTGGTGCCCATTGGGCGATGATTTTTAAGGAGGAAACCCGTTCGATGCAGGATCCATAATTATAAACATAGTAATTAATTTAGTTGAGTCCATATACAAGAAAAAGGTTGTCAAAGGTAAGTTGAGTGCATGTTTTATTTCTTATTGTTGTTGCGTAGTCTTTAGTAGTTATGTACTCAGCTTTGCTGAATGTTTGTTTTGTGTGCATGGCTTTGTCTTGGACTTGGCCCTACGATGACCCACTTGTGGTGAGTAGTTGTGTAGTAAAAGAAAAAGCTGCAGGTATAAGTGAGCATAAGGCTTTTCATGATGGGATGGAGTGAGAGCGCTTGCTGTGTTTTGTAGCTTTATTTGCTTTATTTTAATTGCTTATGAAGACTAACATGTATTTTAGATGTTTGGATTTTAAAAGACTTTTAATATTAGTTTTGATTTGGTTTGTTTTAAGGGCCATTAATATGGTTCCGAAGTGTAATAAGATTAAAGTTGATTTTTAATTTAAGTGGTTTGAAGTTTAGTTTTAAATTGGTTTGGTTTTAAGACTTCCACTGTAGTACTTTGATAAATGCCTTAGCAGTTATCACAGTGGCAGTAGTACTTTGGTTTCTCCATATTTAGTAGTTTTAATAAATATAATTCTTATTAATTTACTATGTTTTCCGGAAAAGTGAGAAGTAGGAAGTTAGGAAAATCCAGGGTGTTACAATGACGTTATCGGTACATTTAGCACAACCATCAACAATAGTGCCGTCATCAACACCTATTTGCTGTTGCCATTATTCTTCACACGTGAGTTACTGAGCTGTGCTTTCTAGGGTATATTCAAGGAATACAAGGACAAAATACAATGGTTCATTCTAGTTGTAGTAAACAAATGTAATTGAATAAGATTAGATAAGTAATGGGCCCAAATAATAATATTGGGCTCTTGTTTATGTTCTTTCAAGTTTCAACCCCTTATTCATATCAAAAAATCAACCACCGTCATTACCTCATTTTAGTATTAATTAATTGCAATAATAACATAATCCATAGTTAGTATCAGTACTAATATTACAAATGAGTTACTTATTGTCATCATTAGTTAGTTGAATTGTTATCTAAAATAGTACTTACTAAATTTATCGAGCTGCTCGCGGACATATCGAATCAAGCTGGGACTTGCTCGACTTGGCTCGTTAAGATCCTGAGTCGATCCGAGCTCAAGTCGATAAAAAACGAGTTGAGTTTTGATCGAGCCTTGACCGAGTCGATCACGATCTGCTCGCAAGCTGCTCAATTCAATAAGCACCCCTAGTCTTTCATTCACTCTTCAACCTTCTTCATTCAATACTCACTAGTTCATTAGCGGTACAGTGCTAAGGTATTTTTCAGTTTTGGTTTGTTTGTTTAATTCATTTTTTTGTTTGTTTGATTTTTCACTGCAGTTCTTGAATTTAGGAAGTTATCGGTTTATGTTTATTTGAGATTATTAGGAGGGGTCAAGTAGGAGAGGTGAGAGGTGTTGAATTTGAAACAAAGAGTGTGAAATAATAGTACTAAGAGGAGTTTAATGGTACGTTTCCAAATTTATGATCATTAAAAGAATAAAATTTTCTGGCTATTGTAACCTGCGATTTTGGAGTTGATCTCTTTGAAAATATTGCCCACACTTCGATTGCTCATGTAGGATACATGATCTAGTGACTTATGTGCTAAATGAAGGACACTTGTTTTTTTTTTTCCTTCCTTTTTTTTTAATTTTTTTTCTGAGGACTATGTATTGAATGTTTCTCAAGAGCTATTCTAGGAACTTAATTAGTAGTCGTTTACAAGAAAGAAAAGGTGCAGTCTATGTCATAAAACCAATCGTGTTGATGATAAATCTATTAAACTTACCTTCAGCTTGGTTTGAACTTATCTAATTTCTTTATTTCCTGATTTTTTATATATCATGAATTGAGTATGAAGAAGTTGAGCCGAGTAGAGACTTAAATCTCTTTATTTAATAATACAAAATTTTGAATGGAGCGGAAGTTGTTCAAGCTTATTCTTCCACTTTTGATCGTTTGCTATGCTTTATGTGCAACTCTATCATGCTTGGAATAGCTTTTATTTTGAGCACTTGGTATTTTAAAATTTTCAGCATTTTGTATTTATGTTTTGAGCATTGAGAAAAGGAACATCAGAGGGTAGGAGAGCGAGGAAGACGGAGAAGGAGCAAGAGAGGGTTAAAGAGAGGGAGAAGGAGGGATGGAGAAAGCACATGAAGTGAATGGATGGTGAGGGAGAGCATTAAGGAATAAATAGTTTTTTTTTTTTTCAAAATTTTGAATTTCCCCTAGTTTTATATTCCTAATATCTTTCTTTTCTTGGGTTTGCAGGATGACATATAAAACATGTAAACAACGGATGAAGCTCCTGATTTTTGTGTTGGTAATTTCGAAAGCAGAATGAATGTATGTGGGAATTACTGAAGTTAGAAGAGCTGATGAGTAAAAGAGCTACTGAGTAAAGGAGGCTGGAGAGTAGTCCTTAAACAATGTATAAAATTTGAACTAATCTATATAATTTGTTTTCGAATCAAATTATAAGAGTTCGTTCATATTGCAAGAGCTTACTTAATTTTGCATCTCTAATTAATATTGAGTTTTGAGTGGAATTTGTTTTTGTTGTCGTGGACCTTGTGGTTGTAGTATCTTATAATTACCTGACATTATATTTATTAAGTTTGTTCGGATGGAAGTGCTGCTGCATACCATTTGCATGGAGGACATGTAATTGGGAACAGTAGTTGGTTGGTCCCCTATTAGCTTCCATGTTTAGTTGTTATCGCTCTGCTTCTGGTGATAATATCGCTGTGCTGCTACAGGTCAGGGTCTCCTAAGTTTTCTGAAATCAGCTTAATTTCTTAATGCCCCTTTTCCCAAAGAAAATGGCATTGAGAAAGGAGTTGTTGCAAATCCCCCCATTTTTTGTTCCTTTGCAAATTTGATATAGTGAACTCCATATTTGCAGTCGGTGGTTAAACTTTAAAGCAGGAAATTTTGAAATTTACCAAGTGTTAAGTTCTATGCTATAGCAATACATATTTGCTGGACTTTTAAGAATTGGTGCATGATAGTTTCATATTTTTGTTCTTAAAAACTGGTGGTGGTGATAATTTCATATTTTCTTTCTTAAATTCACATGATCTTCATTCTTAGAACTAGTTAAGTGGTTATACACTTATACAACACTACTTAGAAGTGTAAATTTACTTTTTAAAACATGGACTTAAAAACTTTAAACTTATTTACAACAATTACACAACCCATGTAGGATTCAAACCTACACCTTTGTGCCATTGCAAAATTCTCTTCCAATTGAGCTAATAAGCTACTTAGGCAACACAAGGCAAACTAATGTCCTATGTATACAAGGAGCATAATTAAATGATGTGGAATATTCAAATTTCAACAACAATCCAAGCAACAACAATATTAGATAATCAGGCAAACTAGTATCCTTTGTACACAAGAAGCACAATAGCAAAGAATAAGATACTTATCAAACAATAGCTAATAATATCCCCTATAGTTCAGTTGTTACAAGATTCAGAATAACAAGTAGAACAATACGAAAATATATAGGTATCTTAATGCATTAGTTGACATGTTTTATAATTTTTAGCATGATGTTCTAAAAACTAGGTTTGATGTTCTAAATAATGGTTTATATGTTCTAAATGAAGTAGAAATAAACTCACAAGAATATCACATATGATGAACAAGTCATTTATACTTGTCTAAGAAACAATGATGACCTGATCATCTGGTGTATTTTGCTTGGGAAAAAAATGCAAACTTATCTGAATCCAAACATAAGCTAGGAAAATAGCCAATAAAATGCTACTTGGAACATATGTCTGAATTGCGTCGCCGCCATCTAAGTTCCTTTGAATTAATGCAACTGCACAATCGCACATTTGCACAATGGTTTCAACAGAAAGTGAATCTTGCATTGAAGGACCCTAATCACAACATCTCCGGTACAATTCAGTGTTTGTCTAGGGGTCCACGGCAATTGTAGACACCTAATTTAATCCCCCTATCCCGCGGCAGGACTCTATGATGATTAAAAAACTCATTTTTCTAGAAGATTGGATAATCGAGTATACTTGGGCTTAAAAATAAATCTCATTCTTATTTCACGAACCTTTTTATCCAGATGCCTCTTTTACTATTTTAAATAAATGAATAAAATAAAATAATAATAATAATAATAATAATAAATAAAATAAACAAAAAAAAAGAAGAAAAAAAGATGTTTCAAAAACGTAGCGCGGTTAATTTAGTCACGCTGACAGCTCAGCGTGACTAAGCTAACAGCGCTACCCTAGTAGCGTTGTAGGGTTCCCTGCGCTACTGGGCCAGCGTGATACGGCGTACCACGCTAGCAGCCCAGTGCGATTAGGGTTCCCACGTTGTTATAAAAACCCTCATTTCATTCGTTTCTCAACACATTTTTTAACTCACTTTCTTCCTCATACTTAAGTAATCCGAGTATTGCTTTTAACAACCTTTTTTTTATTATAATTATTTATTATTTTATTTGCTATTTATTTTACTAAAAAGTGGCTACAAATTTTAATAATATCGAAACAATAATTCGAAACTCCGCCCAAATAATACTCGACGAAGACAATCTTCAAAGGAGAAGTGGTACGTTTCCTGAGAGCCCTAAAAATCATGTCTATGGACTTTTAAGTTGTTGTTTCACTATTTATTTACTGCTTTAACGCGTTATTATTGTTAAAGGACTTAAAATTGAGTGTTTGCAACGCTTAATCAAGATAATTCTTTCGGACAAATCTAATCAAGTTATGCTCCTTAAATTGATTTTAATAACGGTTTGAGTTAAATTAATTAGTGTTTTTTGTGATTCACTAACAATTTAATGCTTTCTTTTTTGTGAATTTTGTAATTGATATTTTTGTGTGATTCTAAATGTAATTTCTGTATGGTTAAGAGGAAACTAGTAATGGCCGCCTATGGGCTAACCAGACGCACTCCGTTATGTTAGTACCTTCGCCCCCGAGTCCAATCTTTGGTTCGCTCGACCACAACTTGGAGTCATCCCCATGGGATCGGAGAGGATTTCCGTGCAATTTAGACAAACGTCCCTTATTCGAGTCCCATTCGTATCGAATCTAAATACACGGTTTATGAGTTTACTGCTTTAACGCGTTATTATTGTTAAAGGACTTAAAATTGATTGTTTGCAACGCTTAATCAAGATAATTCTTTCGGACAAATCTAATCATGTTAGGCTCCTTAAATTGATTTTAATAACGGTTTGAGTTAAATTAATTAGTGTTTTTTGTGATTCACTAACAATTTAATGCTTTTTTTTTGTGAATTTTGTAATTGATATTTTTGTGTGATTCTAAATGTAATTTCTATATGGTTAAGAGGAAACTAGTAATGGCCGCCTATGGGCTAACCAGACGCACTCCGTCATGTTAGTACCTTCGCCCCCGAGTCCAATCTTTGGTTCGCTCGACCACAACTTGGAGTCATCCCCATGGGATCGGAGAGGATTTCCGTGCAATTTAGACAAACGTCCCTTGTTCGAGTCCCATTCGTATCGAAACTAAATACACGGTTTATGAGTTTAGTTCCTAAAACTCATTGGCTACTTCTTACTAGCATCGTCCGTATTCGTATATTATTATCTCACTCGAAAAAAAAAGCAAAAAAAAACACAAAAATAGCGTAGCGCGACAGACTTTGTCACGCTAACGTCGCAGCGTCACAAAGTCTGCCGCGCTGCACATGCAGCGTGACAAGCTTTGTAGCGCTGCAAAGTCAGCGTGACAAACTCTGTCACGCTACCACGCTAGCGCGAATGAAATTCTTGCGCTCCTATTTTTTTGCAAAATACTTCTAAAAAAGTCCATTTCACCTTTTCTTAAGCCAATTTTTTAGGTCTAACTTGACCTATGGACGGTTTGGGAAAGGTGAACAAAAAATTTTGGGACCCTAAAATCCGGGGCCCCTACAGCAATATATTACTGCTTTTGAAAGTTATGACATTAATGGATATACCTTCTATACTAAGCGCCAAGATGCAAAGACTGTCCACCAGAATAGTGGTGTTATGGTTGTTGCTTCTTCTACAGAATATTCAAGTGCCAGGGATACCAACCCAATTGATTCAACACAAGTCTACTATGGGTTTATTGAGGAGATATGGGGGCTTGATTATATTGATTTTAAAGTACCCATTCCGAGATGTACATGGGTGGATAATCGGCGGGGTAAGAAAGTTAGCGATGATGGGATGACACTAGTTGATGTAACTCGTTTCAGTGACACTAAGGAACCTTTTGTGTTAGCATCACTAGCTAAGCAGATTTTCTATGTCAAAGACAACATTTACCCTCAATGGTTGGTAGTGGTTCAAGGCAAGAGAGGGGATTGTTGGAGTTGAAGATGTGGTAGATGAGGAAGACCATGATACGTGGGATTCCACCCCTTCACTATTTACCGGTGTATACATTGCTCAGAATAGCCATGACGTTGAGGAAGATGCAGTGTATGAGCATGAGGAAGCTAAGGGGTTTATGTTGATGTTGAAATTACTCGCACCTAGAGTGTAACCGTGCAAGTACATGGGGTAGATTACTTACTTGAACAGGGGGTATTATATTGTAATGGATGGTACGAAAAACATTTCAAGTATTAATAAAATGAATTATCATTTTTTGATCTATAGTAGTCTACTTAATTACAAAGCAGGGATTTTAGGAATTTTTTTTTTTTAAATTTAGAATTCAAGGCACCCTTCAAAAGGGTAATGTTGCATTAATTTAAAACATTAAAAAAATTTGTCTTTAATTTATCTTTAAAGACAAAACATTAATTTATCTTTAATTTATCTTTAAAGACAAAACATTAATGTATTATATTTGTTGCACCCTTCAGTAATTTATCTTTAATTTAAAACATAAAAAAAATTGTTGCATTGATGAAAGGCTACTATTTTTTTTGGAGCCCCCCATTAACCTTTAAAAAAATTTCAATTACATATATATGATTCATGTAGTTTTGTTTATGTTTTAAAGATATTAAAGATTACGATCGGCCGGAAGGAGGCAAAGGATTAAGAGAGGCAGAGGGCGTTAAGGATGGCCGAGAATAAGGCAAGAATGGAAGCTATATGCTTGTCAAAAATGGCAGATGCATTGATGGGATCAAGACGAAAGATGACACAAAAAAGAGTAGATGTGAATGAGAAAGTCGATGTCGATTATGAGCCTAAAAGTGATGATGACTCCTACAATGACAGTGATGATAGTAGTGGTTATGATTACACGTGCGAAAAGGTAAAAATTTACCCGTAGTTTATTTAATGATGCGTGTTCCGTGTTATGCAAGAGACTCATCATGGGAATTTGGGAGTTTTGATATTTTTTTGAGTTGCTTATTCTTTTGATTTTTCAATTGCAATTTGTTAGTTCTGAATTTTTATTACATGACCGCCTATAAGAGTGGATTATTTTTATAAATTTTTCCTTTGTTTTTCTGACTAATGTGTCATTTGTGTATTACTTTTTTAGGAAGTTGGATCTATGGACCCAAGGAATGATGAAGTACATGATGAAGACTAAAGAATGGATTGTAGAGAGGATGATGTTCCTGAAGAAGAACAACCGTCTACATCACAACCAAAAAAGAGAAAGACAGTGGGTAGAGGTCCATCTAAACCGGTCTGACCGTCAACACCGATGTTCCTTGAATTTGATGAGTATGATTTACCGATGGGTGAGTATGAAGATAAGTATGGCAAACAAGTTGGGAATTGTGCTTATAGGATTGACATCAACATCCGTAAATGGAACCAAGTGCAGCAAGTGGAAACGGATGGATTGTGGGCCGATACGAAGGTGAATACAATATTGTGTGTCCATTCTAAAGTTCTGTCATAGCTGTACTATTTTTAGGTAAACTATTTAGCGTCGTTTGGCTTCAACATATTAGGATTGATTTAGTTTGTATTTTGTGAATATTGAGCATGAGTACATCATTTCTTTGTGTGTTTTGATCAGATTAGGATACGATTCTTTTTGTGCATTACCATCAATTCCATATTGAAATAATTCATGAAATGCTAGCATTAGAATAAGATTCTAAAAATCTCAGAATATTGGAATAAGATTCCATATTAAAAAAATTTTGGATTTTAATTAACTTACACATTATGTTGAAATCAGAAACTCTCCCACATTGAAGACCCAAAAGGTGCAAGAAAGAAAAATTTCCTAAGAGCAGTAGCTGCCCGCTTTCGTCACCACAAATCGGAGTTAATCAGGTGTTTTATTCGTAAAACCACTGCACCTACAAAAGGTAAACCAAATGCGGATAAGAAGCCTTGGGAGTTGTATGAAGGCTGCATAACAAAGGAGCAATGGGAGAAGTTTGAGGATTATGTTCGATCCGCTGAATTCAAGGTAACATAACACTTGAATTGAACTTTTGTAGATTACTGAGTTGATATGGTAGTAAGTTGTGATCATATGGAACCTGAATTTTTGATGTCTTGATAGCTTATGAATGTAGTTTACCATTATTTGAAAAAGAAAAGAAGTGAGCTAGGCAAAATGTGTTCCAAAGGAAACATCCATCGTCATACACTTGGTCAAAAGAGCTATAACAGAAAAAGGAAAGAATGGGTGAAGGAGGAAAGACTTCCACCTCCTCCTGTTGACAACTCGACCGGAGAGAGTAGTGTGGTGAGCAGGAAAGTGCACAATCGTGCTGTCGAGTGGTGTCTAGCACATCAACGCCGTACACAGGATGGAAAATGGGAAGTTGGTCCAACTAAAGGTGACACGGTACGTTAGAGTAGTGAACCAAGTTGTAAGTTGTTTTACTATTTATAAACACTTGAAATATTTTCATGTATGAAATTATGTTTGAATTGGATTTCATTAAGCCATAGTACTTGTGGTATTTACTTCTCACAATGTGTATTTCTTCTTATAGATGGAACACTTGGAAAAGGAGTCAAAAGAGAAAGAGAGTGGAGTTGCTTCTGCTTCAGAGGTCGATAATGACGCTCTATGTAAGGCTCTTTGGAAAAGGGACTAAAATGATATGTCAAAGGGATTGGCCGATCTGGTGTTGGAGTTGGCCTCCGAAAGGCATTTGGGAAGCAACCAAGGAAAGGTAGGGATGATTATGTTATTACGCATGCAATGTCTTGTTATATTTCGATATAATGATCATGTATTTTGATTTTGGTAGCAACCACTGGATTCTCATGGCCATTGCTTTATGTGACAGCATAATTTATATACTCGACCCATTGACACAACAACCACCTCGTCAACTGAGCTGCGTAAACGTGTTTGATCTGTAAGTAATTATGAAACCTCAATGTTTCAAATTTTTTAGTAACATTGTTATTATCGTGGTAATCTGCCTGTTGATGTCACTTTCTTTTGCAACATCGAGGCAAGTGTTGATTTATTTTGGTATAACTTTTACATCTTCAATTTTGTTTCAGTGCTTACAAGTTGTATAGAGCAAGAATCAAAGAAAATTCTAAAATGGTTTTGGAGCTCACACGAGTCGAGGTATACGTGTGACTCTTGTATTTTGCTCTTATGTGAATACTATAGAATGTTTTTGGTACAATGCTCACAAGAGGTATCTTATACTTAACCTACTTTTTGCAATATTGTTAGTGCGCCCAGCAAACCGGTGGGATGGATTGTGGCTACTATGTGATGAAGTACATGAATGAGATAGTGAAGAAAGTTGGTTAGTGTAAGGGTGATGTGATGCAAATAAAGATAAGTTTTGTCATGATTTAATTTGTTATTTATTAATTACTTTAGTCTTTGGGATGCAAGTAATCATAGACGAAGGTTTTTTGGGAATTTGGTGAAGTTTCAGTGAGGAAGTGGTTATGAACACCACTTCCTTTTATTCTTGTGTTGTTCATTGTATTTGGAGGCTGTGCTTTGACTTTGATTTGGTATTTCTATGGAAAATGTGATGTTGGCTGTCTCTTCAGTTTATGCAACCATAATATGATATTATTTGAATGTGTATTTCCTCCCACTAACTTCTTTCACTGATATGCTGCGCCCGCGAATATATATATATATATATATATATATAACATGGAACTTTGTCACTTTTAGATATTTTTTCGGTCTATTTCATGTCCTCGGCCAAAACAACAAACACCTTTGGAGTGCAGTCACCCACCCGGAACCCACCTTTGTACTAGCTTAGGTTATTATGATGGAGTCTTTGCATGTTACCCTAACAAACAAGAAGAATTAAAACACTGCAATGCAATTTGTACAATCAACAAAACAAGCTTCAAGCGAAAACCACAAACCACATTTAACCTACAAAAATTGCATAAATCTTGAAACTATGGGTACCCATTTTAGCACTAGAAGAAACACTAGAATGCAAGGATATATACGTACCATATCATTTAAATCTTAACCTTTTGAATTCTGACTGATTGAAGTAAGTGAAGCTATTGTAAGTATGTAACAATATATGGCTCATCATGCTAAAGTTAAGCATGCAGGTTGGCCCCTCATTCTAGCTATATGTATTTGGGGGTGAAACCACAATGTTTATACTATGCCAATGCAGTAAAAATGATGTTTTTCTTCAACATTTTTAGATATACTTATAATTTTTCCTTGGCTCGCTTGTTTTTCCCTCGAAAACAAGGACATATAGGCTAGCTTGGAGGTGACCTCAACCTACGAATTAAGTTAGGTTGCTCCAATTGAGGCATTGAGCTACCTCATGCTATGCCTCTGGTCTACTATAGGCTATAGCAATCACCTTGCCTTGTCTTTGCTTCACTATGGTGACTTATTAGTCATCAACGTCTACAGTAGATACTTAACGTAACAAATTAAGTCATAGGTTACGGAGGGAGTAGTAAATACGACATACAAAATTTTAGAGTGAAAGCAACAGCGGGTTAATGCATTCGTATTATGCAAGGTTGTTCTTTTGTTTTTCCAACTAGCAGTGGGGAGGTATTTTGGCAGCCTGTTGTAGGAGCCTTCTCCCTATAGTCCCAATAAATGTTTGTTCACATGATTTGCTGCTTCTTTGTTCTTCTTAATTATATTTTTGTTATCTTGCATTAAAATTTTCTTATTTTTCCTATATAATCCACCCTTTTTCTTCACTCTATCATTACACTTAAACACTTCACTCACTTCTCCTTACTCCTTAGTCAAAATATGGACTCCTCAAAGTCCTCTGCAATTTTCTTCATATGCATGCTTTTTGTATCCTCAGTCACTATCATCTTCAAATATATGCTCTAAATTGTGAATGCTAATCTGAATGACTCAATTGTTTAAGGAGTAATGGTTCTTCTTTTTGTTACATTCTTCAATTACAATCATAGTTATTGTGATGTTGAAGGCTTATTTATAGTGCATTTGAAGGATAACATGCGTTTGTATGTTCTCTGATATTATTACTTTGTTATTAGTGCACTTCTATAGCCGATTCTCTTAACATTTAATATCTTACATACCTTACTTACATTGATTTATTTTCAATATAATCTTTTAAAAGACTATATTGGAAGATCTCCCCCGTATACCAAAAGAGAGTTGGATGAAGTTCACGAGCAATGGGCGAGGCTCTTCAGACTAAATTTCTTATTGTCCGATCATAATTAAATAAAAAATGTATTTGATTACGTTATTGTTCATACTTTTAATTTAGTTATTTCGTAAACATCTATCTAGGGGTGTGCACCGGTCCAAGACCGGACCAGGACCGGTTGGACCGGAAGATCGGAATCTCCGATTTTCTTGGACCGGACCGGGCCTGAATTTTCTATTCCGGGCCTGTTTTTGCACCGGTTGGACCTGAATTTGTAGTTTTGTCAACTTTTTTATTAAAAAAAATAATTATTACTTTAAAAAAAACATTATTTCCCTCTTATATATATACTAAGTATAAAATAAAATTCAATGTTATATAAAGCACAAATAAATTGAATATTTTAACTGAAAAAACCTTTACATGTATTAAACTTTTACAATTATCAACTAAAAATACTAACTTTTTCAAGGAATCCGGTCCAACCGGTCCGGACCTGAATTTTCCGGTCTTGGACCAGACCGGACCGGAAACCCAGAATCACACATTTTAGTGGTCCGAGGAACGGACCGGAATTATGCACACCCCTACATCTATCCAACCTGTCGTTGTAATATATATTTATATAAGAATACAAAGTGTACTGTATATATATGAATCGCTTACAATTTTTAATTAGTTAATGAAATATTTATATTAATATTGTAAACTATACATAATCGAACAGGGGCAATGGCGGGAGGGTGCATATATATATATATTATTTATTGTGAATGTAGAGCCCAAATTACCATTTTAAATTTGTTTTAAAAACAGCACTACTAGTATCGTTTGTTACAAAAATGATACTAATAAAGTGTCTATTTGTATCTTTTTTACTAAAAAACGATGCAAATAGGTGGTATTACCATCGTTTCTAACAAACAATACAAATAGAATTGGGTATTTGTTAGGCTCCAATTGTATCGTGTGTAAAACGATACAAATAGGTGGAAAAAAAGATACTAATAAGCTATTTTTTTACAAGTAGCACATGCATCCGGTCTTGATCTGCTCAACACAATTCGCTCCGACAAATAAAATGATCAAATGAGACTAATTAAAAATCGTACGTCGTTAGGAACTTTGCTAACTTATCTCGGACTTCATCAATATCTCCTTTGGTGAAAGGCTCTTCCCAACTTGATATGCTAAAAATATTGCATTCAATTTGGAGAAGATTGAGTTAATATTAAATAATTGATCGATTCGAGAACATAAAAAAAACAACTATTCAAAAAACAAGGTGTAAGCAGGAACATCGAATTATGATCGATAGATAATTTCAGGTTCAATTACAGCAGCAACACAACAATAACAAAACAAGGTGTTTTTTCATCGTATTGTACTTGTTTTTTTCTATTTCGGCAAAAATTTCATTTAATTTACCTTTTTATCTTGTTAAATATGAATGGTATGTGGTTTGCACTAACTACCCCACCTCAGAAGGTTCTCCTTAATTTATTTGCAAAGCACAATTTAGAAAGTAAAAAGACATAGGAGTAAATTTCAGTGTGCAGGTAGGGTTTGTTTAGGATGCTGGTTTGAGCTTGTCATTAGTAGTAAATCGGCCTGAGCATATGCAAATTACATGCCTCGCAGAGAGATCACGATGAGTAAGGTGAGTGTTGATTCCACTCCAAAAGGATAGTGCGCAGGACACCAGCCATTACAGCAACGCAGCCAGCGGACAGATTGCAGCAGAACAGAACAGCAGCACAGCAGAACAGAACAACAGTGACAGCAGCACAGCATTGCAGCCATGACAGCAGCATAGCAGAATAGGTGCAGAACAGCAGGACAGAACAGCAGCACACCAGCGTGCGCCACGAAGACATCAGCGCATCAGAACAGCAATTGGTCAGAACAGCAGCACAACAGCACGCAAAACTTTGCAGCAAGACAGCAACATAACACAACACCATTGCAACAGATTCACACAAACACAGCAGAACAGCAGCTCCGCAGGAGAGCAGCTCAGCAGAGCAGCAGGACAGGGACGCAACAGAACAGCGTACGTACAAGTTCAAGCACGAATCAATCGTATTTTGAGCCTGAGAGGTTTTTGTCAGTCTAGGAGAGAGATAAATTTGATATTACATGGAGTCCGGAAATAAAGATGATGACATACTTTACGTAGAGTACTTTTTTGCTAATTTAGTTTGGAAATTGGAATTGACAACTTTAGAAGGAGATGAGGTTGATTTATCCGAAAAACAAAAGTTCAGCATTGTGATCAATCATCCTCTCCATTCCTTCATTTATCCTAGGCACACTATATACTATCTAGACTATGTAAAAGTGCCATATTTATATATGATTACCTAGTATGCTTAGAATCCCCTCCAAATAACAATCCAGCAGAACAAGACAACACAAAAAAGAACATGATTTGTTTTAAGCAAGCATTACTATATCAAATGTAAGCGTTTTTACATCAACATGAGTAAGGTGATTGTAATTCAGTGTTCAATAGGGCAACCAAACATAACATCAAAAAGAACATTCACTATACATACCTTATCAAGAGCATCTGACATTGTGCATGTTGATATGATATCAAACATGTATTGCATCACATAGTAACCACACTCGACATCGTTTTGTTGGTGCTGACACTATTTAATTAGCACTTCAGTTACCATACTATCGTTCTTCAAGTAAAAAACAAATACAACAACCCAATCATGAAAGGAATCATAAACGGAAACTATATATACCTGTACATGCACTAACTTAGGAATTGAGGCACTTGGTGTTAAGCGAATCCTCTTCATGACTCTACACAGTTGGTAAGTGACTCATGACCATGTTTAAACATAAAATCGTATTAAGTGAAAATAATATAAGAGTGACATGCAATAGGATATATATGCTACCCGTTCAACCATGTGATGATCATGTAGTCGCGTTGTGGTTGTGTACGACATGAGTCAAATAGATACACCGAGTGAGTTGAAGGTGATATGAGGAGAAGCACCCAATTCTCCCTACAATCACGACAAAGTTCAACAACATTAACATTCACAAAAGTTGTGCTCAGCTCATAAAAACTACAATTTACTTAACTAAGTTGGCAACAAAGGCATACGATTCAAGGTAAGGTGCTAAAATGAATTCCTCTTTCTTCGAATAGCTTCCTTGATTTGGCGATGGAGGTATTCTTTCACATCCGTTCAGTTCTTCAATCACCGTTCATCACATATCTCATAAGGACATAACCACCCGACCATCAATATTGCGTCGCATTCATCCAAATCCAAATATAACGTACTAATAAAGAAGTTAAATTAAGAGGAGGCACTATCTAATAATAAATAAATTGGTCAAAATATTAATAATTTCAGTAAATTATATTTGCGCTAAAAAGCATTCACCTCATGAAAGCTTTCAAGAAACCAATAGATAGCTTTTCGTCGCAAAGGAAGTCAGCTACGTCTCCCTTGGTTATCCATGTAAGCGTATCCTCGAAGTAGTGAAATTGTGTCTTATTCAAAACTACTTCAAGTGTGAAAGACTGAGGTTCAAGTGACACACATGTATGCAACCACTTGCACTTATCAGATAACGACTTCAAAACATCCCATCGACAAGTGCATGATCAGACGCTATGGTTGAGCCCTTGGATGACCTCTTTGGTTCTTTCTTGGGGGTCACCGTATTCTCTTTCGGAGCTCCTTCCTTAGTTGCCACTTTATCACTAGCGGTGCACCATTTTTCATTCCACTTCACTTCCACGGGAGCATCCTTTTCCTTAAATGAATTCACTTCTTTTGACAGAACTTCAGCCTCGTTAGCTTTGATGACTTTGTCTTCTTCTTTGCTATGCTTCGGTGAAGATTTTCTCAACTTTTTCAAAATCTGCATTTACCATGAAAACAAGTTAGCACATTACCGAAACTAATAGTAAGAATATATTTAAACTCAAGTATCTGTTCCATTAAACCTTACCTTATCATCTTCAAACAACAACCAAACAGGTGGCCATGAGACAAAACTACCTTGTGCATCACCCAAGGTGTTCAGGTTAAAGGATGGAGTAGGAATAGGGAGTGGAAACTCTTCAAGGCCATCAATAACTGAGTCAACAGACACCTGTACATGCCCTTTTTCTATTGGCTTGCTATGCGCCACTTTCTCTTTGTTGGGTGGTTGCATATGGCCATATGCAACTTCAGATAAGTCCCCGGTATCCCCTTCCATTAAAAACGTGCAAGGGGTCTCCTCCTACCATAAAACAATCGAAAATTAGAATATTTATCAAAATGACAACTTTAATAAATATTATAACGTAGTGCAAAAAAATTGAATATATACCTCAAATTCCACCAATAACGGATCAGTTTTGTCGTTTGAGGTTCGCCCGTTTTCGTGTCGTCTTGACTTGTCAGGCACTTGTTCATGCAATAATGCTTCCAACCCAGGCAATCCTAATTTTTGTAAAATCTCGGTTAATTGAGTATGCACCTCCTCCTGAATCTCGGCCTTAATCGAAGCATTCATGACTTCTTTGTCACCACAAGCTGCTCTTGACCTTTTCCGACCGACACCACCATCTGTCTTACCTACACACACGCCACCTGGCCTCTTCCCCTAGCACGACCATTGTGGTCTTCGCCCAGAACCATAGTCAACACATCTATATTAGGCGGTGGCTTAAACTCGCCATCCACCTCTTTCTGTTTCAAACTAATCTGTACATACACAACATTATTAGGCAATTAGTTTGGGTAAAATTGGTTAAATAAATTGGTTATGTAAATTGGTCAAATAAATTGGTTAAAGTATCTCATAAGTGCATGTAAATTGGGTACTTACCACTGTATCAGCAAGCTTTCTAACACCCGGATCTGAAATGGTTCTTTTGCCATTTGCATCTTTACCATGTAAAGAGCATACCCAATCAATCGTCTGATCTCCTAAGCCCGATGTCGTAGAGGAAGACAATGCACCCTTTAATGTTACTGACGACACAAACTTCTGATAAAAACCCTCACTATTCCACACCTTCTTGGATCGCTCATAAAACCTTCTGAAAATAAAAACGCTAAACCAAATCTGAAAACACACCACCCACAACATGCATTACCAAATCTGAAAAAAAAAAAAAAAAAAAAAAAAAAAACAGAAATTTAACAAACGAAAAGTATAAATGTGGGAAAAATTTCAAATTCAGTCAATATAACCCAAAAACAAAAATTTTGAAACCATAAACCTAGCTTCGAAATTGAGTATAAATGTGGGAAAATTGGCTTCTTATCTAAGCTCGTGTGACCTCTAATGAAAAGTATGAATGTGCGCGCCTCTAATGAAAAGTGGCTTCAATTGTGGCTTCTAATGAAACGTTTTGGCTTCAATTGCACGCCTCTAATTTGCTCTCCATAAACAGTTTTTGAGAAGGAGACCAAAACTGAGAGGAGAAGATTGGTGGGAAACGGTGGTGAGAAGACCCAAAGGCTTAGGAAGAAGAAGGAGAAGTGAGGATGAGGGTGAGTAGTGAAGGAGAAGTGTTGAGAAAGAAGAGAAAGTAGTTAGGAAGAAGAGACAGTACGTAGTGAAGGATGAGGATTTTTTTTTTTGTACTTAGGTTATTACTAGACAAAATAAGGATGAGGTGGCAGGAGTTATATGCTACGGTTCCAATAAATGCAACATATAACAACAATAGCCGCAGCATACAGGTTATACGCTGCGCTTTTTAGTGAACCACAACATATAACCCCGATCATCAACCTTACCAGCTATTATATGCTGCGATTTTCTAAATATCACTCAAAACCGGAGATTATGACGTGCAGCATATATGAAAATTTCCACTAGTGCGAATCAAACAAGATCGCATATGAGTAATATGACTATATTTTTGTTTACGTATAATAATGAGTCAAAGTTATACCATGAATAAGTAAGTAGGGGTGTTCGTTAGCGTGTAGTGATTTTTGCTACCTGACACTGGCCCGAAAAATGCTGGTACCTGGATCAAGTCGGTCGAGTATGCGGGTACCCATTACTTGTATAATTAAAGAAAAATGAGAAAAAATTAGAATAAATTTAATTCATTGAGCTTTAGTACCATTATATGTACATTTCCCAACTCTTAGCTTGATGATTGTGGATGATAAGGAACGACTCTGAAACCTAGCATAAGCATTATGCCATTGTACTTAATGTGAAGATTTAGGTTGGTGTTTGTGAACATGCAAATATTTATGATGTTTTGGCTTTATTGTTCTGTTTCATTTCAGTGCATGTACCATTAAATTTAACTCTCACCAACGACGATAATATTACGGAATTACGGGATTTTTTTTTTGTGCATTATATAATTTTTTGTTATATCAACACAGAGAAATGATATGAAAACAGAAATCTAATTTCTCCACCTTCCATCAAATATAATAATCCAAAAGTAAAACGTTCATATCATCCTGATGCAATCTCTGTTAATTCTGTATGGGCAAAATGGGAATTTATGAGCTGTGGTGAGGGAGCATGGCAAGGAAATGGGGTTGACAACACTGAATCATTTGGAATTAAGGGGAGATGCACCTACTATTGAATTAACAGCTGTAATTCTGTTTTAAGACTATTATTACATTTTCTGTTATTGCAATTTTCTTTCTTTTGTCTTTTTCCAGTTAGTTATTAATGCTCAAGTTGTTATAAATAGGGGTCCCTCTTGTATGAAGGGATTTATCCGGAAATCAATACAACTTTCATCCTCTCTTCTCTCTATCTCTGTTTTCTCTCTTTTATTATTCAATCAATCAAGCTATAGATTTCGAGCTTCCATTTCTCCACCCAAATTCCTGGTAAGCTCTGATCTAAAGTTTCACTCTCCTCCATTTCCTCTCTGGAAATCAGGAAGAGTGGGTACAAATCATAAGAACACACATCACTGGTATCAGAGCAAGGCGTTCCTTGGAATCCATGGTGCATACTCGTGCTGACATGGAGGGTTTCACAGCAGAAATGCAGAAGCTGGAAGCAAGTGTCAAGGGTATGCTGGAATCTCAGCATGCCCATTTCTCTGATTCATGTAAGCATTATCAAACTCAAATCGATTCTAATGCTAAATCTATATCTGATTTACATGATTTGATGCTTGGATTATCCACTAAGGTTGACAAAATAGCTGCTGATACTTTTAATCCAAATCCTAATCACTTTTCCTCTAGAATAACTAAGGTGGAATTTCCTAAGTTTAATGGGGAAAATTTAAAAACATGGCTATATAGATGTCAACAGTTTTTTGAGCTGGATAATATCGCTGATCCTAATAGAGTGAAATTAGCTTCTATACACTTAGAGGGGAAAGCTTTGCTATGGCACCAAATGTATGTGAAAAATCTGAACTCTGTTTTGCCTGCTTGGGATGAGTATGTGGATGCTTTGACTGCTCGATTTGGTGAGATTTTTGATGACCCCATGGCAGATCTAAAAGCTCTGAAACAATTAGGATCTGTGCAGGAATATCATGACAATTTTGACCTCTTAGCCAGTAGGCTTGATCTCTCTGAACCCATTTTATTGAGCTGTTATCTAGGGGGTCTTGAACCAACCCTGCAATTGAAGGTTAGGATGTTTAATCCCAAAACCATCCAACAGGCTTTGGGCCTAGCTAAATTGCAGGAAGCTGCTCAAAAAACTGCCAAACCAACACCCACAAAAACACCCCTCCTTCCAACGCCCACCTCTTCTAGACCCTTCACTTTTCCTTCCTCCAACACTGCCATAACCCCTTCCTCCATCTCACCCAAACCCTTTACACCTTCCAAAAATCCTGTCAATCCCAGAAAAACACTAACACCTGCCCAAATGAATGAAAGAAGAGCCAAGGGATTATGTTTTAATTGTGATGAGAAATATGAGGTAGGTCATATCTGTAAGGGTAGAAGGCCCCAATTGTTTCATATTGACCTTGGTGACTCAGATGAAGAAACTGAAGTTGAACCTCCACCTAATAATGAATCTGTCCCTATAGATTCACCTGATTTTGCTCATATTTCTCTACAAGCCATTGATGGAATATCAGCTTTTCAGACCATGAGGGTAGTGGGCCATCATGGTAAGAAGGACATCCACATCCTCCTTGACACAGGGAGTACTCATAATTTCATTGATGCCACTAAAGCCTTAAGGCTGCCTTGCAAGGTTGAATCAACCACCCCTATGTGGGTTAAGGTGGCTGATGGAAACAAAATCAAATGTGATTCTCTCATCAGAAACTTTACCTGGAAGTTACAGAACAAGGAGTTTCAGGCAGATCTCTTTTTACTTTCCCTTAGTAGCTGTGATATGGTGCTAGGCATCCAGTGGCTCAAGTTGCTGGGCCCTATACTGTGGGATTTCAACAATCTGACTATGGAGTTTAAGTATGGGGGGAAGAATGTGAAGCTCAGGGGTGTAGCTCCCAAAAAGGTCACTGGAATTCAGCATCACAAGTTGCCCAGACTTGTGCAGCAACAAGGCTCTCTTTCTATGCTCTAATTGATGCCCATAGAAGATACTACCTCCTCTACTGCTCTATTCTCCATTCAAACTTCTGGACCTCACCACCATCCACCTGATTTGCAGCATGTCTTGGAGAGTTACCCAGCTGTATTCTCAGACATTTCAGGTCTGCCACCCCAGAGACCACAATTTGATCACTGCATTCCCTTGAAGGAGGGAACTAACCCTATCAATCTCAGGCCTTACAGGTATCCCTCAGTTCAGAAAGATGTCATTGAGGAAATTTTGACATAAATGCTGGAACAAGGCATAATCAGGCCAAGTAATAGTTCCTTTGCAGCCCCCATTGTGTTGGTGAAAAAGAAAGATGGGGGGTGGAGGATGTGTGTGGATTATAGGGCCCTCAACCAAGCCACTATCAAAGACAAGTTCCCTATTCCTATTATAGAGGAACTACTAGATGAGCTTCATGGTGCTGAGTATTTCTCTAAAATAGACTTAAAGTCTGGATATCATCAGATTAGAATGCAAGAAGGGGATGTGCACAAGACAGCATTCAAAACTCATTCAGGGCACTATGAATACTTGGTAATGCCCTTTGGCCTCACCAATGCCCCTGCCACATTCCAGTCCCTAATGAACCATGTTTTCCAACCCTTGCTCAGGAAATCAGTCTTGGTTTTCTTTGATGACATCTTGATTTACAGCAAGAGTTGGACTGAGCATTTGAAACACCTACATCAAGTTTTGGCTATTATGGTTCAGAGCTCCCTTCATGCCAATCTCAAGAAGTGCACCTTTGGGGCCACTTCTGTGCACTATCTTGGTCACATCATATCCAAATCAGGGGTGGCTACAGAACCTGATAAGATCACAGCAATACTCAATTGGCCTGTCCCTTCATCTCTCAAGCAACTTAGAGGGTTTCTTGGTCTTACAGGTTATTACAGGAGGTTTATCCAAGATTATGGGAGGATATGCAAACCCCTCACTCAATTGCTTAGAAAGGATGGGTTCTATTGGACTGAGGAAGCTACTAGGGCCTTTAATCAATTGAAGTACAAGATGACCTCTCCACCAGTTCTTGCTCTACCTGACTTCTCCAAGCCCTTCATCATTGAAACAGATGCCTCAAATACTGGGATAGGGGCAGTCTTGATGCAAGAAAGCCATCCCATCTCCTTCTTGAACAAAGCCCTCTCACCTAAAAATCAGCTTCTATCAGCATATGAGAGGGAATTATTGGCTGTTGTTCTTGCAGTCAAGCATTGGCAGCATTACCTCATAGCTCAGTCCTTTGTTATAAGGACAGATCAGCAAAGCCTCAAGTACCTACTAGAACACAAGCTTGGTACTCCATTTCAGCACAAGTGGTTGTCTAAACTAATGGGTTTTGACTTTGTGGTTGAGTATAAGAATGGTGCGACAAACAAGGCTGCAGATGCACTCTCTAGGGCACCAGGGGAAGAATTGATGCAGATCACTCTTTCTGAAAGTCACAGTGGTCTTTTGGATGAGCTTAAGCTCCTGTGGCAGACTGACAACCACTTACAGCAGATCATACAAGATTTGGTCCAAGACCCCCACTCTCATAAGCACTACACTTGGCAACATGGCCTACTGCAAAGGAAGAACAGGCTAGTGGTGTCTCATAGCCCTGAGTTGCAAACCAAAATCCTGACATGGCTACACTCATCTTCCATTGGGGGCCACTCTGGGGTTCAAGCTACTTTACACAGAATCAAGACCTTGTTCTACTGGCCCAAGATGAGAGAATCTATCACTCAATTCATTCAGAATTGCCCTACTTGTCAACAGTGCAAGTATGACCCATCTGCATACCCTGGGTTACTACAACCCCTTCCTGTTCCCCACGAAGTATGGGAGGATATCTCAATGGATTTCATTGAGGGCTTGCCCAAGTCCCATGGAAAGGAGGTAATATTTGTGGTTGTGGATAGAATGAGCAAGTACAGTCACTTCATGGCCCTATCACACCCCTTCACAGCTGTTAAAGTTGCACAAGTCTTCATGGATAACATATACAAATTACATGGGTGCCCTAAAACTATCACCTCAGACAGAGACAGGATCTTTATCAGCACTTTTTGGCAAGAGATGCTAAGGATTCAGGGCATCTCAGCACAACTTTCTACTGCCTATCATCCCCAAACTGATGGGCAAACAGAAGTGGTCAATAGGTGCTTGGAAACCTACCTCAGATGCATGTGTCATGAGCAACCCCACACTTGGTTCAAATGGCTAGCCTTAGCTGAATATTGGTATAATACCAATTTCCATACTGCTGCCAAGAAAACCCCTTTTGAAATAGTCTATGGGAAGCCTCCATCCATTGCTAGGCCCTATCTGCCTGGTTACAGCAAGGTTGACACAGTTGATTCAAGCTTCATGCTCAGAGAAGAAATGCTACAGCTGCTCAGAACCAACCTGTATAAAGCTCAGAACAGAATGAAGGTGTTGGCTGATACTAAGAGGTCTGAAAGAACATTTCAGGTTGGTGATTGGGTCTACCTAAAACTACAGCCCTATAGGCAATCTTCTGTAGCAGACAGGCCTGCCCCTAAACTTGCTGCTAGGTACTTTGGACCCTACAAGGTCATCAAGAGGGTGGGAGAAGTGGCTTACACTCTGCAGTTGCCACCCACCTCTAAAATACATCCCACCTTCCATGTTTCAATGCTCAAGAAACATAGGGGACCCCCTCCTCAACAACCATCAGTGCCAACATTTGACACTTCTGCTGCTGATGTTCCTAAGTCCCCAATAGGCCTCATCAACACCAGGATGGTTAAGAGGAACAACCAGGCTGTAACTCAGTGGCTCATTCACTGGTCTAACTCAGCTCCAGAAGATGCAACTTGGGAAGATGCTTCAGACATTGCCCTGCAATTTCCAGCTTTTGATCCTTGGGGTCAAGGATCAACTGAAGAGGGGAGCATTGATGCAATCTCTGTTAATTCTGTATGGGCAAAATGGGAATTTATGAGCTGTGGTGAGGGAGCATGGCAAGGAAATGGGGTTGACAACACTGAATCATTTGGAATTAAGGGGAGATGCACCTACTATTGAATTAACAGCTGTAATTCTGTTTTAAGACTATTATTACATTTTCTGTTATTGCAATTTTCTTTCTTTTGTCTTTTTCCAGTTAGTTATTAATGCTCAAGTTGTTATAAATAGGGGTCCCTCTTGTATGAAGGGATTTATCCGGAAATCAATACAACTTTCATCCTCTCTTCTCTCTATCTCTGTTTTCTCTCTTTTATTATTCAATCAATCAAGCTATAGATTTCGAGCTTCCATTTCTCCACCCAAATTCTTGGTAAGCTCTGATCTAAAGTTTCACTCTCCTCCATTTCCTCTCTGGAAATCAGGAAGAGTGGGTACAAATCATAAGAACACACATCACATCCTAGCTAGGAAACAATCAAGACATGCATATATGGTAAGGTGTAAGTGTAAATCAAACATATATAAAAGTAAAAAATAAGGAAAGAGAGAAAAACCTGAAGAAAGGAGTGCAAAAGATAGGGGTAATCAAGAACGAAAGTAGAGACAACCGCCACAAAGGTGGAACCTTTTTAAGCATCTGTATATGGTCGAGCTTCCCTCATCATTGTCACAAACCACTGCGGCTCCTGCTTAATTGTTCCCTTCACTTTGAATTCCTCATTATCATTAATCTCTGTGCATGTTCTCTACATATTACAGCTTGTAATGACCCACAAGCAGCTCACTAGTTTTGAACTGAAGTCCATTAAGAACTCTTAGATGAAAGCTAATTTAGAGTTTGTGCGTTCAAGCCATTTTCCTCTAGATTCTACAATATTTGTATAGCTAATGAATAGTTGAAGGTTTATCCAATTATAAAGCATGGCTAAGTGATCCTACTCACATTGGACCTAGTGCCTAAGTAGTTTGACCTTCTCATCTCTATTTAATCGGATTTCTCCTTTGCACTCATACAACTGGTTCTGGTGTGGTTTGAAATCAATGCGAAGCGTGAAAATGCCAATGAGGGGAACATTCACAAGAAGGTGCTTCCAAGCCTTGTAAAGTCTTTTGACGTTCAAATTTGGCTTTATGAAGTCATAGTTCATAAACGACATCAATTTGACCTTGACATACACATGGCGTTGAATCAATTACATTACATAATAAGGGTTGCATATTGAGCTTAAACTAGAGTCAAAATAACAAATAACGCTAGATATTTTAAAAGAAAGTTTCAGGGGAGCAAATCATCGATCACTAATTTAACTACCCCTACAAACCCAGGTAATCTCACCAACAACTGACAATAAGAAACAACTTATTGAGGACTACTAATTAAGACGTAATATGACATTAGTGGGCATTAAGATAAGACAGTACATGCAACAGAAATTACAATGTGCATCAAAAGAATTGAATAATGCTTATAAATGATAAAATAGGGAATTTTAGTTTGCAGGGTATTGCATACTGTAAATCTTAATCTTTAACATGTTTCATAGCAAATCATCCTAACAAGATCAACATAATTAGACGGAGATCGAGAGCAGAACTAGCTCCACTTACCAATCAGCTTCCATGGATCATTTCATTGTCTAATTGGCAATCAAAATTCAAACTCCTTTTCCTCTTTTTTCTACTGGGAACTCTAATCTTAATATTTTACTGTGCCTTATTTTATTTTAATTGTTCCCACTTCCTTAAAGAATATTATATTGTAATGTCCTAGTCCTAAGTCCTAATACCAACTACCACACTACCTTTCCCCCATAGCTAGTTCTAGGCATGTGCGAGGTGGGCGACCGCACAAGGCCCATAAAATTTAGGGCCCCTGAATTGTATATATATACTAATTAAATTAATTTTTATCATGAAAAACTATAGTGGACTAATGTTTAAGGCAAGAAACTCTAACTAAAATGACCCAAGTTCAATTTTTGCTAGCATCAATATTTATTCATTAATTTTTAAAATATTTGAGGTTGTCTTTAATTGCTTTGTCTTTTTATGTTAGACAATATTTTATACTCCGTAGTATTAAAGTATCCAAAAGTATATTAATTTTTTGTGTTAGATTTTCTCTAAATTACACCTTAAAAATCCTCCCAAAAATAATGAAGGGACAATTTATAAAATTAGCACAGGGCCCCCAATATCCTAGCCCTGACCCTGCTTTCCTCACTTCACTTCACTTCATATCATGTATGTGTATGTGTAAAAAAAAAATATTAAATTTATCACAATGTCATTATGTGTGATTTGTATTATCAAACACTTTAATACGATATTTAGCTTCACTTTCACTTCCACCTCTTTACCCATTGGCTTGCTAGTTGCCAATGACATTATACTTCTATCACATCTCCGATCCTCCTTTTGTTGCTAGAGCTACCCTTTAAACTTTTAAACTAATAACTACCTTATTGGTACTCCTCCTCTTACCACAATTTCACCTATACTCGCTTCATGTCAAATAACCCTTTGAAATCACATACTACTTGTCTTAAAAATCAAAGATATCCTCCACACTACACCAAAAACATCAACCCCAATGGATACTCCTTGACTTCTTCCCCCCCTCCCAACAATACACCAAATCACCAATTAAAATAATAAAAAAATAATAATTTATTTTTTTAATAAAATTATGACTATAAGGTGTTCGACAATAATACTTTACCTTATTTAAGTCTGTAGATTGAACTCCTTTAGTCTTCAGAAAGCTCATGACTTTTTTGATATTACAAGACTAATTTATTCTGATATAATTGTTATTTGTTCAATGCAACATCGCAGTAGCAAATAGCAAGTCTAATTATATTTTAAGTTAATTGTACTTAAATCCCATACCGCTCATCTCTATTAATAGGCTGAATTCATCCAAATATAAAAAAACCTACCTGAATTGTAATCAACTCTAATCTTCACATGTAGGAGTGTGCACCGGTCCAAGATCGGACCAGGCCGGACTGGAAAACAGGAATCCCTGGTTTCCTTGGATCGGGACCAGCCTGAAAAATTCCGGTTTGGACTGGACCGGACTTGAATTCTCTGGTCCGGACCTGTTTTGGACCGGTTGGACCTGATTTTCAAGTTTTTTTTTCTAAAAAAATACTTATTCCTTACAAAAAAAAAAAATTATTTCATTCATATATATATTCTAATTATAACATAAAATGTAATGATATATAAAACATAAATAAATTTAATATTATAACTAAAAAAACCTTTATATAAAGTAAACTTTTACATTAACTAACTAAAATTTTTTGTTTTTCCAAAGAAATCGGTCCACCCGGCCCGGACCTGAAATTTCCACTCTTGGACCGGATCGGACCCGAAACCTAGAATCTTTAATTTTCTCGGACTGAAGACCGGACCAAAGACATCAACCCCAATGAATAATCCTTGACTTCTTCCCTTTTCCCCCTCCCAACAATACACCAAATCACCAATTAAAATAATAAACAAATAATAATACGTGTTCCATAAAATTATGACTACAAGGTGTCCGACAATAATACTTTACCTTATTTAAGTCTATAGATTGAACTCCTTTGGACTTCAGAAAGCTCATGACTTTTTTGATATTACTAGACTAATTTATTTTGATATAACTGTTATTTGTTCAATGCAACATCGCAGTAGCAAATAGCAAGTCTAATTATATTTTTAGTTAATTGTACGTAAATCCCATACCGCTCATCTCTATTAATAGGCTGAATTCATCCAAATATAAAAAAATCTACCTGAATTGTGCTCAAAACTAATCTTCACATGTAGGAGTGTGCACTGGTCCAAGATCAGACCAGACCGGACCGAAAAACCGGAATCCCCGGTTTCTTGGACCGGGAGCGGACCTGAAAATTTCCGGTCTGGATCGGACCGAATTTTTATTTTCCGGTCCGAACCTGTTCTGGACCGGTTGGACCTGATTTTTTAGTTTTTTTTCTAAAAAAAATGCTTATTACTTACAAAAAATTATTTCATTCATATATATTCTAACTAGAACATAAAATATAATGATATTTAAAACATAAATAAATTTCATATTATATCTAAAAAAACCTTTATATAAAGTAAACTTTTACATTAATTAACTATTTTTTTGTTTTTTCAAGGAAACCAGTCCAACCGATTCGCACCTGAATTTTCCAGTCTTGAACCGGATCGGACTGGAAAACCGGAATCTTTAATTTTCTCGGACCGAAGACCGGACCAAAAACATCAACCCCAATGAACAATCCTTGACTTCTTCCCTTCCCCCCCTCGCAAAAATACACCAAATCACCAATTAAAATAATAAACAAATAATAATACGTGTTCCATAAAATTATGACTACAAGGTGTCTAACAACAATACTTTACCTTATTTAAGTCTGTAGATTGAACTCCTTTGGTCTTTAGAAAGCCCATGAATTTTTTGATATTACAAGTCAAATTATTATCCTTTTGACTCTAGCGTTATTTGTTATTTGACTCTACTTTAAGCCCAATATGCAACCCTTATTATGTAATGTAATTGATTCAACGCCATGTGTATGTCAAGGACAAACTGATGTCGTTTAAGAAGTATGACTTCATAAACCTTATTAATAGAGATGAGCGGTATGAGATTTACATACAATTAACTTAAAATATGATTAGTCTTGTTATTTGCTACTACGATGTTGCATTGAACAAATAACAATTATATCATAATAAATTAGTTTTGTTATAAATTTATGTCTTAAATTGAAGGTAATCAAATTTGCTAGTGCTATATATAATCAAAATGAAAACAACATATAACAGTTTTGCTTTAGATATGTATATATTAGAGAGTTTACTAACCAACGGCTATGCTTGCTAACAAATTCCTCTTCTTCCAAATTTAAACAATATATGTTGAAGGCTTGAACAACTTGTTTGGTAAAATTTTACTAAATGAAAGGAAAGGAAGGCAATGGAAAGGAAAAGAAGGGAATAGAAAGGAAAGGAAACCAAGCCCACGTTTGGTTTAATATTAGTAATAATGAGAGGAAATGCTTTAATTCAAATAATAATAATAATAATAATAATGTCAATTTTATTTCCCTTTCCTTCAAAATCCCTCCAATGAAGGAAAGGAAAGTGAAATTTTGTTAAAGCAGCATTCCTGTCATTTCCTTTCTTTTCCTATTAAATCCTTTATAATTTTTTTCCCAAACATTGAAAAGTGACATATTTCCTATTTCTTCTTTTCCTTTTCGCTTAATTCCTCCTACCAAGCAAGCTGGAATAGCATTGTGTTTTGCGTTGAAATAAAGAGTCAACAGTATTTCCTTAACTATAAGAAATAATCTTCTCCTACATATTACTCTCTACATAATCCCTTTGTTTTATAACATGTTATAAGCGCGACTGTTCTCCCGAGCCCATTAATATAAGATCAGATATAAGATTATTAGATCAACAACCTCCTCAATCA
The DNA here is from genome assembly GCA_016808085.1 of Suaeda aralocaspica. Classification (NCBI taxonomy): domain Eukaryota; kingdom Viridiplantae; phylum Streptophyta; class Magnoliopsida; order Caryophyllales; family Amaranthaceae; genus Suaeda; species Suaeda aralocaspica. Next base: position 128,443 of record PYUH01001090.1, on the reverse strand, counting down.
ATCGCAAAAATGGTTGGTAGCACTTCTCCGATGGTGATGTCATTTCTTCTACAATGAGTAAGTTATGGATATTTTTTTTTACTGCAAAAATGAAGAATGCTATTGTTAGTCCTTTGATTTATATGTGATAAGTTGATATTTGACATGTATTTTACCCCCGATCCCGATTAATTTTTAGCTCTAATACGGCTTTCTTGAGCCATTTCTCCTAACTTTTGCCATTTCGAGTGTTTGTTGTGCTTTTATAAAATTTCACAAGAATTGATGATTTATCGTTGTTTCCTAAGCCGTTTGAAGCACTTGAAGAAGTTAGTGAAGAGTTGAAGTCATTTGGGAAGCTTTACTAAGGATTAGGAGTATTAAATGAAGAATTAACGAAGCAATTAAGAAAGAACAAGCAAAGAAATCGAGAAACGAGCCAAACAAGTTATTCGGCCGGGTCAAAGCCAACCGCCCGAGTAAGGGTTGCTCGCCCAGACCCCTCCGGGCAAGCCGCTCTGAGGGCGATTTTCCACATGTTTTCCCCTTTGTTAGGCCTTAGTATATAATACTTTTGTACTCCGAAATCCTAGTTACGTTTTATTATTCACAAAAAGTTAGTTTAGCCCTAAATTTCTCTCTAAGTGTGGAATACTTTTCAATCATTCAATTCAATAATATTCAGGTTTCTTTCAATCTTAATTCTTGTTCTTTATTAATGTTTAGTTTTAGTTTTAATTTATGCTTTTAGTTTTATTAGTTTCATGCTTAGATTTAATTTTATAATTATTGTTAAGTTATTTAGTTTAATCATGTTTAGAGTTCTAATTTCTATTATTGATTTAGTTTTTGCACTTTTAATTATGAGTGAGTAGTTCTCTTTTTAGGACTAGGGGATCTATGGATTGATTTTAATGTTTTGTTCATAATTATTAGTTTGGCTATTAATGTTCTTCAATTCCTGTTGCCAATTTTTACTTCTTTCAGTTAAATACTAGCCAGGTTTAATTGTTAGTCTGATATTGTTGAAATCGATACCGAGAGGTAAGATTACCACAATTAGATCATAGGGACAATAGGCAAAACGAGTCTTAGTGAGTGAGAGCCATTAGAGGAGTTTTGAAGGAGACTAGATTCGAGAGAATTAGTAAACCTTAATTCAAAGAAATTAATAATCTGTTAATCAATTGTGTGCAACTCATTTGTTAATCTATGGTGAACCGATGTCTTAGGCTTAGTTATAAATTTATTCACTTAATCGATCCATTCCTAGTAATAGTTAACTTTTTAGTCATATCCCAATATTCAAAGGCCCATTACGGCAAAAGTGACTTTTTAGAATTAGTAGAATTGCTTGCTTCCCTGTGGATACGATCCCTACTTCCCTGTCTACATAGTTAGAGTAGTAGGTTATTTTTGATAGGTATACGACTGTCCTTATCAATATGCCATTTTTTTTTTTTTTGCTTGAGGGTTTTCTTTGGTGTCTTTATTAGTGTCCGAGATGACTTTTCTCACAATTTTTTTGATAAATTTTTATGATCGGTATAGATTTTGTCATGATATCTTATGCTTTTTCAAAAACTATTTTTAGTTTAATTTTTTTTATTGATCTTCCCATATAGACAAATAATGGATCGTAGAATTACACATCAATCAATTTGATATGCATGATGTATAATTTTATTTTTTTATTAATTTTATTTTTATGTGTGTAGTTGACAATTATACTACGTATTAATGTTGTTGCTAATAGATTTGAATTACTATTGTAAGTACTACATTGTACAATATGTTTGCTATTGTAATCATTGATATACTTCAAGCTACAACAATAATTGTTCATTATTGACATCACTATTATTTTGAGTACCTCTGTTTTTACCATTGTAATTAACAAATGGGTATAACTTGTTGTTATTCATACGTTTAGTTATCGTTTTTCCATACCTCTATATTGTTTTATGAAATTACCCGGGGCAACGCCCTGGCAAACAACTAGTTTCCTTCTAAACAATATGATGATGTGACTATGTTGGAAGTCTTATGGTTTCTAGCTTTACATGACCTTTCCTCATTCTTAATACATTTGTAATATTCATATTAAAGCTAAAACACGAATTTTATATATCTTCCTAATATTCAAGATACTTGTTGGCCTTTGGGGTTTTGGTATGTAACCCCTCTTGTTAATCACCAATTATTGTGGTTTTAATATCTTGGTACCTCATTCTTATTTATACTAATGAGCTTATGACTTTTGTATACTTTCTATTTGTTAGGAATTTTAAATAAACATAAAAAAAACAAGTGTTTCTTTTACGTTTTTTCCTTCTAATCTTCTAGAAAATTATATTGATCGCGAGTTTTGGTTCTATATATATAGTCAATGACCTAGTTTTGTGATAATTTGAAATCTTTATCTAAAATATTGCCAGCTTGCACCGTTATCTAGATTTGAGTGCAAGTTAATATATTTGATCCCATTCATCTTGATTTTTGAGTGTTTATTGTGAATGAATTATCATACATTGTTTAAGTGTTGACTGATCGATTAAAATATGTTAAATTTTGACACAAGATCAATAGGTCATATATGATTACGTGGGCTATACCTCTTCAAATACATAGAAAATCAACATTAAGCATAATAGGATAATTGATGATGCTATCTCAATGTTAACTAATTTGATTATTATGCATGCCTTCCACGTTTAAATATTCATGACTTACTAACTCACATGTGTATATTAGTTCTTGTAAATTAGTAATATGATCACATTAATATTTGAGGTTATAAGTTGATATCATCATGATCCATAAATTTATCAATATTATGTTACTAAATATGTTATGAGTGTTTTGTTTCGATTATACGCGACATTATATACCTAGCTGAAGTAAGATTAATGTAATAATATCACTCATATGAACAACTTATAAACTCTTTATGAGTTGGGTAATAAGCTATGACATGAACATTATATGCTACTAAAATTATACCAAGAGTCATAATTGAACATGTTATTCTTGTGTATATGGACTTGAAGTTACTTGAAAGGTCACAACCCATGAAGGGTGCCTTAAGAAAAAAAAATGTGTATATGGCCTAAAAAATTAGTTTCTACATCATGAAATTATAAATATATAGTTTATATATTGTCTTTTGGGTAAATACTCTTGATACCATATTGTAGATGCGTATTGATGACATATAGATATATAACTAGGTTTATTTTACTCATTTCCCTCTAGTGAATGAGAAATTATATGATTTATTTTACGCATAATTATATATAAAGTTTCTTCATTGTAATTGATGTAAAGGTTCATAAGAATTGCAAACGTGCATAATATTCCTATTATTAGTAAGAATAAATTGAGTGAGATATTATAAATATATATATATATATATATATATATATTTATATATATTATGCCCATTCTTTTGAGAATTTCCATTAATTACAAAGATTCATATAATTGGGCATGATAAACAAATTAAGAGTTTCATAAGAATCATTTACTTTGCTTGATACATGCTTTAATTTGCTAAAAGAATTTTTGGCTTAAAAGGTGCAATAATGGTTTCAAAGGTCGTTGGAATAATGTTATGCCCCTTCATGCAAGCTAAATATTAGGGGGAGATAGTATTTATTCGATCATTTTATGTAACAATTACAAATGAATAATAAAAGATATTGATGGTCATTTTGATACATACATTAACATAAATATTAACGATTTATAGAAGTGGCCACATGTTAGTTAAATATTTGGAAATGATACCATCCAGAAGATGAATATAAATAATGTGATTGATCATATACTAGTTGTAAATACTCCAACCTAAATTAATGTCCTAGAAAAACAACATAGCACGCTTAAAGGGTGATAGATCAATCTTTGAAAAGAAAATGAACAACCATTGACAATGACAAATTCGAGGAAGTGACAAATCCTATTAGATTTCTAGAAGAAATCAGTTTTTACTAAAATACATATATTCCACAAATATATAATAGTTATGAAATGTTCGACAAGTTTAGCATGTATCAAGATCTTACTTAATACTCCAGCACAGTATGAGTTATCATTAGATCAAATATTAGTTGATTGTCTTGCCAAGTGAAAAAAAAATAAGTGTTATTATTCTTATATCACATCATATCCATGGCCATGCATAAAGTAGTATTTCTAATAAAGTGATCACTAGTGTTGGAAAACTGACTAGAATTTACATTTGGGAAGGTGACTGGATGTGCTAATGATAAGCCATCTGAGTTTAATAAATACTCGTTACTTGGAAACCTAAAGTTTCATTTTATAGTGTGCTGACGCTCTCTCAATGTAAGATATATGAAATGAATTGAATGGCAAGACATAACATTGAGATTGAGCTATATTTGGATTGTGACTTTTAATTATCTGTGTTAAAGAAATCTTCAAGAGATGATATATAAATTTTTTATACAAAAGAGTAATATGTAACCAAAAGTTCATCAGAATAATTTATATATTAAATATTGTCAACTATTAGGTGACCAGAAGCTCACCAAATACAAGTTTTAAGTGGAAATTTTGAGTAATTAGTATCATACTATCAAGGTTTCTAATGATCCAAAAGATCAACATTGTGAGACTACAAGCAATGCAAGTTTATATTTGTATTACAATTCTTTCAATTAGGAGTATTGTATGTCAGCACATAAGAAATAGCAAAAAAAAGAAAGTCAACTGCACAACATATGTCTCCCCATCAATATTGATCTCCTGAAGAGAACAAATTATGGAATATTTAATAATAAATGCATATGTATTATGCATTATAATGTGTAATTAATAAAGAAATGATTTTTCTTTAAAATTGTTCTATAGGAGAGATAAAAGTTTTTTTTTTAATATAATTCTCCTGAGAGACTATATATGATCCTCCTGATGAAATGAATTTTATTGCAAATCTATATATTAAGTTGGTCAAGAAATATGATGCCCCTATATATATGAGATATTTTACCAACATAGGGGAGAAGAAATAGGGTAAGGTTGCAAAATTGACACATTGACAATCCCTGTAATATAGTAATTTGAGAGGTATATAAAGATAAATTTTGGTCATATCAGGTGTGTATATTATGATAAAGCCTGCCAATTTTGCTTGAGTCACTACACCTGAAGTGTAGCCTGTATGATCGGTTCCAAATTGAAGATATGGTATATGGCAATATAATGCAGTTGACACTTTTTATAGTGCAATAGTATATTATTACCATGGTGTATGAAATACTCTACAAATGGTGTAAATAGGTGAATTATTACTATAGATGGCCTATGATGTAAGAAAAATTATGATGGTACCAATGAGAAAATATGTATAGATATCATTGTCAAAATATAGCATGAATTTAAATTATGAAATCGGTATATGATGAAACCGATAGATAATATGTATATGTAGAAATTTAATTTACTTGTGAGTAAAAGTTCAAAAATATATGTCCATTTTATTTGATGTCGACATGAGCTAATATAATAAATCAAAATTTATCATGGACCAGAAGTCCAACGAAATATGAACGCTAATGATCAAAAGTTTATTATGGACTAGTAGTCCAACTAGAAACTAGATTTCTGAAATCCATACTATATAGTGCTTTTCATTTATTTTGAGTCGTAGATTTATTTGCATGTTTGAGTTTTAGATTTATGCATTACTCATTGTATATATAGGATGTAGTTTGATGCATTTCTCATCGTATACATATGTTGTCGACATCTTATCATAAGGTCTACATCTATTTTCCTGAACTAGTTCATACAATAATTGTGGTATATGGGTATATGTGAATGTTTTGGTATGACGAATTTATAATTATGATGAAGAACTACAACAAGAAATTTATAATCCAATGGGCTTATAATTATGACGAAATTTTATTCGATGACAATCTAATAGCATGTTATAAATCATGCTTGAAAGTTTCCGAAGAACATATATACTATTAACTCAAATATATAGTTCTTCATAATATATATTTTGAACATCGCAATATTGATGTTGGTATTAAACTCCCAAAGAGTATTGATGACTAAATTATTGATGTATTAACCAGAAATTTGAGTATATTTGAGTTAATCAGTTTGTATACATTGGAAAACTATTGTATAAAATGTTATATGTCCAAAAATAACAATGAGATAAATTCTTATGCTACAATCTTACAATGGGAAATCTCTTATGGTCTAGAAGATCATGAGTAAAGTATGTAATTACTTAGGTTATATTACTAATTTTTAAGGATGATGTACATTGGTAGAATATTGATGATACCATAAGTTGCCATAGGTTATGATAAATATTCAATTATCAAAATTGCTTTATATGACCCTTTGGAGGAAGGCATAAGTTAAAGTTTACGGTAACTTGAAACACAAACATCAAATGTATGAGATTGGTAAATGCAACATATGATTTATTTTCACAAGCCGACAGAAATGAAGATTCTTCACAATTGAAGATTTGAAGATTCAAGTTTGATCAGGGAGGATCAACTATCAAGGAATGTTATTCAGCAACAAGTATGAAGTTACTAAGACATCGGATTTATTACATTGGAAGATCTCAAGTTATGCATTCATCAAGGGAAGAAAATACACGTTACACTAAAAAATTGTAATCGGGTTTCCGGATACTCACTTACCCATATTTCATTATTTTTCCTTCTTAAATACCGAGTTTTTCAGTAACGGGTAGTGCGGGTATTGGATCAGGTATTCCTGGTCGAGTCTTACTGCATGCTAGAAGTGGTTATTGGGTGAGTCAGGTCAGTGTTGGTACAGGTCGGTTTTAAGCGGGTCACGCTAAAAGGGTAGGTTGCATGTCGGGTCATTGCGGGTCGCGTGTCAACAACGGGTAATTAATGGGCAAGACAATAAATATAAAAGAGGATTAAAAATCTAATTGGAGCATTAGTGCAAAAATATGCATACGAATCTATCCATATACTTTATTTTATCAAAACTTTATTTTTGAAAAAGTTATTGGGTTATCACTTTGCCCCTATAACGACCCTGTCCAATAACGACTCTCCCTCATAAAAGTGTTGTTAACTTGACCCTAACCATTTAGCCATTAGGCTACCCTGTCCAATAACCATATCTACTGCACGCCCCTAATGAATAATGTCAAAAACCCTAATATAACAAGTATAAGGTACTAAAGGAGTATAAAAAAAAATAAAGAAAATTAAATTCAGTTTAACCCTTTTTAATTTAGTTCAATTCAATACCTTCCGATTCAGTTCAATTAAATCAAAATCAAATAAAAAAAAAAGGACCCTACCTCAAATCGTCAACCATTCAATATCCCAAATTAATTTTTGTAGACAAATATTCATTGAAAAATTCAAAGTAAGTCGACCTTAAAAGCCAGAACACCAAATTCATTCGTTATAACTTGAGGAGTGGTGTATAAGTATAACAGTAATTATTATTACTCGTTAAACAGTTCACCTACAACTTGAGCAAATTACCATCAATGCCTTAACCACCTACACAAAAGTCTTATCTTTTTCATTTTCAAACGTTCCTTCCTTTTTCTTTTCTATTACATTAATTAATATTCTACTTTTATTTATTTTTTCAAAGTTTATATTAATATGAAATCATAATCAAATCAAATCAAATTAATTCATAGATCCTTCTTTTCCTTTAATTTCTTTCGTCATTGAATTTTCAAGTCAAATTTAGACAACCCCCTATTTTCATAATTTTATAATTTTTATTCTTCATTCTTCAATTTCTTTCTAGGAAAAAAAAAACAGCTGATATTACTTTCTCTCACTACTTTCTCTCACTAGAAAAACCAACAACTTCTTTGAAAAAATTTATGCTTTTTCAATTGGGGTTTTTTGGTTTGAATTTTGGAATGTGGGTTTGTTGTTGTCGTCACTCATCACGACTAAATTTGCTTATATAATTTTTTTTTAATAATTATAATTTTGGTATTTTTTCTCTCTCTACTTTCTCTCACTAAAATGCCATTGACCTCTGAATTTTCTCATACTTGTTGTTGCTGGTGTTGTAAATTGCTGCATAAGAAGGGAAACCCAATTCATCATCTTTCTTACAATTACCTAATTTTTTCTCCTTTTTCAATTCAAGTAAGTTGTTTCTGTACTTTCTGACAAAAACCCATTATTATAAGCTGTGATTTGATCTTAATTTTTGTACAACTTCATTCATTATGTATGTTGTTTGTACTTTATACTAGCTTATTAGCTTTTATATGCTGTTTTTGAGCTTTGATTAGTGTATTAGTCTTGCTAAATTAGCTTACTTTTGTGTTGGTTGAACTTAGGTTGATTGAAGGTGTATAGGGTTTATTGAAATAACCCTAATTTGTTGTTTAAGAGGGTTAATTTTTGTTGTTATTGTAGTTTTTGTGGGATTTTAGTATCTGGGTATTGCTTGAATTTGACTATTGTTGACTACTTTAGGTGTTATAGGGTGCTTGATCTTTGGATCATGAGTTCTGATCATCTATTCACTTTTGAAGAGATTGCCTTAAACTTCGAGTCGTCGTGATTTCGTGTTAGTGCTCGGTTTTTTCGGATTTGTGGACAAGTGTTTCTGGGATGGATTACAACAAACCAGTTGAAAATTCATCAAAGAGTGACTCAGTTTTGTATTCTTCATCTAGGGGGAATGGTTATGATTCATCCTCTCTTAGGGTACCTGATCACCCTGCTGAAAATTCTGTAAAGAGTGACCAGTTTATACATTCTACGTCTCTAAGGACTGTTTCGTCATATCAGTCTGCTTCTCGTGGAGCTCCTGAATCTGTTTATGGGACAGAAGTGAGTTATGCTTCTGAGAATTCGGCAAGGAATGATGCTTTCTTGCAATCCTCGTCCCGGGGAAGTTCGTCTTATCAATGGAGGTCAGCTGGAAATTCTGTGAGGGAAGTGGGTTTTGGTGATACTGAGCCTAAGCCCGTGAGGCATGGATCAAGGACAACTGATTCTGAAGGCTTGAGTCTGTCTCAGAAGGAAATAAATGAGGAGGATGCAAGGTTTATTTATATTAATGATCCAGCAAAATCAAATGAGAGATTTGAATTTGCTGGAAATTCGATTCGCACTTCAAAGTATTCAGTCATCACATTCTTGCCCCGGAATCTCTTTGAGCAATTTCATAGGGTGGCGTACATATATTTTCTTATTATAGCTGTTCTTAATCAGCTGCCTCAACTTGCAGTTTTTGGTCGGGGTGCATCTGTATTACCTCTAGCTTTTGTATTGATAGTTTCAGCTATCAAAGATGCATTTGAAGATTTTAGGAGACATCGATCAGATAATGTTGAGAATAATCGGCTTGCATCTATTTTGGTTGATGATAAGTTTGTATCGAAGAAATGGAAATATATTGAAGTTGGTGAAGTTATTAAAGTTTCTTCAAATCAAACTCTTCCTTGTGATGTAGTGTTGTTGTCAACAAGCGACCCAACTGGGGTAGCATATGTTCAGACTGTAAATCTAGACGGGGAGTCAAATTTGAAAACACGGTATGCCAAACAGGAAACCCATTCAAAGAACCCTGAAAAGGAGAAGATCGGTGGGTTAATCAAGTGCGATAAGCCCAATAGGAATGTTTATGGATTCCAGGGAACCATGGAGGTTGATGGAAAGAGGATGTCCTTAGGTCCTTCTAATATTATTCTCCGTGGCTGTGAAATCAAGAATACTGAATGGGCTATTGGGGTGGTGGTGTACGCTGGGCGTGAAACTAAAGCTATGCTTAATAATGCCGGAGCCCCGTCAAAGAGAAGCCGACTTGAAACTCAGATGAACCATGAGATCATTTTACTTTCTTTATTCCTTATTGCTCTATGTACCATAATATCAACCCTTTTTGGCACTTGGCTAAAGCGTCACATGGGAATGGTGAATGAAGCACCATATTATAGGAAAAAGGACTACAATAATGGTCCTCCAAAAGATTATAACTACTATGGCATAGGCTTGGAAATATTCTTCACATTCCTCATGGCCGTTATTGTCTTCCAGATCATGATTCCTATATCACTCTATATATCGATGGAGCTTGTTCGTGTTGGTCAGGCTTACTTCATGAATCGGGATGCCACCATGTATGATAGTGTCTCAAATAGAACATTTCAGTGCAGGGCCTTGAATATAAATGAGGATTTGGGGCAAATAAAATATGTTTTCTCTGACAAAACTGGGACATTAACTGAAAACAAGATGGAATTTAAATGTGCCAGCATATGGGGAACAGATTATAGTATTTCGGCTGTGGATGAGCTGGATGAACAGCCTGTGTGCTCTATTCAAGGTAACATATGATTTTTTAATTAAAAAATGTAATTCAATTGTGTCTTGACTAGTATGGTTTTTTCTTTATTTTCTTGTATTGTGTAAATTTATTTTGGTGTTTTTCACTTTTCTTCTTCCTTGTAATCTTAGTGGATGAGCAGGTTCTGACACCAAAATTGAAGGTGAAGGTTGATCCTACACTTCAAAGGCTGGTCAGTAGTGGACATAATGCTAGACGTGTTTATGATTTCTTTCTTGCTCTAGCAGCCTGCAACACAATTGTACCTATCGTGACTAGTTCATCTGATCCCACTGTGAGGACAGTAGATTATCAGGGTGAATCTCCTGATGAGCAGGCGTTGGTATTTGCTGCTGCTGCATATGGATTTATGCTTGTAGAAAGAACCTCTGGCCATATAGTTATTGATATTCAAGGAGACCGACAAAGGTGATTACAAATTTTTTTTCATTCCCTCGTCTCTTTGTGCTTTTTTGGTGCTGTTATTCAATGTCAAGTTTCCATGTGGATCATTATCCTGTTGTCATTCATCTTAGAATGCCAGCTTGTAGTTGAGTGTTGTATCTTTTTGTTTCTCAACATTAAATTTAGAGTCTGTTACAGTTGATTAGCAATTCAGAACTAGTTTATTTGCTGTGTTTTATCCAGTTACATATTGGCAAAATTTTAACTGCTCAGCTTCCCTTTACTGGGTTATTCCCGTGTTATCTCTTAGATACTTCTCAGTTTGTTAAGCACAATTATATCAACGGATACTGAATCTGTGATTGTGGCAGCAGTGAAAGTCATTAGCAATATCATTCACATTTTGCATTCATATAATCATTTATTACTTTATTGCTTCTGAGCAGGTTTGATGTTCTGGGTCTACATGAATTCGATAGTGATCGGAAAAGGATGTCTGTTATACTTGGTTGTCCTGATAACACAGTGAAAGTCTTTGTAAAAGGTGCTGATACAACTATGTTTAGTGTGATCGACAAATCCTTGAATACAGATGTAGTCCAAGCAACTGAAACCCATCTTCATTCATACTCCACTCTGGGTCTAAGAACACTTGTAATTGGAATGAGGGAACTTGATCATCTAGAATTTGAGCAGTGGCAGTACTCTTATGAAGCTGCTAGCACAGCTATAATGGGAAGGGCGGCTCAACTTCGTAAAGTCGCTAGCAATATAGAAAAGGATCTGACAATACTAGGTGCCTCTGCTATTGAAGATAGACTGCAGCCAGGTGTGCCAGAAGCTATAGAATCCTTAAGAAATGCAGGGATTAAAGTTTGGGTATTGACTGGTGACAAACAAGAAACAGCTATATCTATTGGCTATTCTTCAAAGCTTCTCACAGGCAGAATGAAACAAATTATTATTAATAATAACTCTAAGGAATCATGTAGGAGGAGTTTGTGTGAGGCGCTGGATATGTCAAATACAAATTCAACAGTTATTGGAGGTGTCAGTGATGATGAAGAGAGTTCTAGACCAACTCAACTTGCCCTAATTATAGATGGAAGCAGTCTTGTCTATATTTTAGACTCTGAACTTGAGGAGGAGGTGAGATTATGATCTTATTAGCCTTCTTTCTGTCTAATTTACGGAGTATATTTTTTGGTTATTATTTTATTATTATTATTATTTTGATTTAGATTTTCAGATGAACATTGCTATACATGCAATGGCTTTGTTTTCAGAAATTTGAACATCTCTGATTTGTTTTGTTTTTTGTTGTTTTCACCTTCACAGCTTTTCTTGTTAGCCAGTAAATGTGATGTTGTGCTTTGTTGTCGGGTGGCTCCATTGCAAAAGGCAGGAATTGTTGCCCTCATAAAGCAGAGAACTGATGATATGACCCTTGCCATTGGGGATGGTATGAAGCAACTTTTGCTCCTCTTTTCCCTCTTTTTACCCCCTCCAGTTATTAGTGTCTTATATCATACAATCACAATTGCCGAACTGCGTAAATTTGTTGAAGTTACTTTTTTTGTTTCTAATTCTGGGTTCTTCCCGCTTTACTTCACTGTAGGGGCCAATGATGTCTCGATGATTCAAATGGCTGATGTTGGAGTAGGGATAAGTGGACAAGAAGGTCGACAAGCTGTCATGGCCTCAGACTTTTCTATGGGACAGTTTCGATTTTTGGTTACACTGTTGTTGGTTCATGGGCATTGGAATTACCAAAGGATGGCTTACATGATACTATACAACTTCTACAGGAATGCGATTTTTGTCCTTATTATGTTCTGGTAAGTGTTGCTATAGTGAAGTTATAACTTTATTTTATACGTAGTAATATTTCAGCCACTAATGGTGCACAAAGGCTATGAACTTTCAAATTTCCTAACGTGTTATCCATCCGTGTACAGGTACACAATCTATACTGGGTTTACTTTGACTACTGCAATTACTGAATGGAGCAGTGTTTTATATTCTGTTGTGTATAGTTCTGTTCCTACCGTTGTAGTTGCAATTCTTGACAAGGACTTGGGCAGAAAAACACTTCTTAAGTTCCCTAGGCTCTATGAATCTGGACAGAAGGCCGAGAGCTACAACTCGAGGCTTTTTTGGCTGACGATGGTTGACACAGTGTGGCAAAGTGGAGCTGTCTTCTTTCTCCCTTTCTTTGCATATTGGAAGTCCGACATTGACGGTTCTAGCCTTGGTGACATTTGGACAATTGCTGTTGTAATTATTGTCAACCTGCACTTGGCAATGGACGTAGTGAGGTGGAACTGGATCATGCATGCTGCCATATGGGGATCTATAATTGCAACTTTCATTTGTGTCCTTGTCATTGATGCCATCCCTGTCTTGCCTGGTTACTGGTAATTTCTCTTGCCCAAATAATTGTTGCTCATTTTTTTTTTTTACTTTGATGCATCACAATATATAATGGCTGCACAATTCTTATTATTACCTGTTTGATTGATTGATTGATTTGATGGATCACAATATAAAATGGCTGCATAATTCTTAAACTGCAAGGATATAGAGGTTTATGTTTGACAATTATGGTCTTATTATTATTATTATTTTGAGTAAACAATTATAGTCTTCATTAAGAAAGCCATGCCTTTAGATGAAGATACCTGTGATAAGGAGAAGAGGAAACAGATAGTAACCTTTTGAAGCCATCCCAAAAAGGAAAGTGGATATAGAATGGAGGGAATCTATCACACTTTGCTAGTGGTGGTCACGGTTTGTTGACAGTGATGTATATCACCAATGGCTGTCATTAATTACCTTCATGATTTCAGTCTGTATTATTCATGGCTGAACAAATTGCATGTGTTATTCCACCGAATATTAAACAGTTTACCATTTTGCATGTTACTAACTTGTTAGAAAATGAAGCTAAACTCACACACCCTTGTTACAGGGCTATCTTCCACACGATGGGCCGCTGGTCTACCTGGTTTTGTCTGCTTATCGTCCCAGTTGCTGGCATAATTCCTCGTCTTGTTGCTAAAGTTATTAACCAATGCTTTTGCCCCAGCGATATCCAGATTGCAAGAGAGGCTGAAAAACTTGGTACATTATCAGTTTGGGAACGTTCCGAGATTGAAATGAATGAGTTGTTAATGAACCAAAATGATTCATTAAGGTGAAAATTTCTCATTTTCAGGCTTTTATTTTCATGTAAAAAGGTTCATATACAGGTAGGGTTTTTTTAAGTTATTGTGTAGAAAATATCATTATTCTTTGCTATCCAAAGGATAGAGATTAGTATGTTGCTCGGTTAGTCGCGCAACATGGAGGTTTTGTATCGTTCGGTTTCCTCCCTGTATGTATTCATTCTTTTATACACAAATGTAAAATTAACATTTTTTGTAATACAAATAGAAAGGAAATGTTATATGATATAATATAATATAATATAATTCAATTCATTCATTTATTATATAATTAACGATGGTGTAAATGACATTGATTTGAGGAAGTACAAATTTTTGCTGGATTTTTGTAGCATGGAACTGCAAATTCATAAAGGATTGTTATTTAAAAAAAAAAACTAATATGAACCTGGTGCACAATACACAATAACTAATTGTGCACCTAAATCATTATAGACTTGACATGTGATTATATTGTTTGAAATCTGATTATATCATTTAAAGGTAATTATATCATCAAAAAGATAGTTATATCATTCAAAAAGTGATTATTGTAAGATAATTTACGGATTTCGTTCATGAAATCAAACACAAAGGATCGAGACTAAACATAATTCAACGCAAAGATAACAACAAAAGGCTAACCTTGATCCATGGTAAATCTTGATAGCATTCTCTAGAGATTTTCCTCCCTTTAGCCCTTTGCTTTGATTGTTTATTTGATGAATAATAAACCAGTAATTTTTTTGTGATTTAATGTTATGAGTTTTTTTTTTTTTTTTTTTTTTTTTTTTTTTTTTTTTTTATTGAAAATAAATGATTACCTAACTTCTCTCTTATGTCCATAATAAATATAACTTGTGTGTCTCTCATAACCAACTCTTTTTTTTTTTTTAAATGTTGGTGTCTCTTCAAGTGAGCACCTTTACTATTATATATTCTTAATAAGAGATATCACATATTATTTAATGGGCAGGATGAGGGAATAATAATACTCCCAGATTTTAATGTCATTAATTGAAACCGATTCATCACGGTATCCCTTTATTATTAAAATCTAATAACGTTAATATAGACTATTTATTTATTATTAAACCTAAACACATAGGCCACATAGGATATTTAATAATATTCTAACATTCTCCACTTGGCCTTTGTGTCATCTCAATAGTTTAATAACTTCTGTAATGCGCACTTTAATAAGTCTAATACTTTAATAACCTTAGTTGAATTAGAAATTGATCGGAATCAGCCGGTCACAAGTCATTGTGCGACATGATCCCTTCCATGTATCACAAACCAATACAAACTCAATGATAAACTGTCATAAATCTCAATATCCATTACATGTCATCTACTAACTATAATGTATACAAATACCATAATGACAACACTATTATATGAAGCAGAAACACAACCATAATTGAATTCAAAGTATTTACATAAAGAGCTAATCTTACTAGTATAGCAAGGCTTTATCTATGACACCCATACGCTCTACATGGCCAATGAACATCTTGGGTGATAGTCCCTTAGTTAACGGATCTGCAACCATCATGTCCGTTCCAATATGATCAATAAACACTTTACGCTTCTGCACTTCTTCTTTCACAGACAAGAATTTCACTTCCATATGTTTGGTTACTTTAGAAAACTTGTCATTCTTTGAGAAGAAAACGGCTGCGGAATTATCACAATAAATTCTCAACGGCCTCGCTATGCTATCAACAATACCAAGTCCTGAGATAAAGTTCCGCATCCACAATGCATGATTCGTAGCCTCAAAGCATGCTACGAATTCAACTTCCATGGTGGAGGAGGCAAGGATAGATTGTTTGGCACTTTTCCATGATACAACTCCTTCAGCTAATAAGAACAAGTAGCCAAATGTTGATTTCCTACTATCAACACATCCACCGTAATCTGAATCCGAATATCCAATAACTTCAAGGTGTTCGGACTTTCTATATGTAAGCATGAACTCCTTGGTTCCTTGCAAGTACCTAAGAACTTTCTTAGCAGCTTTCCAGTGGTCCATTCCTGGATTACTTTGATACCGACCTAGCATCCCAACTGCGAAGCTAATATCGGGCCGAGTACAAGTTTGAATGTAATTCAAACTTCCAACCACTGATGCATATGGAATTCTTTCCATTTCCTTTCGTTCCAATTCATTTTTAGGACATTGCATTTTACTGAACTTGTCCCCTTTTTGTATTGGAACAACACTTGCAGAGCATTTCTCCATTCTGTATCTCTCTAAGACCTTATCAATGTAAGCTTTCTGAGACATCCCAAGCCATCCTTGTGATCGATTTCGATGTATTTCTATTCCAATCACATAGGATGCCTCACCCATATCTTTCATTTCAAAGTTCTTAGAGAGATATTTCTTTGTTTCATGCAACATACCCATGTCATTCGCAGCAAGTAATATGTCATCAACATATAAGACTAAAATCACAAATTTGCTCCCACTGAACTTAATGTAGATACATTTGTCAACAATGATTTCTACAAAACCATAAGATGTGATAGTACCATTGAACTTTAGGTACCATTGTCTGGAAGCTTGTTTTAGTCCATATATTGACTTCCTCAGCTTACACACCATGTGTTCTTTTCCTGTGGCCAAGAAACCTTCTGGTTGGTTCATATATATTTCCTCCTCTAATTCCCCATTCAAAAAGGCGGTTTTAACATCCATTTGGTGAAACTCAAGATCATAATGAGCCACCAAAGCTAAAACAATTCTTAAAGAATCTTTCTTTGAAACGGGAGAAAAGGTCTCTTTGTAGTCAATGCCATCCTTCTGAGTGAAACCTTGAGCAACAAGCCTGGCCTTAAATCTTTCAATGTTGCCTTTGGAGTCTCTTTTGGTCTTGAAAACCCATTTCGATCCAATTGTTTTGGATCCTTCCGGCAACATTACTAAGTCCCAAACATTGTTATCGTTCATAGATTTCATCTCTTCTTTCATGGCAATTAACCACTTATCGGAATTGCTACTTTCCATAGCCCTTTTAAATGATACAGGATCATCATTCAGGCTTAAGTCACATTCACTTTCAATTGCATAAACCACATAATCATCTGAAATAGCTGGTCTCTTTTCCCTAATAGACCTCCTTAATGGTTCATGTGGTTCAGAATTCTCTTCTTGAATTGTGACTGGTTCATCATCCATTTCATCATGTGGGATTTGATCATCATTATGTTGTTCAGTTGTGCCAATTGGATATGATGCAACAACTGGTACAATAGCTTTAGTAGACATGTCAGGAGAAGTAGCTTCAACCTGAATTTCTTTAATGTCCACCTTTCGTGATTCTTTACTCCCACTAGTTTGACCATTTTCAATGAACCTAGCATTTCCAGTCTCAACTATTCTGGTACTATGGTTAGGGCAATAAAATATGTATCCCTTTGACTTTTCAGGATAGCCAATAAAATACCCACTAATTGTCCTTGGATCGAGTTTCTTTTCATTGGGATTATATAACCTTACTTCTGCTTGGCAACCCCAAACACGTATATGTCTTAAACTAGGTTTCCTTCCCGTCCACAGTTCATAAGGTGTCTTAGGAACTGCCTTACTAGGAACCCGGTTAAGCAAATACGTAGCAGTCTTTAATGCATATAACCACAAAGAATCGGGTAAAGAACAATTATTTAACATGCTCCTAACCATACCCATTAAAGTACCATTCCTTCTCTCCGCTACACCATTTTGTTGAGGTGTACCAGGCATTGTATACTGTGCACAAATGCCTTTACTTTCGAGGAACTTTGCAAATGGACCTGGACATTGTCCACTTTCATTATATCTTCCATAATATTCACCTCCTCTATCAGATCTCACGACCTTTACTTTTCTATCTAACTGCCTTTCAACCTCATTTATGAACACCTCTAGGACATTCACAGATTGAGACTTTTCATGCAGTAAATATGTATAACCATATCGTGAGTAATCATCGATAAAAGTGATGAAATACTTTTCACCATTCCACGAAGGAACATCAAATGGACCACATATATCGGTGTGAATTAACTCAAGTAGCTGAGTGCTTCTCATGGCAGGTTTCTTTGCTATGTGCTTAGTTTGTTTTCCTTTTATACAATCTATGCACACATCTAGATCACAAAAATCCAATTGAGGTAAAATGTCATTCTTTACCAACCTCATTAACCTTTCTTTGGAAATGTGACCTAGTCTTTGATGCCACAATAAAGCAGAACTCTCATTAGATGCACTACGCTTAATGCCTTGACTTTCAACATTAAACAAGGATTCAGAAAATTTAACATCAAGATTAAACTTATATAGTGAATCAGTCAAAGTACCACTACCAACAAAACAATTATGTCGATACAATGAAAATCCACCAATTCCAAATTTAACATGAAAACCTAAATTGTCCAATCTACTAATAGAAACTAAATTTCTAGCACAATCAGGTACATAGAGACATCTTTCAAGATCCAAATAACAGCCAGTGTTTAAGATCAATCTATAAGTCCCTATTCCTTCTATACGTGCCTTCATCCTGTTTCCCATGAACAAGTACTGTTCAGCTCCTCTTATGGGCTGGATCGAATTGAATCCCTGTTTAATATGAGACACATGAGTAGTAGCACCAGAATCTAACCACCAAGTATTAAAAGGCACTTCTATAAGATTTGATTCAAAGGAAACAAAGCTATAATGTATACCTTTCTTTTCGAACCAAGCCTTCCTTTTAGGACATTCTTTCTTGAAGTGTCCCGATTTCTTGCAAAAGAAACACTTCTTGTCTTTTCGGATTTGACTTTGTGGACCTTTCACAGAAGTCTTATCCTTGTTTTTGCCCTTTTTACCTGGCTTTTCTTTGCTGCTGCTGGCACCATCATGACCTATGAGATGGATTTCTCGATCTTTCATCTTCTTTAATCTACCTTCCTCTTGAATCAACATGGCCTTTAATTCTTGAAAGTTCCACTTATCCTTAATGGTGTTATAGTTCACCTGAAACTGACCAAATTGATCTGGAGGTAGAGAATTAATGATGAATTGAACCAAGAATGAGTCACTCACATCCATTCCCAGGCTCTTTAACTTTGCTGCCAAGTTAGACATGTGAGTCACATGATCATGGATAGGCTGAGACCAGTCAAACTTTTTAGTAGTCAGCTCACTCATTAGGTTGCCCACTATTGACTTATCAGCCAAATCAGATTGTGAACACTCTTTAATCACATGCAAGAATTCCTTTGCATTCTCTGTCTTAGGCATAGATGGCTTGATACTTTCAGCCATAGTCATCCTCATGAGATTCAAACACAACCGATTTGATCGCTCCCATGCCTCATAGAGAGACTTTTCTGCATCGGAGCTAGTGTCTGTAATGGTTGCGGGCTGCTCATCCATTTGAATTGCAAGGTCCAAAGACATAATACCCAGTGTAAACCGGATTTGTTCAGACCAATCATCATAGTTCAGCCCATTGAATTTCACAACAGAGTTCGCAAATGAATAGAAATTTGATGAAGCTGCAATAAATTAATACATGNGAAGCTTCAATAAATTAATACATGTTCACCTATTAGCGCTTTGATAAAATATAATACAGATTTTAATAAATAACTAACTATATATTATACTTTATGATATGCATCTAAGTAACCTTTGGGCTATACTTAAATACACACAATTTCATCGATGCTAAAAACATATACTTTTATAATTGACATAATATATATTTGCTAAACAAGCACGCCATCTTTGGATAAACATACTACTTAACAAAGAATGTATGTCTAATACTTCACATATTATTGACTATATTCAATGATCCATCTTTGGATGATCTTCTAGAATATACTCAATAAAACAATTGATCAATAAAACTTATCTTAATAATAGCATCACTTTAATCATGATCAATTGAAATCTAATTTATAATTCAAAATCTAAATAACATACATAACTAGGCCACTTTGGTGACTAACAAGTTACTACCCTTATTTAGACCTTGAATTATAATTTTTAATGGGTTTTATCTAACCTTTACAAGAAATTAAAGTAACATACGATTTGCATTTTACTCTAACAATATCAATGTACGCAAGCATACGATACAAAAAATAACGTAACCATTTTCTGCTCATTACGTACTCATGAATTTGATGTTCTATTTACCTGCTTAAATAACAGTATGAAACTGTTATGCTTCACCTCACAATGAGCATTTTGGTTTTCTTTCCACTGGTCCCTATATGACTCATGGGCCTTTTTTTTTTTTTGTTTTTATTTCGTACTGTCTTGTTAGATTGCTCGTGGTTATGTTTGAAAAAATAGGCAAACATNGTTTGAAAAAAAAGGCAAACATAATCATGTATGCAAATTATATAATTCTAAATGTGGCTATATTATTTCAAAGGTAATTATATTAATAACATGATTTTTTATTGGGAGTATAATTATATTAAACAAAATGTGATTATATCATTTAAAAATTGATTATATCATTCAAAATATGACTATGTGTTCCGAGAATTTTATTCAAAATATGATTATATCATTTGAAAGGCGATGATATCATTCAAAATGTGATTATATCGTTCAAAAGATAATTGTATCACTCACAACTCACAAGGTAGTATACATCTATAATGTTAGATGTATCATATCATCTGGAAGATGGTTATATTATTAAAAAATTTATTTTATCATTCAAAAAGTAATTAATATTGTGAAACATTTATAATCATCTTTAAAGTGATTATATTAATTAATAATATACAATTATATCATCTTTAAAGTGATTATATCACTGAAATTAGTTCTAGTTATTCTTAGTTTCAAGACCAAATTTTTGAATAATAAAATATGCAGTGTAACTGTATAAGTATTAAGACAACATTGAACATACCCAAGAATATAATATAGTCATATACGAAATGGGAAACACCAATATCTTGAACAAGTTTTTTTTTACGTGACCAACGTAATTGCAGGATAATACAGTGAGTCGACTCAACTTTCAACCATTTTTCCCAAATTCGATTTCTCCATTAGGGTTCTTATACCTTCAAATTTCCTTTCTTCTTATCAATTGACACCTTGTGAGGTATCATTCCCCTTTTCATTTTAGGATCTTCAATTTCTCAATTTTCAAAATCTCTAACTTTTGGCCTAAATTGATTTGAGTTTGAGCGATTCAATCATTGTTTGTAGTTTGTAAATCCTAAAATAATCATTTCTTTGTGGAGTTATTCGATTGGATATGTTTTATAAGAGAGATGAATTGAAGCTTTTAAAAAGGAGGGAGGGATCATTGAAATAGCATAATTGTGGTAGTGAAATTGCTACTTTTAAAGCTTCGAACATCGTCAATGGTAGATTTGAGGAATAAAGAAAGGGATAATTTTTGTTTGTTTTTTTATTTTTTTAAATAAGTTTGGGTCCACAGTAATATTAATGTAAACCGGGTTCATTAAAAAAAAAAAAGGGAGAATTTTGTTTGTTTGTCTTTTTTTTTTTAAATACAAAATAAAAAAAATTTGGGTGCACAGTAATATTAGCGTGAACCGGGTTCATGCAAGACGGATTGTTATTTTTTGGTAAAGAGAGAAGACTAAGAACAAGAGAGTCGTATTTTTATTTTTTGTTTTTGTGACAATAGAAGATTTACCAAAAAACAATCACCTATAAGCAGTGGCGGAGCCAGCATTTCCGATATGGTGAGTCACTATCAATTCTTAATCGGTACAATTTTTTTCGAGTATAGTTGCATTGTTAATTGATTTTAAAAATCAAAAAAATATTACAAAAACAAATAGGAAACAAAAATCTATAATACAATCAAATAGTACTTAAAAAAAATTTGAAATTATTAAATTTAAATGAGCAAATTAATAATACAACAACTATTTCCTATATATATATATATATTTTTTTTTTTTTTAGAATTGAAGTAAGAAAAGTTTATTGATCACAAGCACAAAATACAACCTAAGTTTATGCTGAAGGACTGAACCAACTAGGTTGGAGTGCTGTGGCAAAAATGTTAGGGGCTCTATTCTTAAAAAAAACAAATTAGGCCCTTAGATGTTATTATATTTTATAGGCAATAATATTAAAAAAAATCTAAACTTGGGTCGTATGTATGTTGGGGCCTTGTGCGATGTGGTTGGACCAATCCATCAAAGATGAACCTTAAAAAAAACTAGAAAAAAAACTTTAACTTAATCATGTGTATTATGGAGTGAAATGTTATTAATTAAGTATAAAGTGGGTGAATAGTTTTGAATAAAAAAAAAAGCAAAAAAAGAAGGCAAAAAATTTTACTCAGTAAAATCATACTGTATACAAAGTAGTTGTGAACACTACTAAATCAACTACACAAAAGGTTGAGGTTTTTAAAAATTAAGAAAAAAAGAAAAAGAAAAGAGAAATAAAAAAGCAAAACACACATCAATGTTTCTATGGGGAATTGATCCTAAGAGCTTTACCCAAGTTGAAGTGTTTTTATCTTCTAGCATCTACCACTACTCCATCAGTTCACATATGTTTCTTTTATAGCAGATAAAATATATGTAGTATAATTTTCTAACTATAGTTGGTCCCGTGCACCACTGTGCACCAACGTGGCTCCGCCACTGCCTACAAGACAAAACATCGGAAAATATTCTTAAGAGTGCGCGCGCACACACACACA
Organism: Suaeda aralocaspica; assembly: GCA_016808085.1. Lineage (NCBI taxonomy): Eukaryota > Viridiplantae > Streptophyta > Magnoliopsida > Caryophyllales > Amaranthaceae > Suaeda > Suaeda aralocaspica. The sequence continues at coordinate 105,795 of PYUH01001090.1, read as the reverse complement.
AAAAAAAAGACTCTCTAACCACTTTCTCTTTCTTAAAATCCACTTTTACTATGTTTTTGGTGTGCAAATTTTATTATAACATGTAAAAAAAATCTGCAGCAAATTGTCTCTTATATTTTTTATAATACCCCGCTACATTTCTTTCTCCATTATTATTTTGCTCTCCTTTTTCTCTCCCTCCTCTCTCTTAAAAAAACCCCAAAATGCCCCAAGGGGCTACTATCATTGTCAGAGACTACAATTGCAGTAGGAGCATCCGTCGACAAAAGAAAAGGAACACCCTAAGATGATCATCTCATGGCTATTGAAAACGAATCAAATCAGATGGTGCTTTTTTCAATCTTTTCGATCTTGGACATGCCACAAATCCTCTTGGAAGAGAGGGGTGCCTTCAGGTACGCGAACACAAGTGGTGCATGGCTGTTGTCAGCTCGAGGCGTAAGGTGGTGAATGTTTTAGATTGTTTTTTAATATTCTATTATGCTTATTCTAGATGCGCTATGGCTTTCAATTAATGATAATTTACTTTTCCATCAAAAAAAATTATTTTGCTATTCATTTCTTTTCCTATTTCAATTTTCATCTATTTTCCTATTATAAATTGCAATTATAAATATAATTCAAAATTATAAATCGTTTTAATTAGCAAATAATAATTCTTAGTTGATGATTTTGAATTTATTTTAATATCAAAATTATCACTAATAAATTGCTATTATAAATTGTTCATCTATTTTCATATTATAAATTGCAAAGATAAATATAATTCAAGATTATAAGTTGCTTTATTTAGCAAATAATAATTCTTAATTAATGATTTTGAATTTATTTTCATATCAAAATTATCACTAATTAGTTTTAGTATGATAATAAATATAAATCAAAATAAGACATATTAATGAAATTACTACCATTAGGATAGTTAAGAGGTGTTTTTTTAGGATCCACTTTTTGGATAAAATAAAAGAAAATAGCACTAAAAAAATTAAAACAAAGAAAATAATAATTTAAAAATGTGCGAAATTAATTTGATGCCAACTAAATTTTTGTAAATGAGTTTTACGTACAAAAATTAAACAAAATACAACACATCTTTCAATTTTATTATATTTTTTAAAAAACAACTTATTTATATGAAAAATCAATTTTTTTAAATGTAACGAAATATAGCAATGTGGGTGTTAGTCTATTAGATCTTGAAATTCTATGACCGTTGATATATTTTTATTTAGCAAAATATTTTAAAGATACAACCGTTGAAATATTTAATTTGAATAGATTTGGAGCTGAATTGTGATTGGTTGTAACACAACTTTCGACATGTGGCGCTTTAGAAATGGGTTGTACCTGCATCGGTTGCATGTAAACCAAAACGACGTTATTTCATTCCTTTGTGCTACAAAACGATGTAGTAAGTAATAACTCCTGACACAAAAAAAAACATAAAGAAAGTGGTATAGTGGGACCTACTTGGTTAGACGTGCAAGATTTTAAATCATACCATTGCGCGAAAATTTTCATGTTTGCACATATATGACATTTTATTTCCTTGCTATTGGACTCAACCGATGCATTTCTTCCGCTACATTTTTACACATGAGATAAAGATTTACACTCTATAGAGCATGCTTTGACAATTTTTTTTTATAGGTAGTTGCAAGGGTGTGAGCACAATGAATTCTTCCCGTGAGACTTTGATAACTACATATTAAAGAACTATTGCATAACAAACAACTATGTGACTTAATTAGAGCAAAAACACAAGAAAAACATAATGGAATGAGTCTTAGAGTTGTTGATCTTGGAAACTCGAACATGTTTCGCCAAACGTCCTAGAAGTAATAGTGCAATAAGGAACCGAAGGAGGTGTGACAATTATTGTTGTAGAGATTAAATTCTGAAACTACGTGGCCAAAACGTGGTGTGCGAGCCTGAAATGAGTTCCCAAGGGAATAGATAGAGAGCCTCCTTGGACCAACATCATCAATCTCGAGTAGAGTCAAGTTTCCTTGTGACTCTATAATTGAGTCGAGGAGCTTACTTTCCGCAACATTTAAGTTAGGGCCCTCCTTAAAAAATTTATTTCTTGAGTGGTAACCTCCAAGTTCACCACAAAACACAGACGGAGTGCGTCATTTACACCTCTTGTCCGTCCTTCGGTCTTCCCTTCTTTAATTTACTCTCGTCAACCTCAAACTTGGGGAGTTACTACACAAACTATACCTCTCAAAATCACCTTCACGGTCTTCTTTACTAAACTAAATTCCTCCTTGATTTTTTTTGAGAAATTGGGACAAAGATGAAGAGAAAGTTCACAATATAAACAATACTCATCCCTACATTGGCACAAAATCTTTGAGCGGCCAAACCATCTAACTACATGTAACAAATATTATTTTTTTTCTCTATTACCGTAAAAGTGCCTAATGATTTGAAAATAATCTTACAATAATCACTACCCCATCCTTAAAATAATCTTATGGAGCTTGCTTGTGGGCTACTTTTTTATAAGCACGGTAGCTACTAGGGTGGTGAAGGTCGATACCTGGTGGTAAAGTGCAGCAAGGGGTGTCGAGTGGTGGTGGCAGCAGGCCCATGGGCGGTCCGTGGCGGCCGGCGGTGGCAGTGGCTCAAAGTAGTCATTTAAAAGGGGTGAAAATTGAAGGAAAAGAGAAAGAGTTTTGGGTTTTTTTGGTAACTATTGAAAGTGATTTTAAGAGGTAAATTGAGCTAATTATAGGTCACCTGAATCCTCGAAAAATCGTCCAAGGGAGTGAGAAAAAGATTAGATTTTTTTGGGTAGAAAATCGATCTTTGGTAGGTTTTGGTAGTTTTTATTTTACTTAATGAATAGGTAAAATACTGTATGATCATGAAATATTTATCTTGGAATAATTATCTTATATAATTTTTGATGACAATTTTTTTTCAAAATACTTTGTTTAATTAATTATAAAATAACTGTGTCGTAAAAATGTTTGGGCTTCAACCCATAAATATTGAAAACCTCCGAAATTCCTTCTTCAAAAACCCAAACATTATTTTTGCTATTTTAGGAAATTAAAATAATTATTTAAAACCTTGAAATAATTTTGGATTTTAGAATATAACCTCGCAAAATATTTTTGTTTAAAACTTCATAAAACTATATTATAAACCATATAATATAATATTATTTATAAATGCTTCAAACTATATATTATAACCATTTATTCACATAAATAATTATAATATAAAGTATCAAAAATACAGGGGATTACAGTCTTAGTCATAAATAATCTCCAAACTCTTTCCACTATAAGATAAAACCTGATTTGCTACGAACTTTTTGCGACGGACACAAAAATTCGTCGCAAAATGTCTAGTTTTGCGAAGAATTTAAAAGGTTTTGAGAAATGTCAAATTTATTTTTATAAAATGAATTTCCGTTAGATAGGAAATTTTCATCGAAAATTAAATTAGTTAAAAAAAAATTTAACTCACCCTAGCTATAAAAAGGGGTTTCCCTTTAATTTTCCCCTCTCACTTTCTCCCTCTTATTGTCGCCTCTTCTTCTGTAGTTCTCTCCCTCCTCTCCCCTCTTCTTCTTATTCTGTTATCTCCTTCTTTAGTTTTCTCCCTCTTCTTTCTCTCCTTCTTCAGTTTTCGCTCTTATTTTTCGATCTTTTTCTTCTATTTCTTCAGTTTTTTTTTCTTGTTTTCTTCTTCTTTTTCTATTTTTTCGATTAGTTTTAGATCTTGTTTTTCTTTTTGGATCAATTTTCGATCTTTTTTTCTTTAGCACTAGAAGAAAAACGTCGATCAGCGACGGAATCTTTCCGACGGAATGAAAATCCGTCGGAAATTTGCGACGGAATTTCCCCATTTCTGACGGAATTTTCCTGTTTCTGACGGAATTTTTTAAAAAATGTTGACTAAATGCAAATTTTTTGATAAAATAATTTGCGATGAAATACGAAGGAATTTCAGTCCATCGCAAGTTTGTGACGGAAAATTCCGTCGCAAATTAGAAAAGGAGGAAAATGAAATTTTTTTGTAACCCTAACTATAAAAGCAAATTTCCTCTCTTTTTTCTCCCTCTCTCGTTTTCTTCTTCTTCTTTTGTCCCTCTTCTTCTTTTTCTCTTTGTATTCAGTCTTCTCCTTCTTTTTCCTTATTTATCTTTCTGTTTTCTTCTTCTTTTCACCTCTTTTTCTTCTGTTTTCCCCTCTGTTTCTTCGTCTTCTTGTTCTTTTCCCCTCTTCTTCTTCGTCTTCTTTTTCTTCTTTCACCCTCTTCTGTCTTCTTCTTCTTTTCACCCTCTTTTGTTCTTCTTTTTCTTCTTCCTCCCTCTTCTGTTTGCGTCCACTCTTCCTCTTCGTTTCTTTCCTTCACTTCCTCTTCTTCTTCCATTTCCTCAATAAAAAAAACCACCAAAACAGAAGAAAAAACCACCTCAATAAAATGACGAGGAAGAAGAAAAAGAAGAAAAAACCGCGTCATCTCACACCTATTTCTAGGGTTTGCATGGTCAAATTCGACCGAAAAAACCTTTCGCGATGCTCTATTAAGGCATGTGTTGAATTTTTGTGTTTGGTTTTTCCATTTTTTTGTTTAATTTTTTTCGATTTGGTTGTGGTTTTTTGGTGGTTTTGAGCAGATTTGGTTGTCGTTTTCTATGGATTTTTGCGAATTTGGTTGTCGTTTTTTAGGTGGTTCTTGTGATGGGTAATTGGTGGTGGTGGGGGCTCAGTGGTGTGGGTGGTGGTTACAAGTAAGTGTGTGGTGGGAGGGATTCAAGGGTTGATAGGTTTAGGTGCGTGAGTTTCTGGATTTGGGTAAGGGTTAGTGGGTCTAGGTGAGTGGGTTTTGGTCTGGGTTTGGGCGGATTTGGGTGAGGGTTAGTGGGTTTGGGTGGGGGTTGCTGGGTTCTAGGTGGGTGGGGGTTGGTGGGGTACTGGGTCTGGTTGGGTAGGTGTGTGGGGGTTGGTGGGGTTCTGGGTCTCGGTGGGTAGGTGGGTGTGGTTCTAGTAAGTGGGTCTGGGTTGTTGGTGGAGGTGATGGGGTGACTATTGCTGCCTCATTGCCCTTTTTTTATTTATTTATTTTGGTTTGGTTTTCTAACAGAATTTCCATCGGAAATTTCGTCAGTAATCAAACAACTCAGGTTATCGGGAAAATGTCGAAAATCTGTCACAAATTCCGTTGGAAAACTTTTCCGATGGAAATTCCGTAGCCAATTCCTGTTTTTGCGACAACCAAAGTTCCGACAGCCATTTTCCGACGAATTTTTTCCATCGGAAATGACCCTTTTTTGTATTGTAGTTTTCTCCTTCTTTTTGAATCTTGTTCTTTTTCTTCTGTTTTCTTCTTCTTCTTTTCTTCCTCTTCTTTTCTTCAGAATAATCTAGGATTTTGAGAACATTGAAGATTTTTTTTTTTGGTCAAATTCGTCAAAAAATTCATACATAGTTGTTGTTTTGAGGTAGGTTTAATTTATTTTTTTTCAATTTAGTTTGATTTTTTTCCTAATTTGGTTGATGTGGTGGTGACGTTGGTTTGGGTGTTTGTGGTTTCGATTTATTCAATTTCTTGACTGAATTGAAAAAAATAAAAAAAAATTAAGAATTTAATTGGAATCGATGTGCGTTCGAAAGGTGGTGGTCTATGGTGTTATGGGTGGTTTTAGTGGATTTTTTTTTTGTGGTTTCAGATTTTGGTGGGCTTCGAAAGGTGGTGGTCTGTGGTGGTGTGGGTGGTTTTGATGGATCTTTTTTGTGGTTTCGGGTTTGGGTGTTTGGGTTGTGATATTTGTTGTTGTTATATTTGAGTTTTTTTGTTGTTGTTGTTGGATCGTTTTATATTATCTATTTTTTATTCTGATTTTGGATGTTGTGGTTATTGGATTTTTGGTGTTTGGGTGTTTTTTTTTCCCTTCATTTGGTTTCGGGTTTTTGTTAGGGTGGGTGGTCGAGTAGGGTGAACTGGTTGAGCTGGGTGGGTCTGGGTGAGTAGGGTGGGTAGTTCTCATGTGTGGGTGGGTCTGATGAGTGGGTTGGGTGAGGTGGGTGGTGGGTCTAGGTGAGTGGGGTGGTGGATTTGGTGAGTGCTGGTGTTGCGGTGGCGTTGTGCTACCTACCGCCGTTTTTTTTTTATTTTTGCTGCTCAATTTCCAACAGAAATTTATCCGTTGGAAACTAAGTTTGACTTTTTGATGTGTCTAATATTTATATTATTTTTCTCCCTAATTCCCTAATTAATGATTTATGGACTAACCGGACTCATTTGAGCAATTTTTATGCTAATAGTGTTCTTTTAGTGTTGTGTGTGGTTTTGTAGGAAATGACCAATTTTTGGTTGATTTTACTACCTAATATCGGCACTTGAAAGGTGAAGATCACTATGAGCATTTGGAGGATTATTAGAGACATTTTACGACTCCTTGGAACAAATTTGATGTCTTACATGACAAGTTGGATAAATATTAGAAGTAAAAGTGAAGAATTAAGAAGTTTAGAAGTAAAGATTTTGACCACTGTCCACTATTTTGATCAAAAGAAGGATTTCAAAATGACGCTGAATTTCAGAAGCTTCTGTTTCATGATGCGGGCGCATAGAACAAAATTCTTTTGTTCTATGCGGGCGCAGGTCACGTGTTTTTGGCTATTTTGCTGGGAGATCGACTTTTTGCGTAATGGATTATTAAAAAGCCCATTAGGCTTGTATTTAAGACACGATTTCCTAGGAGCACGGGATATACTTTTCATTATTAGTTTTTCCAGTTTTAAAATCCTAATTAGCTCTCTTAATTACTTTCCCTCTCTAGATTAGGTTAGATTAGTTTATTACTATTGAAGAATTTTCAATTCAATTAAAATTTATTTTCCATTCAACTTTGGTAACTTCTTCTCTCTTTCTTTGTCAATTATTTATAATTCATGTTTATTAGTTTTATTAGTTCATGTTAATTAGTTTTGTTTCTTAATTAGTTTATGATTGTTTATTTAGTTAATTATTGTTCTTATTTGTTTATGATCATGAATTGAACTTTGTTTATTTTTCTAGTTTTTATAATTATGAGTGAGTAATTTCTTTTCTAGGGTTTAGGGGATCCATGAACTCATTAATGGACTAGTTTAATATTTATCGATTAGTTCCTGATTAGTAATTAAATTCCTATTATTGATTTCTATCGATTGAAATTAAATTGTGCGCAGATTTAGTTGTAAGTTTGGTAATTGTCGAAATTGAGGCCGAGAGGTAAGATTACCACAATAAGACCACCGAATAATAGGCAAAACGAGTCTATGCGAGCGAGAGCCGATAGAGGAGTTTTGAGGGAGTCTAAGCTCGAGAGAATTAGTGTGCCCTAATTTAATGAATTTTGTGGAGTTGATTGGTTTATGTTTTATGAATCTGTTAATTGTTCATGATGAACCGATTGCCCTAGGTTTTAGTCAATTTGAGTCAATTCTTAGTTTAATTTCGTTATTAGTTTTTTAGTTAATAATTAATTATAACCAAGGCCCTTTTTACAGTTTAAACTTTTTAGTACTAGTAGTGTTTCATTGCTTCCCTGTGGATTCAATCCCTACTTCCCTAGCTCTATTAGTTAGTGTTGTTTGGTTTATTCTTGAGAGGTGTGCGACAACCCGCCACTACAAGATAACAACAATTTTGCGACGGAAATTTTCCTCGCAAATTTGCGACGGAAAATTCCCTAGCAAAGTTAGGCAATTTTGCGATGGAAAATTCCCTAGCAAAGTTAGGCAATTTTGCGACGGAAAATTCCCTCGCAAAAGACGGACAAATTCCGTCGCGAGTGGTAACAAAAAAATATAATAATGCACTTTTGGTACGGAATATTCTGTCGCAAAAAATTTTCAATTTTTGTTAAATTTTTATGTTTTGATTGCTTATTTGTATTTGTGCCTGTGAGCCTGTAACCTGTATGATCTGCCACGTTATGTGTTCTAATCAAATCAGGACAATTTATATTTTCCGATAATTACATATTCCAAACGTAACATAAGCGTACAAAGTATTTCCATCTTAAATAGTTTTATAGTTTTAAAGTTTAACAATCATGTTAAAGGCACTAAGCTATGTTATATGTAACAAGCTATTTACACTTGCATCCCTTGCCCGGCGCCACTGCCCTCGTCGTCTGGCGAATCCCGACGCTGAATCTGCAAAGGTGAACGACTGTCGCCACCGAATCGACTCATCATCAGGTCCATAAACTCCTTTTGTGTCCTCTACATTGCCTCAATCTCGGCTCGCATCTTCTCCTCAACCTCAGCCCGCACCTCCTCTCGCACCTTCTCCACATGTTTCTCTAGTTGATCTTTCATTTGAGAAAATACAGATGGCGTGTACTGCTTCGATGATCCAGATCTCCTCGAAAAGCTGTAATACAGATCGGCACCACTACCAAGACCCTTCACGTGACCTTTCTTGCTACGACCATCAGATGCCTCCCAATATAACTCATCAGGCGTTCTCTAACTCCCGTCACCGCTTGTTTCCTCAAGCTTCTTCTGGTAGGTCTCCTACAAAACGTAATTAAAATTAAAAACACGATAAGGGGGATATGGGGGAGGATTATTCTTAGTTATACAGATTTGAATTTAAACCAACCCAACTTACATTCTAAATAATAAAAGCCAGAGTTATGTAACAAAATAGATGGCTTATTTCAAGGTCAAACTAGCCTTTACATGTTTTGAGGTTCAAATGGGCTCGAAATGGCTAAAAATGGCTACCAATGTGCCCATTTTTCATATAAGTCTACATTTCAACCTATAAATAAGCTAAACATCCCTAAAAGGCATAATTACAAGTGTTAGAACCTCTAGATTATTTCAAACTAGGCCTTATATGTGTTTTAGGTTCAAATGGGCTCAAAATGGCTACTAATGTTCCCATTTTTCATATATTTCTAAATTTCAACCTATAAATAAGCTAAACATCCCTAAAAGGCATAATTACAAGTGTTAGAACCTCTAGATTATTTCAAACTAGGCCTTATATGTGTTTTAGGTTCAAATGGGCTCAAAATGGCTCAAAATGGCTACTGATGTGCCCATTTATCATATATTTCTACATTTCAACCTATAAATAAGCTAAACATACCTAAAAGGCATAATTAGAAGTGTTACAACCTTTACATTATGCCTAACTAGCCTTTACATGTGTTTTTCAAATGGGCTCGAAATGGCTCAAAATTGCTTCTAATGTGCCCATTTTTCACATATCACTACATTTCAACCTATAAATAAGCTACACATCCCTAAAAGGCATAATTACAAGTGTTAGAACCTCTAGATTATTTTAAACTAGGCCTTACATGTGTTTTAGGTTCAAATGGGCTCGAAATGGCTCAAAATTGCTACTAATGTGCCCATTTTTCATATATTTCTACATTTCAACCTATAAATAAGCTAAACATCCCTAAAAGGCATAATTACAAGTGTTAGAACCTCTAGATTATTTCAAACTAGGCCTTACATGTGTTTTAGGTTCAAATGGGCTCAAAATGGCTCAAAATGGCTACTAATGTGCCTATTTTTCATATATTTCTACATTTCAACCTATAAATAAGCTAAACATCCCTAAAAGGCATAATTACAAGTGTTAGAACCTCTAGATTATTTCAAACTAGGCCTTACATGTGTTTTAGGTTCAAATGGGCTCGATATGGCTCAAAATGGCTACTAATGTGCCCATTTTTCATATATTTCTAAATTTCAACCTATAAATAAGCTAAACATCCCTAAAAGGCATAATTACAAGTGTTAGAACCTCTAGATTATTTCAAACTAGGCCTTACATGTGTTTTAGGTTCAAATGGGCTCCAAATGTTTATTTTTGTGCCCAACCTATATCCAACATATAGTTTTTGAAAAGCCAAAGTTACAACAAAACTTGTTAACTTACTGCAATCTGCTTTGCTGTGCAGTTCGCAGGCACCTTTCCTTTTCCTAGGACATCCTTGAAATGCATACGGAGGAGCAGATCTACTAGGGATGGGAGCTTTCCTTCAGTCTCCTTCGCCTGTAAATGATAATGAAAAACAAATAGTATAAAATTAAGGTTTGAAGATAGATTATCAAATGGTATAAAGGATGATTTTTTCATATAATAGAAAATGTAAATGAAAAATTGAACTTTTTAGCATATGAAGAAATAATCATCTTCTTAGCATGCTGCATTGCTGAGGAAGACCCTTGATAGTGGGTAGGTTTAATGGGATTTTCCATTGAACCACCCCTTCTGTTCTTCCCTTTCTGTGCCGATCTTTTCTTGAATGTTTCATCAACCTTTATCACATCTTGCGCCTTCTTGTACACGGTTTCACTCACCCACTTTGGTAATGTTCTGCTAACATTGTGTGTGAGTTTGTAGAACATGTCACGCAATCGATTTCCAACCCTAGATTGGAATTCATGTCTAAATTTAGGTTCAAACTCAGCAGCCCAAGTGCATCTTTTCTGTAATAACGTCAAACTTTAACAATTACTACATCATATATAAAGATCTACCAAGGGTATCAAAATTCAGCAACAAAAGTTAATTCTATTTATCATATATCATCATTAAACCTTAAAAATTTGAGATCAATTAAATCATAATCCATTAAAAGTTATGATTAATTAGATCATACTCCATTTCATAAATTATATAATAATATACCATAAACAGGTTCCACCATTGTTCCTTGGTCACATCATCAACTTTGCTGTAAGTTCTCCAAGGAGCATGGTAATGGGCTTGGAGTATATCCTTGATCTCCCTCTTCACATTGGGGTCATCAAACCTGATCACAAGCCAAGCAAGTTATTCACCAAGTAAGTAAGCGAATTAACCTATTAAAATAGCTAACATTGATGAAAATTTGCATGAAGGAAAATTATACCACAAAGTCAAATGGTCCAAAACAAGCTTCCCTGACTCATCAAGGGAACCACCAGCGTTTTCAGCTGTCGAGCTACTGGGCTGCTACTGTAATTGCATGTGTGATGGTGATGGAGGCTGCTTCTGTTCTTGGTGCTGTAACTGCTGCTGTAACTGCTGCCGTTGTTGCTGCAACTGCTGTTGTTGTTGCTGCTGCGAGCCAGAAGCAACTCTTTTACCTTTGTTCCTTCCTTCCATGAGTATCCAATAATATGACTTAAAGTTGACACAGTAAAACACAAATAATGTGCTAAAATTTGAAGCTCAAATTCTTCAAAAAGCATCAAAAACACAAATTATAAATTTTCAAACAAATGACTGAGGTATCAAACTATTAACAACTAATTCATTAAATTTTATTTTCGATGAAAAACTAATGAACTAAAATTAATCGAAAATTCAAAACAAAAAAAATTTACCAGAAGAAGCGATTCACCAATACGACTCACCCACTAATCAAAACCCACTCAATACCCTCCTCTTCACTTGGCGGCCTGTTTTCGAATGGTTTTGGGTAGATTTGGTATGGTTTTGTGGTAGGGTTTTGGTTGATTTCGGGTGGTTATGGGAGGTAGTGGGTTGTTGGTGTGAGTTTCGATTGGTGTGGTTATGGGAGGTAGTGGGTTGTTGACGGCGGTGGTGTGTGGGTGGTTTCCGGTTAATGATGGATTGTTTGGAGTGAGAAGTGAGAAGGGAGAACCGGAGAACTGAGAAGGGAGAAAGTTTATTTAATTTTTTAGCGACAAAATAACATAAGGATTTGACGATTTTTTGCGAGGGAAATTAATTCCGTCGCAAATTTGCGAGGGATTATTTTGTCGCAAAAATAAAAAATTCGTCACAAAAAACATTTGCTCAACTGATTTGGTTTATCACTTTTTTGCGACGGCTATTTCCAACGCAAACAAGTGGACTTCCGTCGCAAACTCTATATTTGCGACGGAACTTATTTCCGTCGCAAAAAATCCGTCGCTATTTTCCCGTTTTCTTGTAGTGACCTGCATCACTTTTCCTTATAGATCCATTGAACATTCTATTCAGTCAGAAAACGTTTTTCGACGGAATTTCCGTTGCAAATTTATAAATTTTCGACAAAATATTTTCTGACGGTCATTTTCCGATGAAATTTCGTCGGACGACGGATTATGGATATTTTGCAACGGAAATTTCCCGTAGGAAATGGGCCTTTTTGTAGTGATCTAGTTGTTTGACTTTTAGTATTAGTAGTAATTCGGTGTTTTCCATGTGGATTTGATTCCTGTTTCCCTAGCTATTTATTTTTGATAGGTTAGCGACAACCTGTTCAAATTTTGGCGTCGCCGCTGTGCACTCATTGAGGGGTTATTCCAAACCTCTGGGCAATTCCCTAATAACAGAGGTTACCGCTCAGAACTTGGAATTAGTACAAGCTTTGGTTAATATGGTCGAACAAAACTAGTTTGCAATTACGTACACTATTGGCCGAAAGATTCGAATCTTCACATATTGAACTTGCTATAGTACTTTAATAATATTAAGCAACATGGTATCTGATAAGTGCATTTTATTCATTTATTTTACCCCCCTTCCCTGTTTATTTTGACTCTAACCTCGGCTCTTCGGAGCTACTTCGGCCAATATTTTGTTGTATGGAGTTGTATGTGCTTTTAGTGAGATTTTGTAGGATTTCAGTGTTTTTGCATTGATTCTGAGGCAATTTTATGAGCTACGACTAGATATGAGGAGCCATGGTTTGGTAATGAAGTATTCAGAGCCATGATATATCCTGGAGGTATTATAGAGGTCAATTTGTCCTCTTCGTCGTGAAGAAAAGGTTTCGCCCCGGCAGTTGGGCGGAATTTACTTAGAAATTTTTGAAGCTTTTGGGGCGAAAACACTGATCGCGCCCAATCGGACGGCCTGGGCAGTCGGGCGGATTGCTTCCAAGGCCATAATCACTCGCTCCGTGAGCCCGATCGGGTGGATTTCACCCGGTTGGTCGGCGGTTCATCCAGATGGGCTTTTTCTCCTTTTTAGCTCGGGATTTGAAGGTTTTATATAAATAACTAATGTTTTTAGGCTTGTGGGACTTACTTTACATTATTATTATTAGAGCCTAGGATTTCATTCAGTTTGTCTCTCTAGAATACTATTCCGTTCAATTCAATCATTCATTCAATACAATTCCAATTTCAGATTTTATTTAATTTCTTTTATTGTTTTAATTATTTTATATATGTTTGTAGTTTATAATTATTATTAGTAGTAGGTGTTTTAGATCTTGTTTTATGCACTAGAATTTATGTTCTTAGTTTTTATAGTTTATGTTAATTAGTTTATTTGATTCAACCATGTTTGTACTTTTAGTTTTTAATACTCCCTCCGTCTTTATTTACTTGCTACATATACCATAAATGGAAATACCAAATTACTTGCCACATTACTATATTTAGAAAGTGGGTCCCATAATATATTTACGAAACTACCCTTATGTCACTGATTTAACTGATTTAAATACCCTCCCTAACCCTAAACACCCCCACCTAACCTCTCCCTCCCATTTTAATCACGCCTCTTTCTCTCTCTTCTGCATATTTTCTTGTGGCTTCTGATTAACCTAACTTTTCGCCTCTCTCTCATCTTCTTCCTCCTTCTTGCTTAGATCTTGCTGTGGTTATTCACCCTTAGCCCTTAAAAATTGCATTTTAATTATCTACTCATTTTTCTTAACATTTTGGTATCAATTTTGTGTTGTTATCTCCACAAATCCGAAAACCCCCAATTTGATTTTGGTTTTTACTGTTCATCGTGTTCCTTTGTTTTGCTTGGTATGTTTTTCTTTGTTCTTGCTTCATGGATCCTAAAAATCCCCTACCTGAAGAAACTTTTAGCCACTGGTATGTTGGCTACTCTTCGTATGTTGAAACACTAGTTGCAGAGAGTGAATTGCAAGATTTGTGGGAGAGATTGAGAAGGTATCACGAACCATCTCATTCTCCATCCCCTGTTTTTGACGGAAAAGGATCTTCAAAAATTGATCCTAAAACTGTAACGAAACCACAAACTTGTTCATCACTACCCTCTTCTTCCTCTGGATCAACCATAGCCCCCATCACTCCCAAAAATGATGATTTCGGTGATTATGTTTACGATCTAGTGGTGGAAGACACGCCTGAACGTCCAGGTTACATTCCTTATGATTTGTCGAGTGCGACAAGATGTAACACACGGAGGAGCCTTAATCGTGTTGCTTTCTCAACAGATGAAGCTCCTTCATTGAAAGATTATGATTCGGATGAAACTCAAGAGCCTGATAATTGGGCTCAATTTAAAAAGGAGAATCCTCAGTTCTTCCATAACAGAGCTGATCCTAATTCTCCCTATTATGTGCCATGATTTTTTTGCATTTTATTTTTTACTGATCTCTGTTCTTATGTGTGCTGATTTTGTTGATCATATTGTTGTTGATGATATTGTTGATGATTTTGGTGATGTTCTCTGTTCTTAATTATATTTTTGGTGATGATATTGTTGATGATTTTGGTGATGTTCTCTGTTCTTAATTATATTTTTGGTGATGATATTGTTGATAATTTCGGTGATGTTCTCTGTTCTTAATTATATTTTTGGTGATGATATTGTTGATGATTTTGGTGATGTTCTCTGTTCTTAATTATAGTTTTGGTGATGATTCTGTTGATGATTTTAGGACTAATTTTATTTTTTACTTTTCATTATATTTTTGAGCTCTGTTGTTTGTGTGTTAATGAATGATATTGATGCTATTGATGAGATTACTTATATTCATGATAATTATGATATTCATATTGATGATATTGTTGTTGATGATATTACCGTCTTCATGATATTGTTGTTCATGATATTACTGTGTTCATGATATTGTTCTTGATGATATTAGTGTGTTAATTATATTGTTGTTGATGATCATATTTACACTCCCTCGGTACTTTATTGATTACTTGCTACATTAATGACAATCATTGGGACTGACTGNTTGACTGTGGTTTGGAATTATGTTGTCAACCTCATTACCATTGACCCTAATGCAACTGATCATCCTATGAATGAATGGAAAAAAATGGAGTTTGGTTGCTGCAAATTTAGTAATGGTTACTGGCTCATGTTACATGAATGACCCTCTTGCCTTACTTTTTTAATTGAACAGCCACCCCAAATTTTTTCAGTTGGTTAGGACGTTCAATTGTATTAAGTAAGGATTAATCGAATGAAAAGTGATGTCCTTTAAGTACTTGAAGTATAAATAATCGAATGAGCCTGTGCCACTACTAAATATGTTGTGATTCACTCCAAAGTTTTTATCACTAAGCTATGCATATGCCACACCAACTTGTCATAAGTTGTTTGTTGAGGCAGAGTTTAGCTTTCCATATTCATATTATTAACTCTATGATGATAACTGAGAGTTATATTATCATTCCATCAATGTACTTTTCCAACATGATACTTACATTTTCAGTGTTTTACATTTCTACTATCAAGTGCTTCACATCCTACACCATACTTACATTTTCAGTGATTAACTTACAAAATAAGCACCTGCCAAAAGTCAAAAAACCATACAAAAGTCTAACCTGATCACTTACAAAAGGGTTGACTTACTACCTATTTAATCCTTCTGAGATATACTGCCTCTCCTACCTCTTCATTATCTCCAACCTCAGCATCTGAATCAGTTTCATTATCATCTTGTTCATTAACATACCCATCAACATTACCATGTTCCAATCACCAAAGGCACTCATCTACTAACTTCTTTTCAGTTTCCAATTGCACTGGGAGCAAGCCTTGCTTATCTAAGGCCTCTCTGTTCATGTGTTTCAGCTTATAGTTATTTTGCCCCTTGCACTTCAAAATTTCAATCATGCAACTTTGCAAGCTTAAGAAAATGTAGTTCAACTTGATTGGATCATAGTTGTTGTATGCATCTTCAACTGCCTTTATCAACTTGTTTTCATCTTTGTAAGACATTTGTTCTTTGATTGCTTGGATTGCCCTACAAAAAGCTAAATCTAGGATGTTTAAGTCTAGACTTTGAGCTGGTTGATTTATCAATTGAATATCAAACCCATCTTTCTTAGCCTCCCTTAAAAAGTCTGGATCATCAGCTGAGATGTGTGGCCTTGCATTATCTTGTTGAATCCATATTGTTCTTGTTGCATGAGCAGGCCATTTTGCCCTTAATGTGGGCAACAACTCTTCTCACATTTTCTTTTTCAATACTTCTTGAGTTATGCTTAAAGTTACCTTTGTTTCTATTGTGCCTTTGTCTCTGTTTTTGCTCTTCTTCTTTGCTGCCACTTGATCTACAAAAGGCCAAATTCCAATCTTCCCATCCCAAATAACTTGTTGTGTGCCCGGAATTATGTGTGGCCTTGCAACAGCTGCATAAAACATGATTTTCTTAATGAACCTTTTGCTTTTGCATTTTCTATGTGGTCCCAGCTCTTCTGGGGCTAAGTAGTACCTTTGACTAATCTTGGAGAAGCAAAACCACTTCTCATCTGTATGCACAAGGTTGTACATTCTGCTGAATCTTGGTATTGTTCTGATTGAGTGGGGAATAAATGCCTTTATGACCCACTACACCCTTGCAATAACATGTTTCTCTGTCAAATAAGGCTTCACTGTGTTTGTGTGCTTTTTATTGGTGCCCCTTTTTATCATTCTGTGAAAAAGTGGTTTTGTGGATTCCTAGTGCTTTTGCTGCAGACCTTATAGTTGCTCTCATACTTAATGGAGTTTTCATCAACTCCTCTATGTCAATTTGCACTCTCTTTCTACCAACAGTCCCTGTTTTCATGTTGTTGACATCTATGTCAACCTTTNTTGTTGACATCTATGTCAAACTTTTTCTTAATTTGATCTTGCACTTTTTGCCACAACCTTGAGATAGACCATCTTGAAACCTGATAATTACTTGTCAAGTTTTTAATTGTGCCTTTTGGCAATGTATCATCTTGGTACAGTTGCTGGAGTTTGTTTGCAACTTGAGCTCTTTCTTTGTTTGATAGTTCATTGTGCTTTCTTTTCAAGGCTTGACCACTTGTGATTTGTGGTGGTATTGGTGGATCAGAATCTGAATCTGAATAAGTGAAATCATACCCGTCACCTTCAATATCCGAGTTGTAAGACAACAACTCCACAACATGCTCCCCATCGCTGTCAGAATCTGATCCTACTACTTGTGTTGTAGTTGCTACAATTTCAGTCTGAATTTGTTGCAATGGAACTGCATTAATGTTGAGATTGGCTGATGGTGAAGGTCCACACTCAGGTGAGGCAGCCACTGAAGTTGGGGCTGTCTTCCTAACAAGGATGTCAAAATAAAGCAACAAATCCCCATCCATATGTTTTGAAAGAATTGTTGCTCTACTATCATCATCCATAATTGAAGTTGTTTGGAGAACCCAACTTTGGTGTGTTGCTACTGTGTGAAGGAAATTCCAAATGAAGCACAACAATCTTTCAACAATGGCTTTGATGACAATCAGGTAAGTTAATTACTCAATGATGAATGAACTGAGAGTAATCCTATTTTCTACCCCAAACACCCCCCCCAAACCATTTGTAAACTTCTGTTTTTTTCAGTAGTTGTAAATTTATTCTTCTGTTAGTTTTAACAGTGGAAATATGTATGTAATGAATGGGATTTTTTTTTAGATTTTGTTTTGTAATGAATAAATGAGCATTCAATGCTCATACAAGAGTATATATACTCCTTGTTTTGATAATGTTCAAATTTTGGTAAAAGTGGTGAAATTTCAGATTGTAATTTCATTTTGCCACCCCACCAAATTTTTGGAGGGAAACCCAATTTGTGGGACACATTTTATTTCACTTATCCTACTTCCCTCCCTTTTTTATTGCTAAATTATGCAATTACCTTTGTTAATTACTTTCTCTCTCTTTGTTGATAATATACCTAAGCATGTGGTCCCCCCTATGACAATGACCCTCCTAGAACTTTGTACAAACTTGCAATGTAGCAAGTAATTAAGTACGGAGGGAGTATTAATTTGTTTTCTATAGTTTTAATTATGTGTGAGTAGTTTAGTTTCTAGGGCTAGGGGATCCATGGATTGATTTCATTCTTTTTATTTATGATTAATGTGATTTATGTTATTTCTGAATTCCTATTATCAATTACTATTGCTTCTAGTTAAATAATGGTCGGGTTTGATTGTTAGTTTGATATTGCCGAAATTGATGCCGAGAGGTAAGGCTACCGCAATTAGATCATAGGGATAATAGGCAAAACGAGTCTAAGTGAGAGAGAGCCATTAGAAGAGTTTTGAAGGAGTCTAGATTCGTGAGAATTAGTGAGCCTTAATTCAGGAAAACAAAATCTGTTAGTTAATTGTTAGTCAGCTCATTTTTCAATTGATTCATGGTGAACCGATGTCCTAGGCTTAGTTTATTGATATTTTTATGTTTAATTTCTTCCCAAGTAGTAATTAGTTCATTAGTCAAAACCAAGTTCAAAGGCCCCTTACGGCATAATAGCTTTTTAGAATTAGTAGAATTACGTTGCTTCCCTGAGGATTCGATTCCTACTTCCCTATCTATGTTAATTAGAGTTGTAGGTTATTTTTGATAGGTATACGATTGTCCCTTATCAAATTTTGGCGCCGTTGCCATGGAGGCAATTGTTTATTTTTCTACTAATCAGGTTATTTTATCTATTTTTATTATTTTGATTTTTTCTCAAGGGACTAATCGTTCGTTGAGATAGTTCTTACGGATATCTGCAGTTTCAGTTTTTGTGCAGGTCTTAGGTTTGCATGCCTGTTTGGATTGATCCTGAACCAAAATGCTCATTGCATAAGCGGAGTCGTACGAGGAAGTGGAGATTGTAGAGAGTTATTCTTTCTGAAAGGATACTATCGAATCTGTCACCACTCTTTGCTAATTTGAACATTTCTGATAATTCTGATAAGGAAGAGATGGCAGAATCACAGTTCGACGAGAACAATATACCACAGAATGATGCACAACCACCGTCACCGTCGCCGTCGCAAGCACAATCATTGAAGGATTATTCCTAACCCAGTTCTGCAACAGTTGGAGGTGGTTATCGGTTCCCTGATATTGAGGCTCTAAATTTTTAACTGAAACCAATTCTGGCAAATATGGTGGAAAGGAATCAATTTGCAAGAACATTAATGGAGGACTTGATGCTACATTTGAATAGTTTCCTCCAGTATTGTGGTACGATCAAGCAAGCTGGGGTCTCTCAGGACTACATTAGAAGGATGATGTTCCCGTTTTCAATGAAAGAAAAGGTTCGTACTTGGTTGAATAGTCTCAATATGGACAACATCAACAGTTGGGAAGAGTTGGCTCTTGCATTTCAAAGGAAGTATTACCCTCCAGAGCGAACTACAACCCTTCGGAGTTAGATCACGAATTTCAACCATGAGTCAAATGAGACATTGTATGAAGCATGGGAGAGGTTCAAGGATCTATTGAGATTGTGCCCACATCACGGTCTTGAGAAGTGGTTCCTGGTCCAGTCATCATATAACGGTTTAGGAAATGAGAGTTGTACATTGCTTGATTCAGCTGCTAGTGGTCGATTCATGAACTAAGAAGTTAATGCTGCATATGAGTTGACTGAAGAGATCACTATTCATAATTCATAGTTCAACAATCCCAGATGACATTCGAAGAAAGGTGGAAAGCATGTAGTTGACGATAAATACAAAAGTTTAGCTTCACAGGTCAATGCTATGAGACAAAAGCTCGACAAGATTAGCACTACATTTCCTCCACCATCATCTGTAGCTGCGACGGCTGTACTTTCAGGATGTACTGAGCCTTTCTGCGATTTCTGTGGTTCATTCGATCACAATACCCAGTCATGTCATAGTTCCACGGAGCAAGTGTGTGCTTTCCAAGCCTATAATTAAGAACAACCCGTTCTCTAACACATATAATCCAGGTTGGAAGGATCATCCATATTTCTCCTACAAGAATAACAACAATGTGCAAAATCCTCAACAATTTACGCCACATCAACTAAATCATCAGATGCAGCGGTTTGCACCACCACAACCACCAGTTTTTAATAGACCACCATTACCACTACCACCAGCACCTCAACCAAGCAATGAGATTTCAGAATCGAAGAACGTGATGCTACAAATGCATAAGAACATGGAAGCAATGCAGACTCAGTTTAGTAAACAAGCAGCTTTCAACAAGTTACTTGAGACTTAGATTTCTCAAATTGCTCAGTCTACAGCTCAAAGGAAGCAAGGTCATCTTCCACCACAACCCGTATCTCCGACTCCTCCAAGCAAACATGTCAATTCCATAACTACTAGGAGTAGGACCCACTACGAGGGTCCTAAGATGCCAAATGATGATGTTGATTCTAATCCTACTATTCGAACTGGAAAGTCCATTAATGTGGAGCTTACAGAAATCGATGCAGAGTCGACTTCCGAAAAGGAGAATGAAGCTACTACAAAGAAAGCCATTGCTGTTGACAAGCCTTCTAAGACATTGACACCTCCTAAGGTGCCACTACCCTTTCCTCAAAGGGTAGACAGTAGGGGTGTGCAAAAAATTCCGTTTTTGAATTTCCGGTCTGGTTTTCCGATTTTTCGTTCTGAAAATCCGGATATCCGATCCGATTTTTTTTTGAAATTTGGGAAAACGGACCAGATATCCGGTTTTTTTAACCGGAAACCGGATCGGATACATAATGAATTTTTACAAATTTGGATTCCAGTTTTTTAAGGAAAACAAAATCCAAAATTCCGATTTTCCGGATTTTTCCGAATGTTTCCGGATTTCCGATCCGGATTTTTAAGGGTAAAAATGTAAGTTTTAGAGAAAATTTTGGTATATAATTCGGAACCGGTTATCCGGATTTCCGGCTCGGGTTTTTCGGATATCCGAATTTCAGGAACAGAAACGGAACGAATTTTTTTGGTTCCGAAAATCCGGATATCCTAATTTCCGAATCGAAAAAATTCCGATATTCGGTTTTGTACACCCCTAGTAGGTAGGAGTAAGAATGACGACTACTTCCGTAAGTTTCTCGATATTGTTAAAAAGTTGCAGGTATTGTGCCTTTTACTGATCTGATTACGCAGGTGCCTACATATACTAAATTTTGAAAGACATATTGAGCAGGAAGCGTGAATTATGTTCAGCAGAGATTGTTGCTTTAACTGAAGAATGTAGTGCTATTTTGCAGAATAATTCTCCACCTAAACTCAAGGATCCTGGAATTTTTTTGATACCCTGTAACATTGGTCCACTTTTTATTGATAAAGATTTATGTGATTTAGGGGCCAGTGTTAGTGTTATGCCATTGTCTATTTGCAGGAAACTAGATATGGGTTCTTTAAAGTTTACTAACATTACCTTGCAGATGGCGGATGGAACTGGGAAATACCCGAAAGGTGTTTCGGAGGATGTCCTGGTAAGAGTTGGGAAGTTTTTCATTCCCGTAGACTTTGTGGTGTTAGATATGGAAGAGGATGCCCACATCCCTATTATTCTTGGTCGACTCTTTTTAAACACTGCAAGTGTTGTTGTTGATGTAAAAAATGGGAGTCTAACTCTTTCTGTAGGGGATGATAAGGTTACTTTTAACCTTAATGATGCTTTGAAACGTCCCATGATAGAACAATCATGTCATGCATTTTATACTCTTAATGGGATTGTTCTTAATGACTTGCCTTGATCCTCTAATAAGGATCTTCTAGAGGCTTCTTTGTGTTTGGATTCTTTTGCAAGTGACGAAGATAGTGATAATAACAAGATGTGTCAGGATCCAAAGAAAAAGACATCACGTCGTAAGAAACGCCGAAAACCTCGGAAGTCATCTCAACATGTTTTTAAGGTGAATAAGATAAATGCCGAGATTCCATGTAAGGATCATGAGACAATTGAGCGAATGGAAACCTTAAGCTTCTTTGAGTTTTTAGCTACATAGGGTTCGTGTTCCCTCTTTGACCCTCCTTAAAGTATTGGGTAACACGGTCAAGCTAATGACTTTAAAGGAGCGCTTTGCGGGAGGCAACCCGTAAGTAGTCTAGTTTTCTTTTCATTTGATTTTGTTTTCGTAGTATTAGTTCATACCTCAACCAAGTTTTATCTATTCTGGTTAGTGAAAGTGAGGGTACTAATGATTTTGGTCAAGTTCGATTTATGAGTACAAGTCTCATAACGTTGCTAAGGTGAAAATTTGCAAGGAATTGAAGCACGCGTGCTACCTCAGGCGTTATTCGAGCACCCAAGTGAAATCCGCCTGGTCGGGTGCATGGGACGATTGAAAAAGGCATGATTTATGAAGGCAAAAATTTCGCCCGAGCAGTCGGGCGAATAGACTTGTCCGCAGCAGTTTCACAGGGTCATTTTCAAATGACCATAACTTTTTCTTCAGGATGTTCCACGGGGCTTACGACCTACTGTTGGAAAGTTCTTTGAGTCTACTTTCCAATTAAACAATTATCATGTTAATTCGAATTATATTTTTTGAGATATGGTCGAAACAAGGAGAGGTGGTCAAATTTCATTCCATGTATGCTACACGCATGCATCATTCTTGTCCTTGCACAACTTCATCCTCTTACCCATATACATCATATTCCACCCTCATGACCCCATAACCCCATCCACCATCTCTCTTCTCTCTCACTTTACTCCCTTTAGCACTGTGGACATTGTTGAGTCCGGCTTGGGGGAGATCAGTTTTAGTTGCTTTCTTAATGTAGATTTTTATTACTTTCTAGTGTAGCTTTTACTTCTTTCTTAGGATAGTCATATGGTTTGTACTACTTGTTAGAAGTAGGAGTTTACATATGACCAAAACAAAATGTACTGCTTTCTTTGTTTAGTTTTTATTGCTTTTAGTTAGTTGATTGAATAAATTGAATGATTTGAGCTTGATTTTTATTTGAGTATTGCTGAATGATTGAATGATGACTTCCCTGTGCCCCGCATTTTTTTCAAAAATGTTTTTGGTTGATTTGGGCATGTGATGAGCCATGTTTAGGGAATTGCCAACTTGGACTTCAACCTGATTTAGGTTGGAAAGGTTTCATATCATATCTTGCAATATGGCCATGTGTAGAGTAGAGGATTTAGCTAGATAACAGGAGGATTTGAGCCGCATACATTACTATATGCTTATTTCTTTTCTTGGGTGCTTAGTTCCTGGTGCTTGTATGATCCATGTTTTGGCTTTTGACTCTCGTAGCTTGGCTTTAGTGTGTTACATGTCGCGAATGATAAAAGGCATTCATTTCTTTTAGGAGCTTTCAGATTTTAGGCATTCCATCATAAAATTTCCCTTGATCTTTGTTTTGAGCTTTTTACCTTTCATTTGCACTTTAGCCACGTTACAACCCTTTTTGGCCACATGTCATTAATTGATTTATGCTCAAGCTTGGCTTGGGGGAGTTTTGGAGTTGTTATATTGTTGTTGTGAACTAAGGGAAGTTTTTGAGGATATTGGAAAAGGAAATGTTGGAACGTATATTAGTTAAAGTTTAATGATAGGTTTCACAATAAGGCTCTACATACCAATGTCTAGGTTAGTTTGTGCAATAAAGAATTGAAAAGTTTATATCTTATATTTAGCCCAGTTATGTATGTGTGATGATTTTGTCAAAGACATGTCATTAAGAGTCATGAACTTAAGTTTTGAAAATATTGAAAGTTGAAAAGGAAAAGAAAATGAAAAGATTGAAAAAATGTTGAAATCAAAAGAAGTGAATGAAAGTGCAAGTGACACTCAAGAG
Source organism: Suaeda aralocaspica (assembly GCA_016808085.1). Classification (NCBI taxonomy): domain Eukaryota; kingdom Viridiplantae; phylum Streptophyta; class Magnoliopsida; order Caryophyllales; family Amaranthaceae; genus Suaeda; species Suaeda aralocaspica. The sequence continues at coordinate 82,078 of PYUH01001090.1, read as the reverse complement.
GGGGAAGGGGTGAATTGAGTGTTGTGAGATTGTTGTAAATTTTTTCGATTAATTGTGAGACCAGTTAAGAACCAGTCACTACAAGAAAACAACAATTTTGCGACGGACAAATTCCGTCGCAAACTAAAAAAATTTCGTCGCAAAATATCCCTCGCTAAAATTTTTGTTGCAAATTTCCAAACATGCGATGGAATATCCGTCGCAAATAATTTGCGACGGAATTGTTAAAGTTTGCGACGGAAAATTCCCTCGCAAACACTAGTGGAAAAAAAGGCTTTTAGTACCTTTTTGGGGGCTATTAGTACCGTTTCTAGGGCGTTACTAATGGAGGCATTACTAATAGCTTTAACTATTAGTATCTTTCGTAAAAGTCGTTACTAATAAGTACTATCAGTACCGTTTTTTCATAAAAAAAAACAATACTAATAACCCAACTATTAGTACCATTTTTCAGGAAAACGGTACTAATAGGTATATTTAGATCTAAAAAAATGTTTTTAATTAATTTGTACTAAATATAATTACTAAAAATGATGGTTGTTACTAATATTATAAACAAAGTAATAATATTCATTACAATAATGTCAAAAAAAAAATTTTTATACAATTTGCTGAGCTAATTTATGTACACAAATACCTATAAACAAATCATCAAACCCAACATAAAAAGGAGCAACTAACAATACCTACAACCGTCTCCAAACAAGAACAACAGCACCTTTAACAAGAACACGAACACGATCAAGCAGCTCTAAACACGAACACCAACATTGGAGCGGTAGCTAAAAATGGAAACATCAACACAAGAACATCAACTAACAACGGAAGATCAAACAGCAACACCTACAATAAGAACCCCATCTGGTCATTCGTTCATTCTTTCACATAAATACTTCAAAATCAAATCATCAATTTGAATAGCGAAATAAATTAATATGTATATGTGCATGAGTGACACAAGTAGACTAAGTTAATGAATGATAAGAATGAGGGGTCAGAACAAGATCAGGTCAAAACTAATCAATTCTGAACAGATTGATCACACAAGTTCAATTACACCCTATTTTGTTTGGACTCACAATTTTATAGAAATTTCTATCTATTTTTCTATACTATAATTATTAGTATATATAACAAATAGATAATTGGCACTATACACTGGGTGCAAAATGACAAAGAATCAAGAAAGGTTATGAAAAGGAAATAAAAAAACTTAGTTCAACTGCATACTATGGAGAAGGTTGTGTTTTAGTTTGACCCGACTGATATTGCAGAGTAGCTTCCAACATCGATTCTGCCATAACTAAATTGAAATACACCTCAGAAATCACTAAATTTTAAAAGTAACACCTTTTAAAAATACAGAATGAACCAATTAAATACTAATTAATCAATCAACATTAACGATTTAACACGAATTCAAGCAATCAAAACCTCGTACAAATTAGGGTTTATCACTTGAAACGAAATGATTAAATCACAAAACATCAATCAATCAATGTAACACATAAAAATCCAATCTTTGCTATTTCATTGTTATAAGTTAAGAGGATCTAATCTCAAAAATTGAAAACGGAATTATTTATCTATGTCATTGCAATTATTTATCGAAAAACTTACCAACAAGAAAAGCACTGACGACGAACGGCGGAGGCAAGAACCAGCGGCGGACCAACGAAGGAGAAGCAGAATGGTGGTGGTGGCGAACCGAAGAAGGAGAAGCAGAGTGGTGGTGGTGGCGAACCGACGAAGAAGAAGAAGGAGAATGGCGAAGAACAAGAAGGAGAATGGAGAAGAAGAAGAAGGAGAAGGGTTTTTAGGTCAATTAATGAAAGAAGAAGAAGGGCAAAGAAGAAGGAGAATGGCGAAGAAGAAGGAGGAGGGTTTTTGGGTTAGGTTAGTTTGTGGGAGAAGGGAGAATGGCGAACAAGAAGAAGAAGTGATGAGTTGTGTTGGTTTTTGGCGACAAAATAGAATAAGGCTCTTGCATTTTATGAGAAGTACTACTCTTTGGAGAGAACACTTTATGATGTATGTATGGAAAACGTTTAAGAGCTGCTTAGACTTTGCCCTCATTACAGTCTTGAGAACTGGTTCCTAGTTCAGTCATTCTACAATGGGCTAGGAAATGAAAGTAAAGTATTATATCTATAGTAGAATAATTGGGGGGCATTGAGAGCGCCACATAGGATTTCATCATTTCTAAACCAACCATGTTTCTAATAATAATTATTTTTTGTTTAAATGATTCTCATGCCACATAGATAAGTTAGACCAACCATAATGAACAGGCTATCGCACACCTATCAAAAGTAAACCAAACGACACTAACTAATGTAGCTAGGGTAGTAAGGATCGAATCCTCAGGGAAGCAGTCAAACTCTATTAGTTCTAAAAAGCTTAAACTGTGTAAAGAGCCTTGGTCGAGAAGTATTGACTAGCTAACTGACTACTGCCTAATTACTAACTAATTACTGGAAATGACGAAGGATTAAACCAATAAACTAAGCCTAGGGTCATTCGGGTCACCAAGAACAACTAATGGATTCACTAACAAAGATTGTTCAATCTCACAACTATCGTCAAGTTAGGGCTCACTAATTCTCTCGAATCTAGACTCCCTCGAAACTCATCTAGCGGCTCTCGCTCATGCCTAGACTAATTTCGCCTATTATTCAGTGGTCTTATTGTGGTATTTTTACCTCTCGGCATCAAATTCAACAATTACCAGAATTACAACTAAATCTGCGCACAATTCAATTGTAAACAAAGAAGCCAATAATAGGAAATTGACTACTAGTTATGGGATTGAAACAACCTAATTTAATTAGTCCATTGATTGATCAAGGTTTCCCTAACCCTAGAAATTAGACTACTCACTCAT
>PYUH01001090.1:37949-66236 GCA_016808085.1 Suaeda aralocaspica | reverse complement strand
AATTTATTTGAGAGAAAAAGTGCTTAATTCTATATAAGAGAGTAATTCTAAATTATGAAAGCATAAGTTCTTTTGCCTAGAAAACACGTGCCTAATGTACCCAAGTTGGGCTTACAAAACCTAAGTACAAGAAAATAAAGGACGAATAAAAAGATCGGGAAAAACGTCTGATGCGGGCGCATAGGAGATTCATGCGCCCGCTCTGACCTCCCCCAGAACGCCCTCTAAAGCTGAAATCTTGATTAAATGCGCCCGCATGTGTTATTTGTGCGCCCGCATATGAACCTCAGAAGCTTTATTTTGCTTCCTTTTCTTCTTATTTCTTCATAAGTTCTTTAAGGCTTGTTTTACACTTCTTGACACGCATTTCCATGCACCTTCATTCTTATCCCGTCTAAGCTTTCCGGCTTCGTTCCGAGCCTCGGTTTTCGTGCCTGAAATTACAAAACATACCAAAACCGAGCATAACAACCGTGGATGATAAAAACCAACTAAAATGCTCTAAAATTGCCGGAAATTAATCAAACTTGACGAGACACTTCAAATTAGCTAAAGAACATCGAATGAGCTAAAACAAAGCCAGATTAACAACTTCTAGGCATAAAATTAACTCGAAACAAGGGGGAAAACACTATAAAAACCGCACATATCACATAATATAAAAAAAATACTATACGCCATATAAGAAATTTAACCAATGATATTAAAGATGATAAATTAATAAGATTAATTGATCAATAAGATAAATATTATATAGAATAAAACCTAATATTGTAATGTAAAGAAATTTTATGTGATAGAAGATTAAACAAATTAGATACTAATAACTTACACAATGAGATGAATCTAATAAGATCACATATAACTTTATTTTGTCTTAATTAAAATGGCTAAGGCACTAAAATTTTATAAATTAGTTAAATTACTGCTTGTTTGGTTGCCTTCAATTTGTTACTATATGAATTTCTTTAGTTGCCCCCAATTCCTCAAAAGGTAGGAATTATAGAATCCTTGGGAATTCCGAATTCCTACAAAATGGAGCAATTAAAATATTCCCGAATAACAACCTAACACGTTCGGGCCAATTCCTATGATTTGTGCAAGGCTACTAAATTCATGTGTATTTTAAATACCTGTAAGAATTCAGTTCCCATGGCAACCAAACAAGCACTTAGTATTACACAATAAGTTTTTGGTTTTTTTGTTTATTAGTACCTTTATTATTTTTTTTCAATTCTGATTTTTAGTACCTTGTGTTAATTTTTTTAAATATTAGTACCTTTAATTTCTCCAAAATTCAAAAGTTAGTGTCAAATAATAGAAACTGACATCTTTTTTGTTTTTTGGGTCCCACTCTAACAAATTTCTTCTATTTTCTCCTTCTTTATGTTGAAATACTCTATTTTAATATTTTAACCATCCCTTCAAAATTTACTAAGAATGAATTATTCAAAAACTCCTAATTAACCACTAATCACTTTTAAAATCTCCTCTAATAATTTCTTTCTTCAGTGCTCTTCCTCTCTCTTCATCATTGTTGTTCTTGGGTTTTCAAGCCATAAACAAATGCCCTTGGTTTCAATAGTTCATGAATGATGCTTCACAACAAGAATTTCATAATGATAATTTGTCATCTTCAAAACAAAGATATGACACTTATTCAACATTTCAAATTTGAATTACAATAAAGATCGATTTTGTGTGCAACAGAGTGATCGACTAAGTTTTCGACTTGTCACAAATTGAGACATTATAGAATAAAGAGGTTTAAATATGATGGGGAATTATCAAAAACCTAAATGCCCTATTTATTTCAATTAAGCAATCCTCAAATTAGGGTTGTTCCTAATTTTGTACTCCCTCCGTTCTACTAAATTCTTACCATAAGGAAAACTGTTACTATTCATAAGTTGTGAGAATCTTCTATTTTCTCATCAACATATAAAAGGGGATATAGTCAAGTGGGATTTAGTTTGAATCGTCTTAATGAGTAGATTATTAAAATCCAATTTTTATGATTTTTACTAATGTAAAACTAAAGATATTTAGCATACAAATTGTGCATTGGCAAATGTGAAAAGTAGAAGTGGTAGGAATTTAATGGAACAGAGGGAGAAGTACAAAGCAATTGTTTATAACACATATCTTGTTAAATGCATTTTCAGCTTCGATTTTCCCAAACATGCAATTTAAATATATGGATTTGTTAAGTAATTTTGAGTTCAATTATAAAATTTTGGAGAAAAGAAAGTTAATTAAAAGTGTTTTTAGTTGATATACAAATGAGATTCAAAGAGGAAGCAAACAAAAAAAAATAAGAATAAACAAAAATATATTCTTTGTTGGTCCTACAAAACAGAAAGGATGATAGTTTCCGTCTTCTAGTACCAACTATTGAATTTTTGGAAAACAAAAGCTACTAAAATTTTAAAAAATTAAGTTAAGGTACTGAAATTCAAAATAGGGAAAATTAAAGGTACTAATAAACAAAAAAACCTAAATTTTTCTCAATAAAGTTGTTTGAAAATTAAGTACTTCCTTAGTTCCCTATTTTCCTTATCCGTCATTATTCACCTCTTCATTATGGTATATGATATAATAATAGTAGTGGGATCAAATTAGGGTAATAATTGATAAAGGAGAAACAACTTGTAACTAATAGTAAACTGATTAGTGAATGTTAATTGAATTGGAGGAAAGAGAAAGTTGGCTCCACATTTCAGCACATGGGATTTAAAGCAACCCAAAAATTGAAATCTCTCTAAAATTTTAGTTTTTTTTTGCCTAATTTTAGGCGCCAATAATTCTGAAAATTAAAGACTCAAATTTAAATGTATCATAACTTTACAAGCCTTATATAAAGGCACTTTAAAAGCTTTTACCCTCATAAATAACTACCACCATTGATATAAAGTTTCAAAAGTAAACCAGAAAAAAAAAATTAAATGAGTAGTTACTTCATTGCCTAGCTTCTAATCTTCAAATTTAAAACTTCCAAATGGTCCAAAGTGTAGTATTAGACCCACACATATTCCTGCCATCATCATCAGATCATGAAGCTAGGCTCAGTGTTGGAAAGAAGACACTTGTTCATCAATATCTTCAACAAAAAATGACTATGGGGCATCTTCAAAGAGGGGCAATAAAGGATGCATGTGAGCATTTTGGATATTCAAGGCAAACAGTTGGTGCATTGTGGCAAAAAAGATAACAATGTGTGGAAACAAACATAATTCAAGACTTGTCAACAAAGTGGGCAGGCAAAACAGAACCCAAACCATTTCAAATTGCACCTGAAAGTATAACTCAAATCGAAATATTTTTTTGGTTTGTGAATAGAAACTTTGCACTTAATTTAAACATGTAATTTTATGGTCATGTTTTGGATAAAATTAGTGTAGTATCATGTTCATAATCAGTGTAGTATCATGCTACAATTAAAAGTGCAAAGTCGTCATGTTAGTGACAACGTAACCTTTTGCCTTTTAATATATTGTAATGTATTGTGAAACCTCTCAGTTTGCCCCAATTAATCATGCATCATATTACATAAGAAACTCTTCAACAAACATGATCTAAATCAAACAAACCTAATGGCAACCAATTGAAACCATTTAATCACCCTAAACCTTTATACAATTAGCCTCATTTCATCATTGAGGTTTATAAAACCTCTCAATCCAAATAATAAACTCATTGAGGAAGGGGTGTCAACTTCAACATGTCGTCTAGAAGGTTCATATTAAATCAAAAACACGTTGGAGAATAGTAATATGCATATGAAATAGGTTATCAATTTTCAGCTTTCATCATTAAGGTTAATGTAATTCACAATTACTACAACATTTAATCAGTTTAGTATCATGTTTAAATGAGTTCAGTATGATCATGCAATTAGTGCAGTATCATTTTTAGAATCAGTGTAGTATCATGTTCAGAATCAGTGTAGTATCATGTACAACTATGAACATATAGAATCACAATCAACCTGAACATACAAAATGAGGAATTTCAACATGCAAAACAACCATTCGATTAAAAATAATGAACAGATAATCACTGAACAATAATCAACAAACATATAATCACGAACAATAATCACGAACAGATAATCACACGAACAATACAATTAAAATAATCACAATGTTGTAAAATATTCATTATGGTGGCTGTCCATTATATCCTCATAAAATCCTCACCTTTATCTCCCTAGCTATGTAACTCCTCTTGTGACTTTTCTCATTCTTGTAACTCCTTTCATAATTAGGACTTATTACTTATCAATGCTCTTAAGAAGTTGCAAGGTACTCATATATATAAATATATATATGGTTTCTTAGTGCTGAGTAATGCAATGAAGATTTTCCTCTACAAATTCCTCTATTATTCTTTCCTTACCTTTATTTTATAACACGTTATCAGGACGAACTCTAGCCTAATTAAAAAAAAAAAAAAAACTAAATGCCAATGGTATCTTCATATTATCCATGTAAGTATCAGTTATCTTTGTTTTCCTGTTAAATTTTGTTCATGACATATGATTTTGTTATACGTTTATTAGTACTTTGACAAATGTAAATTCTTTTCAATTCATATTTTATGAGGTTTTATATATTTTTCGTAATCAAAATAACACATAATATTTCTATTTAATTCTTCGCATGTGTTGATGATGTCATATATGAATCCTATCTTTCTTTAAATTTTAGCTTAGTGATTTGATGTATATATATAGCATATGACATACCTTCAAGAATAAGTGATGAATAAATAAGGATGAATTTGGTTGTGTATATAATATGATCATAAGACTCTTTTCTTTATTTTTATAACTTTGTTGCTCACAAAATTTTGAACCATTTTAATTAAAATATATTAACAACAAGTTCATATGACCGCTTTGTCCCAAATATTTACATTATCATTGCAATTAGGTATATAGGTTTTTAGTGTCCTATCTTTGGAAAGCATCATATGTTAGAATGAATTATTTTGTGAAAATTAATATAAAACCAAATACTTCATATTTTGTGAGATTGGTTAATTAAAAATCATAGTTTTGGTTGGATAATTATATTTGATGATTACTCCCTATTGTTTTCAACATGTATCTTAGTTGTTACTTAGTATATTATGCTACTTATGGTAACTTCAATCATATTTCATGTGACTATAATATACTCTAATAGTTTATTGGTTCAAAAGCATCTAACAATGAGCCGAACAAGGTAAGTCATGAATTTAAATAAGGAAACATTTTAACATGCTATTATTTGTTCATTGGGGTATATCGGCCTGTAAAGTTAAAGAATGTCTCAACCTTATGATGAATGTGTTTGAAAAATTTAAAGTTTTTTTTTACTAAACATTCATAAGAATATATTAGTGCTTTATTTAATTGTACATGACCATAAATAAGATGTATGATAGACAGCGCATGCAACATAAAGTATATTTATTATTATCTATCTTATTGTGATGATAGAAGTAAGAAGTGTAATTACAAATATATATACTTTACTAACCATAATGAAAAATGATGAAAATTCTTTTGAAAATTTATCTTATTAAATTACATGCCATAAATTATTATGCTATTATGAGTTTATTAGCCATCAATTGTGATGTTATGAGTGGAATTTAAAAGTCAAAAGAAAGAAGTATGGAGGTGAAATGCAACAAGTTAATTTCTAGGTTGAGATATTATTTTATAACATTATCTTTTTGAGGATATATATTATGCAAAACCAATATAATATATGTTATACAAGTATAGGTAATTGGACAATTAGCTTTGTAGTCAATAATATATATATAATTGTGTTAAATATTATACCGTTACATTTTATGCATAGCCTTTGCTTGGAACAACTATCACAATTGTATATGTACATATATGTTTGAGTAATTATCAATTTGAAAAGTCCAACATCAACTAGAATTATTTTGACACATATACTTTTTTATTTTATCTTATTTCATTTGAACTAGCTAGCCAAGGCATGTAAATAAATATATTAATTAGTTAAATAAGGAAATGAACTTTAACAAAATTATTTACTTGTAATTCGTTTGTGAACGTGAATTACTTTTATGAGTGAAATTATATATATTTTTGTAAAGTCATAACTTTTTTAACACATAAATGACTTTTATTGACCTTAAAGAAGGTGAACATTTGATGGATCTCCTAAAGTGATTATGTTTAGTAAATTGATATGTACCAAGATTATATACAGTGCTCCAAAAGAGTATAAAATATCCAACACGATTAGCATGTATCATGATAATAATCAATGCTCCAGTAGAGCATGAATGATTATTGCATAAAGTATTAGTCTTGCCACGTATAGGACGAAACACATGTTAGTGTTATTATATCACATCATATTAATATTCATGGCCATGCATGAAGTATGTATAATAAAGTGATCACTAGTGTTTGAAAACTGACAAAAGTTTAGAAAAGTGATTGGATATGATAATTAAATTAGGCCATCCGGGTTTAATAATAACCCGTTTTGGAAACCTAAAATTTCAATTGATATGGAATAATGTGCTGACGCTCTCTCATATTAGTTGCATGAAATGAATTGAATGGCAAGACATAAAATTAACACCGAACTATATTTTGATTGTGAATTTTGATAATTTGTTTTGAAGCAAATTTCAAAAGATACTATATTGATTTTGAATATTATTATTTTATATAAAGAGTAATGAAATGGATGAATAAAAGTTTGGATTGATTATATAATATCAATTATTAGGTGACCAGAAGCTCACCGAATACAATGAACTTGTATGTTAAAATTTTGGGCAAGTAAGAACTCACTATCAAAGACATTGGCGATCCAGAAGATCACCATTGAGTAGAGTTACATGCATACAAGTCATCTATTTTTGTATAACGATCCTTTTTTATTGGGGCTATTGAATGTCAGCACACAAAAAATAAGAAAAGAAGACAGACAACTGCACAATACACATCTCCCTATTGATAATGATCTCCATAAGAGCACAAACAATTATGAAAGGTTTGTCAATTGATAGATGTGCATTATAAGGAAGAATGATTTTCCTTGAGATTGTTCTCCAGAAGAGATGAAAAGTTTATTGAATATGACTTTTCCAATCCGTATGAAATTATGTACTAATTAAGTTGGTTAATATTGAATTTAATGCCCCTATAAACTAGAAAATTTTACCAAGTTAGGGGGAGAAGAATTGGGATAAGTTGGCAAAATTACTAACTTTATTATTATAAAATGATGATCCCTATAATAATTATTGAAGAGGTTATGTGCCAACTTTTGTCCATATATTATCGTGATATGTTGCACATTTATAATTTGATTTGTATCTAGTTATGACTCATGATGCATAGCGCTGAGGGTATATTTTAGTTATGTTATGTGTATACATTGAGATATATCTTGCCAATTGTACTTGAATTACTGCACCTGAAGTTCAGGTCAAACGGTCGATTTTGAAATAAAGATGAGATATATGACAAGATAGTGCAGTTGACACTTTTAAAAGTGTAATGATATATTAATATCATAGAGTATACCCCGGAAGTGGCATAGATATCTGAATTATAATAGATGGCCTATGATAAATGAATTGAAAGTTATAATTGTAATAATGAGAGATACATTCATATATCAATTTGAAAAGCATGCCAATTACAATTTGAAAAATATGATGATACCAGTATATGATGGAACCAATGAATTCTATGCATATGCAAAAGGAGTGGATTAGAGAATGGGGATCTAAAATAAATTTCCTATTTGGTGTCGACATATTGATAATGATCGAAGCTTCTCATTGACTTGAAGTCCAATAAATGTGAATAATGATGATCATGAAGGACCAGAAGTCCGACAATGAGTTTTTGAAATCCACATTGTACAGTGTATTGCATTTTTGGGTCTTACATTTATGTGCATGTGTGTGTCGTAGATAAATGCATTATCCATTGCATGTGTAGATAGTGGTTAGATGCATCACTCATTATATATGTGTTTTGTGTTTAAAATCTTATTAGTATAAATTTTGCAATTGATAATATTGCATGCACCAATTCTATACAATAATTGTGATGTGAAACTTTATCTATATTTGTGATGGAGACTTACAAGAAGAAGTTATTCATACTCCAATATAAATATATTTGTGATGATAAAACTATCCATATGAATAATGAAGGCGTTCTAATAGCATATTGTGAATCATGCAATAATGTTCTAGAAAAACTTCTACAAGACATATTAACATATAGAAGATTTGAAGACTGAAGTCCAATCAAGAAGAATCAACTATTAAGGAATTAAATGTTATTCTATTTCAAAGGCCGCATTGGATTCATTGCTTAGAAGATCTCAAATCATGCATTCATTAGGGGGAGAAAATACGCGTTGCACTCTTTTTCCCTTAACCATGGTTTTGCCCCACATTGGGTTTCCTAGTAAGGTTTCTAACGAGGCAACATCATAAGGCATATCACAGAAGTGTTGTACTCTTTTTCCTTCATTAGGTTTTTGTCCCACGGGGTTTTTCCTAATAAGGTTTTGACGAGGCGCATTATTTAATAATGGACATCCAAGGGGGAGTGTTGTAAAATATTCATAATGGTGGCTGTCCATTATATCCTCATAAAATCCTCACCTTTATCTCCTAGCTATGTAACTCCACTTGTGACTTTTCTCATTCTTGTAACTCCTTTCATAATTAGGACTTATTACTTATCAATGCTCTTAAGAAGTTACAAGGTACTCATGTATATAAATATATATGGTTTCTTAGTGTTGAGTAATGCAATGAAGATTTTCCTCTACAAATTCCTCTATTATTCTTTCCTTACCTTTATTTTATAACACACAGAAGATTAAAAATAATGAACATATTAAAAATTATCATTGAACAGATCACTTAACAGATTAAAAATAATCACAGAACAATAAAATTATCACAGAACAAATTGAAAACAATGATGATTAAATCAAAGTCACACAAATAAATCAATGAACATTAAATCAAAGAACATATTATACTCCAATCAAAGTCACAGATCATTAAATCATATAAACCGATCACAGAAAAGATGATCACAAAATAAAAAAACGATGATTCACCATAAAAATCACATAACTTATAAAAAAACGATCACAAAAATTGAAAATAAAATCAAAGAATGACAGAGAAATACTTATCATTCTTCTTCACTCAATGATTCACCATAATTATCCCAACCACGAAACTTTTCTTTCTCAATGTCGCTCCAACCATTCCACCTAAGAACATAGAGTGGTTTTGAGTAGCCTTTGCCTCCATTAATTGTGGGTGATTTCTCCAATTTCATAGCAGAAGTCACCATTTGTTTTAATTGACTAATTTTTGGGGCTTTAATTTTTTTTTTTTTTGAATCAATTTATCCCCAAAATTTGAGGATTTTGACATTGAAAAATAGACTTTTGATTTGGGGCTTTTCGACATAATAGAAACAGTGGGTTTGATTGACTGAGATCGTGTACAAAAATCAGAAGGTAAAGTGAAATCGAGATCGGTTTCTGGTCTACTATCAGCGAAATGAAAACAACTTTGATCTTCAACAGAATCATGCAACAACAACTTATCATCAACAACGTTGTTTTGATCCATCTCAAAAAATTAAGATCGAAAGATATGATAATGAAGAACAAGAGATAAAATTTAGATCGAAAGCTACAAAAACATAGATGAATATATTGAAAATATTATATCGAAAGCTAGGAAGAGATAGAGAGGAGGAGATGAAGAGATAATGAGGTGAATATTAGATCGCTGTTAGATAGAGAGGAGGAGATGAAGAGAGGGAAGTAGTATGGTTTGTTAGGGTTTTCATATATAAATGAAGAACATCAAAGAAGAATCCAGAAACCCTAGATGAGTTTGGGTTGGATCAAATATTGAAAAGCAAATTGGGTTGGGTTGTTGGATTCAATTAATAGCTCAATTAGATAAATCAAGTGGGTGATGTGTGAGGTTCATCCTAATATAAAAATAGTATAAACCTAATAAAGTTGTTTGGTAAAGAAAAATATGGAACATCCCAAAACAACATATGTAAAGAAAAATAGGGAACAAAGGGAGTATATCATATAAAAAGAAGTATTTTACATGACTTTAATTATAAGACAATAAGTTATAATTATTACAATTTATGATTCAATCCATATCTCTTAATATTGAGTCATAATTGGTATGGGAATGAAGACACGTAAAATTAGCGATGAAAATAATAATTTTAATCAAATCTATAGGTTATAAAAGGTCTTAAAATTAGATGAAAATCTGTGTCAAAGCTCTTTCCCCTAATAATGTTGTGAATATGTGCAATTCCACAAATATAGTCTCTCTTTCATCCCAAACTACTGTCTACCTCATCACTTTGATATAACAATTTTTTTTTTCATTTTTAACAGCAAACCACCAATTTGAATAACGGTTTTCTTCTCTCATTAAAAACAAAAAATTAACAAAAACCCAAAAAACAATACGGGTGAAAAGAAAAAAACAAACTAATAACTCCTTAAGTCAGATTAGACCAAAGACAAGCCTTTATACACCAAATCAAACAAATATAATCAGAAACAATATATTCATACTTCGAAAGTTACTAATGCTACCACTGATAAGTGACGATAGCTGGAGATCGACGGTGGCGGCGGTAGACTAGTGGTTGCGCAATAACATCCACAATTACCACCACTTGCATCAAGAAATCCATTTAGCAAACTTCATTTAAGCATGTTCAAATTAAATCAACAAATCTTCCAACCATTTAAATTTGAGAATAATTAAAGATGAAATTGGGAGGATAACAAAATTTCTAGGGAAATTAGAGGTTTTTTGAATGGTTTAAGTTTTGTACAGTAAAAGGAGCGAGAAGGATTGAAGTATTGAATAATAGTTGTATACTTGTATTAGACATTCAAAAGCTAGAGGAGCGCGAGAGTGGAATTTCTTTTACCGTAAACTATAGGCTGTAAAGTTTGGTTTGGGGAAACCGCTATTTCAAGTAGCGGTTTTGTGGAGTACTCTCTATGTTCCTAAATTTTTGATACATCTGAAATCTTGACACTATTCATAAGATAGGATAATATAGTCATATGAGGTCTTGTTTGATTCGTTTCAATGAGTATGTTATCAATATTCAATTATTATAATTTTTACATATACATAATAAAAGACATTTAAGGTCAAACAAGTGTATTAGCATGTGTGCAAGTCAAAACGTATCAAACAAATAGGAACGAAGGGAGAATAGTATAAGAAAAAAAATTAAATAACTTAATTGATAACGTGGACTTTATTTTGGAAATTAATAAAAGTGTAACAACATTTAGGGAATTGCAACTGTTTATACATTATTTATGGAAACCCCTCATAAATGACTATAATATTATAGAATGAAGTTTATTTCAATAGTAGTATTTTCAATTTTTGAAGAAATAAAATACTATTTATTAGAATAAGATAAGTCAGTATGTTAAAATAAATTATTGTATTAGCCCGTGCATTACACAGATTTCAACACTAGTACTCAGAGTTTGTTCACTTTTTCACCTGACAACATTTGAATTGAACAGATTGAAGCTGAACTTTAAATGAGTTGAAAGTTTTTATTATGGTTTTTAAAAGAAAAGCTGAGCTGAATTGAATTGATTGGAGCCGATCTGAACTGAATTGAACTGATTTTAAGCTGAATTAAACAGGCCCTCACTAGTACTTTTCTATTTGACAATTAGTGTGGGCCTTATATTAGGATGAGCTTGAGTTGAGTTTAATTCTTGGCCAAGTCTAGTTTTATTTTAGCTCAAGCCGAGCTTGAATCGAGTTTCATTCAAGCTCGAGTTTGAGTTTTGAGCTAACGACTCAAGTTCTAGTTTAGAAATTTAAACTCGTGAGTTCTCAAACTTGAGTTGAGACTAACAAGTTCGAGTCGAGTTTAATGATACTCGAGCTCAACTCGCATCATATTCAGCGCTCCTAGAGATATACACCCACACTATATATAGTCGTCTTTTCATAGGACCGCCAAGGCGCCAACCTTTTGAATCATTAAGTGGCTTAGCCAAACGAATTTGCCAACGAATTAAGAACCAAATTGTTGGTTCTACATGTTTTCAAAAAAAAAAAAAAAAAAAAAATTTTTGTTTGTGTTGGTTCTAACCATAGAGTTGTGAGTGCTGACGTGTGGCCTTTCAAAAACGGTGTTTCTTTCCATTTCAACCTTGTTCCAATTTCTTCCTTTCCTTTCTCTAAGAGCTTCCACTTCACACCAATGGACCCCAACAAATACTTTTTAAAATTCCTCAACCAAACATTCCCATCTCCTTTCTTATTTTTCTCATGTTTATATATTAGGTACGTGATAAGCTGACTTACTCTTTCTTTTAATTTATAATTTCATCATTATTGCTTTATTTCAATTGGTGTTATTAACTGTAATACCCAGAAATTTTTTGCTGTTTTATTAAATCATTCAAAAATTAGTCACTTTGATGTCCCATTCCCTCATAAAAATGAAATTGACATCATCTTTTGATTGCTTACTTTGGTTGTTTAATATGCACTGTTATTTATGTATGTATGCTTTTATTTTTGGTGGGCTAAATATAATAATCAGTCAACTTTGGAGGATATGCTTAGTGTTATGCTTAAGGCTTTTAGTTCAAGTTTTGGTTTCCTTGAATTGTGCTCCAAAGTTGGTCAACTTACTCTATTAAAGGGTGGCATATAGCTTTAGTTCTTTGTTTGTTCTTTATTGATTTGTTGATTATTCATAATTTTTTCGTGGGTTGTTTTGTTTTGTTTTTTTTTTTTTTTTTTTTTTTTGTTTTTTTTTTTGTTTTTGTTATTGTATCTTATGAAGATGGATGTAAGAGAATCCAATGGTTTCTCTGAGGGTAGGCAACGGTGGCGAAACGGAGAGTTGATGTCGAAATTGAAAGTAAAGGGAGTCTTAGCAGTAAAGAATTGATTTTAAGAGCTGATCAAATTGATCAAAAAGCCTTGATTTCCAGTTGGAACAAAAGTTGAGTAATAAGGTTTGTCCAGCCATCGGAAGCTGGAACGTCCAGGAAGAGTGGGAATCGATTTGTCGAAAATGGAGTTGAAGCCTCTTGGGCTCATGAACTTATGGCCTTGTCTAAGAGGGAACACATGACAACCAAGATGTTGGCAGGTATATAACTATATGCTTTTGAGTTAAAATTTGACTTTGTTGTCATTGGACTTTTGTGTATGCTTTTCAGTATTTGAGCTCTTGTCTATCTCACCTTGTTAGATGATCATACAATATATTTGCCATTGTTTTGTCTGAAAAAGTGATTGTTCATTTGCCTATGCTGTTTAAAATATAACTATCGGATGGATTAGTCATAATAGTCAACTATTAACAGCTCACAAGAGACGGGTAACAGGTATGGCTGCAATTTGAATAGGAAAAAAAAAAACAGGGTGATAGTTGTTGGTAAGATTAGAATAGTTAAAAAGATGAGCTATAATAACCTTGTTGGGGGTTTTTTAGGTCTTTAAGATGAAAGGGGAAGTAATTCGTGTCATCTGTATGGCTTGTGCTTGGGGGAGGGGAGTTGTTTCTTTGTGTTAAAGGAAATGTCATGTAATGTTTAATTGGATTTGTGGATGGAGGATGATGTCCGAGAGATGGAAAACGTCTGATGGAAGACGAAGGGTTTGGGACCTATTTTGAAGAAGTCAGAGGAACTAGACTATAATCAATCGATAGGTGATTGGGAGAAGATCCTTAAAATTAGCCTTGTTCCCGTGAAAGAGATATTGGATGGGGCATAAGCTATTGAGCTAACTACTCGCCAATGGCTTAAAGGCTAGAGGTAGTTAGGAGAGCTAGGGATTGTGTAGGATAGCTAAATAATTAGGAATCGATGTGGATGGAACAATGGGAGGCTTTGGCTATAACACTGCAATCGTGTTCAAGAACTTGAGGTATGATGAATGAGTACCAGTTTCCAAAGGAAAAATGTGGGAGACAATCGAATGGGGGCCACTCGATTGAGAGGGTAGTTGGGTGTGTTGGAATTTTGTGGATTTAGTGTGGCTTAAACTACAAGGGTGACACAGTTGGTGGGGATGTGGATGGGATGCGTTTGTGCAGAGTTGGGGCAACAATAGGCTTGGAATTTGCGGCAATGGGGAGAGGTGGGGGATGAAGTCGAATTGATTGTGGCCAGTAGAAAAGGGAAGACATAGATGAGATTTGTTTGTGCGGCTTGCGGTACTTGCAGTATTGTAGAGTACTGCCTCAGAGTCGGAGCATACACGTGGCTGAGGATTAGCCCCGGCAAATGGACGATTTGTTGGAAAAAACTGGAAATCCAAATGAATACATGAAAGCCATAATGGATAAGACAAACTGAAACTAAGTTAGCTGACAGATACAACACAAACAAGAGTAGTAACTCTAGCCTAGAGACTCTTGTAAATGAGGTGCAGTCTTCGTAATGATTTTGGACAAAACAGTTAAGAAAAAAAAAAACCTTGGGTAAGAAAGAGCGAATGATGAACACGTTTGTGTGGGGAGGAAAAGGAAGCATGGAAAATAGACCGTTTCCACTGGTGAGGCAAGATGATTGGAAGCGGGCTGAGAGTGGAGAAATTATCAATTATATGGCATGAGAGTGTGGAAGGAGCAGAAGACGTGATTTTTTTTTGTTTTTTGGTTGTGGAGAGTTTTAGTGGACGAAGGTAGGTGGCAGGGTGTGAGGTAGCCACAGTAATGTCGGGGGTTATGGGTATCATTTGTGACTTGGATTTAAGGTTGTTCGATGCCTTGTGTAAGAAAAGAGGCAGAAGAAGGGGCTAGGAGGCGCAAATTGGCTCATGGAGGATTATAGTTGAACTGAACTTTAAGTTGGCTGACTAATAGAACGACTTGGAATTAGGTGGAGTGACGTGTGAGTTTAGGGAATAGGTACTCACCTCCGGGTTGTTTGTTGGGGGCAACTTGGAGAGTATTTGTGGAGGTGAGAATGAGAATTCCGAAAAGTTGCAACTTAAAAAAAATAGAGAATAAAAAACAAAAAAAAGAAGGCAGAAGGGAGTGGGACGCAGCTGCAACCCCGAATGATAATAAGGGCAAACGTCTCGAGGTGTGAATATCAGGTAGAAGTAGTACTACATCTCACTGTCAGGCGCGGGGAGGTTGCGGCATTGTTAGGCCAGGGACTGTCTATTTGTATTAGAGGGGGATGCAAGAGTCAGGAAGAGAGGGTTGATATGGATACAGATGGCTCTAAGGTTCTACAGATACATATAATGTACAAAGTTGACGTGGCAATATTCGATGGATTTACGGATGACTGGAAGTTATATGAACGTAGATGATAGTGGGATACGGTTATGAGGATGCTGGAAGACCCGTTAGTGGATCGGCTGGTGACTTCCTATTGAATGCTCCGCTCCAATAGTAAGGTGCAACACTGAGAATGCGATGAACCCAAAAAGAGGCTGAGGGTAATGGGTCAACTTGAAAACGCTAGCATGGGTTAACGCCATGATACTGTGAGAATTGATTTTGGGACACGAGATCGTGCATAGGACAGCAGATGACATCCAAAAATGGAACCTACAGGCCACCCGGAATAAATGGCGTTTCTGGGCTTGCCGTTGGGGGGCCCCTGTGAGGAGAAACATTGGGCAATGGGGAAAAAATAATAGGGTAAGTGGAACAATAGAAAACACAATGTAGAAAAAAAAAAAAAAGTTGTGCACCTATTTGTGGTGGGGGGGGAAACTACAGAGAAGAAAACATGTTAGTCAAAAAGGGGGGAGAAAGAGTAAAAGTGAGAAGAGAGGAAAAGAGAAAAAGAAAGGGCAAGATGCTAAAATAAACCAAAAATATTTCCTGGGAGAAATGTTATCCTACAAAGAAATGGAGCCTTTGTTGGAGGTTGAGTAACAGGCGAAGGAAGTTAGTACTGGTGAGCAACAGAGCGGTATGCTTCATACATCCAATCAAAACATTTCTAGGTTTCCGTTGGATAGTAGCTCGTAAGCCAAATCATTTCTTTTCTATTATAGTTTTTATTGAATTTTATGAAGTGATTCATATATTCGTTATTCAGATTACTACTGTTGTAGCTTAGAGATATTTCTACTGGTTCGCATATATTGCTGAAATTTGGTTATGGCTTTTGTAAAGATATCATCAAATTTTGTAATAAGTTCGATAGCTTTAGTGGTAGTATTGTTGCGGTTAAAAACATCATAGTTCAATGTGTTCGATGCGCAGTTATCTGTGGCAAACACTCTTGTGTTCCATTAATGTATCACTGCTTTGCTTGGCCTTATTACAAAATTCTTGAGATATATTCTTGAAATTAGTAAGGTTTTATAGCCCTCTAGAATGCTAATGATGTGGTGGGTATGAGGCAAATAGATATTATTGTTGTGATTGCAAATATCTTATTTCATGTGAACTTGACATTATAGTGAAACTGTTGGATTGGGGAGAGGATGGTATGGCTACCGCTGCAGATTCGGCTTCATTACGGACAGCATTTCAAGCAAGAAGTTGCTGTTTGGCAAAAGCTTGAACCATCCAAATGTTACCAAAGTATTTTTTTTCTCTGATTACCCTTGTTTTTCCTAATGTTGAAATAGCAACCTAAGAGAATGTAAAGCTATTTTCCTTATGAGATATTCTTTGTGCCTCGTTTTTTTTTTTGGCATTGCTTATCAAGCTTGGAACTTCAAATTGATTAATATGGTGTACATGGATGATGGATTATAATAATGTATCCTTGTGAAATCGTAGTTTGTTGGGGCTTCCATGATGGGAACATCAAATCTCAAAATACCTGTAAAGACGCTTCACAAGATGTTGCTCGCTCTCTGTCCTAGAGCATGCTGTGTGTTGTGTGATACATCCCTGGGGGAACCCTTAAGCAGTTCTTGATAAGAAATAGAAGGAAAAAGCTTGCATTTAAGGATGTGATCAGCTATCTTTAGGTCTGCGAGAGGGTGAGCTGAACATTTTTAAGGCCTTAGTTTGTTGCTCTTTAGTCTCTATGATTGAGGCAGAATATTTATATTATTACTTTGCAGTCTAAGCTACCCATTCAAAGAAGATGTCAACGTGAGTCAAAACGAAAAATGCTGCTAGACTTTGATAGGACTGTGAAATTGCTGACTTTGGTGTTGCTCGTGTGGAAGCTCAAAATCCCAGCGATATGACTGGTGCCACTGGTACATATGGATACATGGCACCTGAGGTACTTATTTTTGTGGAAAAGAAATCAATAGTAAATTTTTATGTAAATGAAAATGTCCTGTATCTCTGGTTAATTTACATGTGTTTGTGTCTTGCAAAGTTTATTGCCCACTTGCCGCTTCCTTTCTTCCCTTTTTCTGTACAATATTCGCTTGGTGATTGAAAAGTTAGAATAACCCCCAAAATATAATAATCAATGCCTGTATCTTAAAGTGCGCTTACCTTCTTTAGGTACTTGATGGACAACCTTATGATCATACATGTGATGTTTACAGCTTCGGCATTTGCTTATGGGAGATCTACTGTTGTGCTATGCCAATGCGGAGCTTAGCTTTAGTGAAGTTTCATCAGCTGTGGTTGCACAGGTTAGTTCTAGTTTCTAGATTCTACAATTTCCGATTCTCTTGTGATTCTTTGTTTCGCTGATCCGACCAAGACTATATTGTAGAAGTTGTTGTGAGATAGGAGGGCAACGCATCTAATTTTGATTTTTACAACAGATTATAGTCTTGCTGCAATGTATTTTTCATTTCTTCACTTTAAATCTTGGATATGAACTTAGTCATATTACTTGGAGCATGCTTGAATTGTGGGTAATATATAATAAAGGGGTAGGCAATCATAGACTGTGTATGAAAATGACAATGTATAAAGTTGGTGGTAGAAGAGATGTGCCAATTTGGTGTCAAGAGCGATGCTTAGGGAATTATTACACCCATATTAGGGTAACGTTAACCCCACCATCTCTATTTTTTGTTTTTTCTTAACACATTTGTATTTTTAACCCTTGAAATGAGGCTATGGTTGTCAAGCATTCGCCCTAATGTATTGCTTCATCAAAAGGTGCTCGATGTAGGAACCTAAAGAAAAAATTGTCAAGAATAAGCTAACATTTTATGGGTCTTCTCGAAACTAAGTCAACCTATTGAATATTCTAGAATTAGCTTACTTTGTATGAGGTTCCTCTTTTCATTAGGTGTCTTACCAGTAACTAGTGCTTTGTAGGCAATTGCTATTCAGTACACTTTTGAATTAAAAAAACGTTGAACAAATTCTCCAGTTCTTTCCTCCTCTCTCTCCCACTCTATTTTTCCTCTCCTTTTTCTTTCAACAAAACCCATTTATAACAATTCCTAACAAAACCATTAAAAAGGGTAATAATCTAAAATTCAAATAATTCTGTTAATAAATCCAAGGTTTGAACTCAGAACTCCTTGTTTTCAGATGTGAAATTGTAATGTGATTAGGGGGATTAAGGGCTCTATTAAATTTGAGCAATATAAAGCAATATAATCGTCTAATCGTAGTGTCATTCAGTTGCCATATCTGATAACGGTGGCATATTTCGTAGATCCACAACTGAAAATTTTGACTATATGTATAATTGGTGCAATTTGTTGGTCTTATTTTGACATTATTGCATGCACTCACTCAAACTGTAATTTTTTGTTGCCTCTTAACTATTTACATATG
Source organism: Suaeda aralocaspica (assembly GCA_016808085.1). NCBI lineage: Eukaryota > Viridiplantae > Streptophyta > Magnoliopsida > Caryophyllales > Amaranthaceae > Suaeda > Suaeda aralocaspica. The sequence continues at coordinate 47,461 of PYUH01001090.1, read as the reverse complement.
CTGCTAATAAGTTAAAATGATAAATTAAATCCCGCTTCATTCTAAAACATTTTTGGCAGAATTTGCGACCAGAAATTCCAGATGCTGTCCCAATTCCTTAGCAAGCGTATGAAGATGTGTGGGATGCCAGCCCTAAGAAGCGTCCCGAGATGAGTGGAGGTAGTGAGGATGCTTGAAGCAATAGACACGAGCAAAGGGGAGGGATGATACCTGATGACCAAGCTCCTAGTTGCTTTTGCTTTGGACGTGCCCCGCGGTCCATAATCGTTATGTTATTTTTTATTTGGGGGTGAAAACCGATCAACCCGTCCTATATGGCCAACTCAACACATCCTTATGAGTTTATGGACAGTTAAGTGTCCCATTATTCTTTTTTTCTTTTCCTTTTTTGCTGCAAATTGGTGTGCCTGCCCTCATTATCGTCCAAATCCTCTCTACATACATAATTGGTTGACATTTTTTCGGTGGTACTGCTACGTAATTTGTGTCACTATGCTTTATTTTTTGGTAGCTATTGGGTGTTCATAGGAAATTTATTTTTAAGGTGGAAGTAAATATCATTTTTTCCACAAATTGGATATACTATTGTGTGTATCAGTTATTACGTTCTTGTATTTAGGCACGGCATTTTTTTTAAAATCCATATGTACGGTATATCCGGATATTGATTTGATTATATTGATTTGTCTAAAGTGAACAAGTATTGTGTATTTATTACTAATATTATACTCGTCTATCATAGATCATCATCTTTCTTTGGCCAGTATTATAAAACTAAGATCTTATGACCATTATATAACATTGATGATTATGAATGTCATCTTCTATTCTACATGCCTTTAGTGAGAGGGTCAGTTGACTTGTGGGAACAAAATTTAAACTAATTGTTTCTGTTCGTCGTGTAGGCTACATTGACAGTCTTGAAGACCGTACAATTTCAATCAACAATTTAAGTTTAAAGAATTTTAAAATATCGTTTGGCGCTCTTCTAACCTTCTCTTCTTCGGCCGCATTGAATCTGCATTTGCATTTAAGTGTCATACATGAATATGTGTTTGTCACTTCATCAAGTTGCAATGTTGCATCAGCAGGTTTTTGTGGGCTGGTATGAGTATTTCCAAATCATGACCTTCTCTCTTCGGCCGCATTTGAATCTTGCATTTGCATTATAAGTGTCATACATGAATATGTGTTCGTCACATCATCAAGTTGCAATGTTGCGTCAGCGGTTTTGTTGCTGGTATGAGTTAGTTCAAATCATGGGTCATTGGATTTATATGAATGGGTTAGTTGGAGCTGAATATCTGTTACCATCTAAATGAGTGTAGTTGGGTTGGAATGTCTATTATGAACGATATGACTCGTTATGGTTTAAATGTTTGAATGCTCGTTATGATCAATTAACTGAATAACTTTGTCGCTACTACTGCTTGTACTGCTTATGGTCTGAATGTCTTTGTAAATGTTAATGTTAAGCCTAAGTAAATTGTTGTCCTGATCCTAGAGTACTGCTATTAATCTTTTCTTATTGCTGATATTGCCTCGCTGCTCTTCTTGGCTCAGTGCTCAGTTGATGCCACTCTACTCTATGTTGGCTCTCACCACTGTCATTACTGGCTACTGCTGCAGTTCTTGGCTTCAATTGACAGCCAATCTGCTGGACTCTTACTCTGCTCTGCTGCTACTAAGTTTTAAGTTTGATAATTTGTGTCAACATTTGCTGGGAGAAACAAGACAAAACACTGCGGAAGAAGAAACTAAAGAAGAACAATTAAAATGGAGTAACATTAGGAGCTTAATCAATGCTTCAGGAGAATCAAACTTTATATTATAAAGCATAACTAATAGAAACTCTCCTCGTGGCTCGTCCTTCTACTTCCCTGTAAGTCGTCCCCTGCCCCCAAATTAGTGCTATTTTTCATAGCATAATAATCTTCAGTTGCTAGCTTACTAAAATTTCTGATCTACACAGTATGTACACCAATACCCATCATAGAAAAACAAAAAATAATATACAGAAAGTACTACTACGTATTAGTTTAGTCAGAAAGAACTATGATAGCTGAAAATGAGGATGAATTCTGTCACTGTGAAGTGAAAAAGGGGACGTTATTGAACGATCACTTGAATATTCTCCTTGGCTTGAATCTTAACCTGAGCCGCAAAGTGCAAATTCCATAGGGCATCTTCGATGGATGGTCTATCATTAGGATCATTTGAAAGAGTCTCACACAAAGCCCATCATATCTTCATACTGAGTTGTCTGAATACTCCTTGTGTACTGTCGGATCCACAAACCTCTTCGCGCTAGTCTTGTCTACCTTAATGCCAACCTTCAACCTTCAACTGTCAATGAAATTAAAGCACTATTAAACTTCGATAATGAATGAGCAAAATAAAAATCAAAGAATAAAGAATTGAACAACTGTTTGTGGAAGCCTATAGTACTTACTAGATCTTTTACAACAGACACTTCATTATCTGATATGATTGCTCTTCCTGATATAACTTCAAGAGTATCACTCCAAAGTCATATAACATCACACCTTTGTGTTGCTGACTCTGTTTATGCAGAAATTCATGATTACATGTTGATTCACAATTTTAGGCGAAAATAAAGCAAATAATAAATTATGGCAATAGTTAGGCGATAGTAGCTGCAAGGGGCCATTATGCTCAATATATCAACAATTAATATTCCTTTACACACCAACAATAATGGGTCTTGAGGCAATGACCCACTTAATTACGAAAGCCAGAGATTTTTTTCTCTGAGTTTAGGGTTACTCAGACTTCCCCCAAAACATTTGTCCGCTTGACGTCTATAACTCAATAAATACACTTTGAACCCTCACCCAATGAATGATCAATCATTGAATCTAAATTGTGGACATGGCAAGAAAGGTTGTGCCAGGCCTCTTGTCAGCGGTGGGTGGCCCCAAGGAATTACCCGGTTTTAGTTAGTTGTTAAAAAGAGTTAGGCTGTTGTTACCCACATCAATTCCCTCAGAAAGATGTATGACACAACCTCATTGTTGTCTCTCAGGTTTTTGTAAACTTTTCCTGCAGACAATATCTTTACAGAAAAGATTCATTGACAAAGTTTTCTTACATGTATCAACAATTTGCTTTGGCTAAAGTTTGTATACTTACACCTGCTTTATTCATTTCTTCTAGATGCAGAAGTCGGACGCATATGGCCTAGAATTCCGAAATGTACGTACGGTGTTTAGCTAAACCTTTTTATCATGCTAAAAAGAAGAATCAAACACATAAAAAATGTACTGATATGTTACCTTATCCTTGATTTCTGCTAATATGGCAAATTATAGCTTTTGAGTTTCACATGAAGGCTATGATCAACTAAGACATGGTTGTCTTGACATTGTTAGAATAAAACCAGCATCATCCCTGTTTGAAGAAGAAACTGTATTCCTTCGCAACTTCAACTGCAACTGTGATTCTATTGACCCAAGTAGGTTTTTGCCCTGTTGTACATGAAAACCAAATGCATTAGCAACCAAGTGAGCAGCCAAAATAAGATTTTTTTTCCACAAATTTGATGTAGACGTAACGAGGGAGCGTGTTAAAGATTCATTTTTTTTACCTAAGATGAAGTCTCTCAGGGTCCCATTCGGGACAACTCAAACACAAGAAATATCTCTTTGGTGAGTCTTCTGTATTGCACTCAAAGCAATGCCCTAGAGCACTAACCAAGTGACTATGCCTTAGCTTTGATAATAGCTCATGTCATGAGTGTAGGCCTGTGTTCCACGCCGTTTTCCCTTTCCAAGCACCCGTTAGCGACAAGTTTATCATAGCAAGTCTTCCCTTGTAAACCCTGAACCAACAAAATCATAACGCATGAATAATTTTTCTTATTGTTGATCAACAGGGCAAAGTCTCCCTTCCACCCTTCTTAATTCATGTACTATGTATTATGTTTTTGGTATTGAGTCTTACCGGACCATAAGAACCCTGACCTATCAGATTTGATGCATCGCGAAGTTCAAGGTAGCCTCCTTATCTCATCTAAGAGAAAGTTCGGTATGCAGGAAAACCAAGGGGTCCCAGCTTTGCCATTGACAGATCCCCCTGTAACATGAGTGCACCAAACTGGAAGTTTTAGGGACATTGAGCTCATCCAAAACTCAATTGGTTCACTGGTATTTTTTGTCTTCATCTAAGATGGTTTCAAACTGACTTGTAAACTTCTGTCAAGACAACTTAACGTTTAGCAACAGTTGCATACATAATTGTGAGCATATTCTAACCATTATATGAAAATTCTAAGGAGATTACACTTATGGTTAGCAGGCATTATAGCGATTTTTCTAAGTTCTATGGCCAGCAGAAAAACAGGTCTGTCAAATTCATGCAAGTAACAACTTTGAAACATAGTAACACCTAACAGAAGAAGATATCAACATAGAAACAAGTAAGCACTTACTCGCATCCGAAAGAAGCTTTGTTGGGTACATGGTTGTCGCCTTCTCTAGGATAACTCGTGTGTTCGGTTTCTCTGAAAGGCGTGCTTTGAAACTACAAACCCAACTCCCAGTACCATAAGACCAGCAGTGAAGTTGCTCCCACTATGCTCATGGCTACTTACAACTTTTAAGAACTTGAATCATTTCTTTCATTTTTCTTGTGGCATTACCTCACTTGCCAAAGCTTCATTATGACAAAATGTATATGGGTGCGCCTATCATCCTCATTTGACAAACATTCCCCTGAATATGATAACCCGGCTTTTATTCCTCGATTTCAGGCAATAGGCAAATCCCCAGTCAAGTAGTTGAATGATAAATCCACATAGCTCAGGTCTGCACTACAGCTCCATATTCTGAAGAAGCATTCCATGACACTTGTTGACATGCAATATGAGGTAGCCCCATACAGAGGCCAATGAAAGCCAAAGAACGGCGAAAATGGTTCAACAAACTCAATTTAGAAGAACATCCAACTTGTGAAGGCTGAAAATGAGCTCAAATTATCAGTCCATCCCACACCTAAACTTATCTTACTCAGCACCAAAGTAACCAACTTATTATGAGTGAGGAAACTTTGGACCAAATGAATTGTTCCCTAAATCAAGAACTTGCAATTAGTCAAGTTTCCCAAATCAGGCACTTCACCAATGAAATTATTCATGAAGCTTGAATATCCTAAGATTTTTCAACCTAGATAATGAAATGGTATATGTCCCATTAGTGAATTGTTCTTCAAACTAAGAACAGTAACTCAGAAATGAGACCAATCCAAAGGGGTACTCTCTCCCTAAACTTATTATTATCCAAAAAATAGTTTGTAGATTTTTTAAACCTCAAACATTCCAAGGAAGTGTTCCATTCAATAGATTTGAACTAAGATTAAGCATCTCAAGAAGTAAGTTACCTATATTTTGAGGGAGAGTACCCCTTAAGTTTCAGGACCACAAAGAATAATACCTTTAATCCAGGAAAACTGCAAATGCAGAAAACAAAGCTTTAATAGAGTTAGTATCATATTAGTTGCTGAAATTGGTGAAAACCCAATAAAACCCTTTAGTATTAATTTGAGTAATATTTTCTTCATAACTACAATGTGAGATATGGGTTGGTTCAATGTTACACAATCAAGTTTTGGTCTAAGTTAGTTGTTTGTTTTTAATGGGTACTTGTAAAATCCTTTGTATTGTTAAAAATGCTTCAAACTGTGATTCTGGCAGCTGATTTGAGAAGTGGGTTTGAGAAAAAGTATGGAAAAAAGGAGAAAAAATTTTGATTGAAAAGGTTTGCCATTTGGAGCTAATACCATAAAAAGTTTTTAAATTCCAAAAACTTAGGCTAATCTTTGAAGTCCCTTTAATACTTAAATATCATAAAAAAAAAAAAAAAAAAAAAAAAAAAAAAAAAAAAAAAAAAAAGATGGAATTTTTAGGGAATGTAAGCAGAATTATATTTACTACATAGTATCACAGTACTATGAAAATGAAACTACGTTTTATAAAAAAAAAAAGGATATTGAAGAAACAAGATGTAGTAATAAAATATAATAATGAAGAAAGAATAAATGCAGTGATGCTAAAAAAAAAAGAAGGACATCTGTAATGTGAGTATGTAGGTGTCAGAAAATGGAACTTTTTTCTGCAAAAATAAATGAGAATGAATCCTATGAATCCACTGCAATAGTGTGATTATTGTGAAAAAAAAAAAACATATAATTGATATTGTGTACAATATTATTTTGTTGTGTTGAAAATGAACAAAGAATGGAGTCATATTCGCCTTTTTAAGTAGTATGTTTGTTACTGTTGTTTGTTATTTTGGCGGCAATGGCAAATGTTGTTAGTTTCTATACGTTGAGTCACGGGTAAATAGTGCAAAAACTTGTTCATTTTCCAAAGATGACATTATAGTAAAAATGACATTGGACATTTGTTTCACCTTGTGAATTTTAGAAAAATATGAGTAAATTAATTGCAAAATCTATTACTTTATCATCACACAAACTATTATTTTGTGTTGCTGCTAATTTATATGTGGAAGTGGTATAAATATATAAAGCAAAGTGCCAAAGTAGCAATGCATGCAATTATTAGACCCACTAGAGTATTACCATTGTTTTTGCATACTTGCATGAGATGGAAAACTAGTGCTTCATCACTGTTAAAGTTTAAAGCCTAAAGTGACTTTTTCGATTCAATCAACCCACCAAAAGAAATGAATCTAAGACCCAAGTTGAATCATCTTTTGGTTGAAAATAAATTTACTCCTGATAATATATATTTGTACTATATGAAGGCACTTGAGTTTATCGTGTGAAGAGTATGTATATTCCTTCATCTCAAATTATTTGCTATATTTTTTTTTGTTTTCATCAGTTTTCTTCATTACTGAAACGCTAAACGTCGTCCGGAAATCTTACTATCTATCGCCCGTATATTTCACCTATTTTTCCAACTTCTACCTTTACTCTAAAAATCATAATTTATGTCAGTTATATTTAAACAAATAAAAAAAAAAAACAAACACAAAAAAAAAAGTAATAAAATAATTGAGACATGTGTCTGATTTAGACGCAGGTAATCCTCCTGACACCTGCGTTTCTAAATCAGACGCATGTCCTCAAATTTATTTATTTTTTTAATTGAAACCTGCGTCTAAAACAGACGCAGGTTTCATTGGTCCACAAACAGTTTCACAGGGTCTTTTCAAATGGTCATAACTTTTTCTCTAGAACGTTCTATGAGGTGTACAACCTATCGTTGGAAAAGTTTCTTTGAGTCTACTTTCCAACGCCAACTAAATCATGTTAATGCCGAATTTATACTTTGTGAGATTATGGTCGAAACCATGAGAGGTGGTCATATTAACAATCAGTTTTCACAGGGTTTTTTCAAATGGCCATATTTTTTTTCTCCAGAACATTATACGAGGAACGCACGACCTACCATTGGAAACCTCTTGAGTATAGTTTTCCAATTCATTTAGAATCATGTTAATCAGAATTATACTTTTGTGATGGGAAACATGAGAAGATGATCATATTACATATTACAATCCGTGTTTACTACAAAAGTGTACTCTACCACCCACGCCTCTTTTTTTTTCTTTTTCCTTCATTATACATCCTAACCCATATACATCAATCTTACCCCCTGACTCCTTAAACCTCTAGTTGAGTTGGTTTTTTGGATGGTGAGATGTGTTTGAGTTGTGAGTTGGATGGATGGTGATATGGTTGATCAAGTTGGTGTTTGAATTGGTGAGAGTGTGGTGGTTTAGAGAAAGAAGTAAAGGGGAGAGTGTTAGAGGGAGAAAGAAGAGGGGAAGGGAAATTGTGGAAAGTGGTACAAAAGACGAGCGATTACAAAGGTTTTTACGGGCGATGTTTAGCAAATCCCCTTCATAATTATCCATTCTATCGAATTTATGATTTCTATACTTTATAATTTCACATAAGAATTAAGAACTATTAGAAGTGAGACTAGGTGAAGGTAATTAGAAAAGAGTTGTTCTCCTATCATGAAGGTTGTTTGATGACTTTCACGTAGGGTGTACACGACTCGGTCTGGTGCGGTCTGAGGTCCAGCACAGACCAGACCAAAAAATTTGCGATCTAGGTGGTTTTCCAGATCAGACGAACCAGACCGTATTTTAGACCAGACCCACAATTTTTAAACGGTCTGGTCTAGTGCGGTTTGCGGTAAACCGTAATTCCTGAAAGATTTTATGAAGCATAACTTTATAAGAAGCGAAATGCTAATACAACAACAAACGATAAGTTTACCTATACAACCAAGTGCAATCCACAGTAGAAAATGACAATATAACATCCATCAATCAATCATAAAATGGAAAAACCATACGAGTTACAAATTTAAAAGGTTGCATATTTGCAATACCACAAACCTTACAAAATAAAAATTTGTCTTTAAAACTAAAATTTGTTCAAATTATCCGTAAGTAACCATAACTCTTTTAGAAAGTAACTATCATCGTCAATATGTAACCAAGATTTTAATAACCAGTAACCTCAACCTAATAAGCAATTAAGTAACCATCATTGCTTAGTCAAGTACAACTATCGATATTCAAAGTAATGACATGGAAATTACTAGTGATTCACAATCACTTTATTAGTTTATACCATTACACTTTTAACAATTAAACCTTTAATACTTAGTAACTTATAAGTAAAACTCGATTTCAAATAAATAATTATAATAACCTCTATATATTTTAAGAAATAACCATCAATCATTATCCAAAATAGTAATTTATATAATTATTAATTAACCATTGCAATTCACAAAGAAGTGCTCAAATAAATATTTAGAAGCGAGTAACCATCATTGTTCAAATAGGTAATCACCATTATTCAAATATGTAAAACCATCGTTGTTTTTACAGAGTAACCCTTGCAAGTGAAACCCAGAACAAAAACAACGACATTCGCATGCATAGTTGCACCTTATCTTGACGGTGCAACCTGCTGCCACAAAAGACACGCCCAAAATAAAAACATACAATACTTCATATCATTTCCTAATATTTATGGGTTATGCGTTTTAGGTTACGGTTTAAAACGGTCTAAAAGCAAACCATAATTATTTACGAATTTAACGGTCTGGTCTAGTCTAAAAATATAAATAGCGACCAGACTGCAAAAATCTCGGTCTAGCTTAAAAAAAATCAGACCATAATTTGGGACGCAGAGACCAGACCAGATCGCAGAAAATACGGTTTTGGTTTCGGTTGGTGCGGTCCAGACCATTCTCTATACAGCCCTACTTCCACGCAATTATTAAACTAAAAAAATCACAACTCATGCTAAATACATAACTTTTTACATGTCATGTTAAAACTAACTATACCTTCGTTGTTATTTACTTGCTACTTAGACCAAAAACACTGTGATGATTTAATTAAATAATAAAGTTCCTTGTTCATACCATCTAGTAGTCTAACAACAAAAATGTAAAAACACAATTACATGCAAATAATGGGGTAGGAAAATTTGTAAGA
>PYUH01001090.1:22073-37924 GCA_016808085.1 Suaeda aralocaspica | reverse complement strand
AATCAATGAACATTAAATCAAAGAACATATTATCTCCAATCAAAGTCACAGATCATTAAATCATATAACCGATCACAGAAAAGATGATCACAAAAAAAAAAACGATGATTCACCATAAAAATCACATAACTTATAAAAAACGATCACAAAAATTGAAAATAAAATCAAAGAATGACAGAGAAATACTTTCATTCTTCTTCACTCAATGATTCACCATAATTATCCCCACACGAAACTTTTCTTTCTCAATGTCGCTCCAACCATTCCACCTAAGAACATAGAGTGGTTTTGAGTAGCCTTGCCTCCATTAATTGTGGGTGATTTCTCCAATTTCATAGCAGAAGTCACCATTTGTTTTAATTGACTATTTTTGGGGCTTTAATTTTTTTTTTTTTGAATCAATTTATCCCCAAATTTGAGGATTTTGACATTGAAAAATAGACTTTTGATTTGGGGCTTTTCGACATAATAGAAACAGTGGGTTGATTGACTGAGATCGTGTACAAAAACAGAAGGTAAAGTGAAATCGAGATCGGTTTCGGTCTACTATCAGCGAAATGAAAACAACTTTGATCTTCACAGAATCATGCAACAACAACTTCATCAACAACGTTGTTTTGATCCATCTCAAAAATTAAGATCGAAAGATATGATAATGAGAACAAGAGATAAAATTTAGATCGAAAGCTACAAACATAGATGAATATATTGAAAATATTATATCGAAAGCTAGGAAGAGATAGAGAGGAGGAGATGAAGAGATAATGAGGTGAATTTAGATCGCTGTTAGATAGAGAGAGGAGATGAAGAGAGGGAAGTAGTATGGTTTGTTAGGGTTTTCATATATAAATGAAGAACATCAAAGAAGAATCCAGAAACCCTAGATGAGTTTGGGTTGGATCAAATATTGAAAAGCAAATTGGGTTGGGTTTGTGGATTCAATTAATAGCTCAATTAGATAAATCAAGTGGGTGATGTGTGAGGTTCATCCTAAATATAAAAATAGTATAAACCTAATAAGTTGTTTGGTAAAGAAAAATATGGAACATCCCAAACAAACATAGTAAAGAAAATAGGAACAAAGGGAGTTATATATAAAAAGAAGTATTTTACATGACTTTAATTATAAACAATAAGTTATAATTATTACAATTTATGATTCATCCAATCTCTTAATATTGAGTCATAATTGGTATGGGAATGAAGACACGTAAAATTAGCGATAAATAATAATTTTAATCAAATCTATAGGTTATAAAGGTCTTAAAATTAGATGAAAATCTGTGTCAAAGCTCTTTCCCCTAATAATGTTGTGAATATGTGCAATTCCACAATATGTCTCTCTTTCATCCCAACTACTGTCTACCTCATCACTTTGATATACAATTTTTTTTTTCATTTTTAACAGCAACCACCAATTGAATAACGGTTTTCTTCTCTCATTAAAAAAAAATTAACAAAACCCAAAAAACATACGGTGAAAAGAAAAAACAAACTAATACTCCTTAAGTCAGATTAGACCAAAGACAAGCCTTTATACACCAAATCAAACAAATATAATCAGAAACAATATATTCATACTTCGAAAGTTACTTGCTACCACTGATAAGTGACGATAGCTGGAGATCGACGGGGGCGGCGTAGACAGTGGTTGCGCAATAACATCCACAATTACCACCACTTGCATCAAGAAATCCATTTAGCAAACTTCATTTAAGCATGTTCAAATTAAATCAACAAATCTTCAACCATTTAAATTGAGAATATTAAAGATGAAATTGGGAGGATAACAAAATTTCTAGGGAAATTAGAGGTTTTTTGAATGGTTAAGTTTTGTACAGTAAAAGGAGCGAGAAGGATTGAAGTATGAATAATAGTTGTATACTTGTATTAGACATTCAAAAGCTAGAGGAGCGCGAGAGTGGAATTTCTTTTACCGTAAATATAGGCTGTAAAGTTTGGTTTGGGGAAACCGCTATTTCAAGTAGCGGTTTTGTGGAGTACTCTCTATGTTCCTAAATTTTTGATACATCTGAAATCTTGACACTATTCATAAGATAGGATATATAGTCATATGAGGTCTTGTTTGATTCGTTTCAATGAGTATGTTCAAATATTCAATTATTATAATTTTTACATATACATAATAAAAGACATTTAAGGTCAAACAAGTGTATTAGCATGTGTGCAAGTCAAAACGTATCAAACAAATAGGAACGAACGGAGAATAGTATAAGAAAAAAATTAAATAACTAATTGATAACGTGGACTTTATTTTGGAAATTAATAAAAGTGTAACCAACATTTAGGGAATTGCAACTGTTTATACATTATTTATGGAAACCCCCATAAATGACTATAATATTATGAATGAAGTTTATTTCAATAGTAGTATTTTCAATTTTTGAAGAATAAAATACTATTTTTAAATAAGATAAGTCAGTATGTTAAAATAATTATTGTATTAGCCCGTGCATTACACAGATTTCAACACTAGTACTCAGAGTTTGTTCACTTTTTCACCTGACAACATTTGAATTGAACGATTGAAGCTGAACTTTAAATGATTTGAAAGTTTTTATTATGTGGTTTTTTAAAAAAGAAGCTGATTCTTAATTTAATTGTCTGTACGCGTAGGGGGGGGGATTAGAGAGGGTCTGGTGGGGCATCTGAACAGAATTTTAACGATTTTACGCGAATAACATGGGGGCGCGGGGCGGGGGGGGGGGGAGTCACAGTAATCTTTCGAGGTTTGAATTAGTGTTTGGCCTTATATTACGATGCTGATGTGAGTTATTCCTGCCGTCATAGTTTTATTTTTACCGCACGGGGCCAGGGCTGAATCGAGTCTCTCATTCCTCTCTGGGTTCAGCTCGGACGCCTGTAGTGGAAAACGGCACATGTCTGCAGGGGGTCAGGATGTGGGCCGTGTCTAAACAAGGTACTACGGAGTACACATGGGGTACTCGGGTCTAAGCGGACATCTGGAAAAAATGCGGTAAAAAACAAGACGGAAACAGGGTCAGAGAGACACACGCGGGCCACTGTAACAGAAAGGCGGGGGGGGCAAAAATTCGTTCCGGCGGGAAGACCCTCCCCACGTGCTTGCGTTGTGCTCTACGCGCCCATATCAGCCTCGTAGGAGATAGTTAACCGGTGGTCGCTGTGAGGGGCGATATAGTCGGTTGCGTGTCCTTGGTGCGTGGGTTGATGCCGGTGGGGCAAGGCGGCCTCGCGGGTGTGGGGGTTGGGTCATGTAGGGGTGGGGGCTTAGCCAACAGAATTTGCCAACATAAGAAACGCAAATTGTTGTTCTACATTTTCAAAAAAAAAAAAAAAAAAAAAAATTGTTGGTTCTACATAGAGTTTGAGTGCTGCGTTTGGCTTTCAAAACTGTGTTTCTTTCCATTTCAACCTTTCCAATTTCTCCTTTCCTTTCTCTAAGAGCTTCCCACTTCACACCAATGGACCCCAACAAATACTTTTTAAAATTCCTCAACCAACATTCCCATCTTCCTTTTCTTATTTTTCTCATGTTATATTTATTAGGTACGTTGATAAGCTTGACTTACTCTTTCTTTTAATTTTATAATTTCATCAATTATTGCTTTATTTCAATTTGGTGTTTATTTAACTGTAATACCCAGAAATTTTTTGCTGTTTAATTAAATCATTCAAAAATTAGTCAACTTTGATGTCACATTCCTCATAAAAATGAAAGTGACATCATCTTTTGATTGCTTACTTTGGTTGTTTTAATATGCACCTGTTATTTATGTATTGTATGCTTTTATTTTTTGTGGGCTTAAATAATAATAATCAGTCAACTTTGGAGGATATGCTTAGTGTTATGCTTAAGGCTTTTAGTTCAAGTTTTTGGGTTTCCTTGAATTGTGCTCCAAAGTTGGTCAACTTACTCTATTAAAGGGTGGCATATAGCTTTAGTTCTTTGTTTTGCTTTATTAGATTTGTTGAGTATTCATAATTTTTTCGTGGGTTGTTTTGTTTTGTTTTTTTTTTTGTTTTTTTTGTTTTTTTTTTGGTTATATTGTAATCTTATAGAAGATGGATGTAAGAGAATCCAATGGTTTCTTGAGGGTAAGGCAATCGGGTGGCGAAAACGGAGAGTTGATGTCGAAATTGAAAGGTAAAGGGAGTCTTAGCAGTAAAGAATTGATGTTAAGAGCTGATCAAATTGATCTAAAAAGCCTTGATTTCCAGTTGGAACAAAAGTTGAGTAATAAGGTTTGGTCCAAGCCATCGGAAGCTGGACGTCCTAAGGAAGAGTGGGAAATCGATTTGTCGAAAATGGAGTTGAAGCACCTTGTTGCTCATGGAACTTATGGCTCTGTCTATAGAGGAACATATGACAACCAAGATGTTGCAGGTATATAACTATATGCTTTTGAGTTAAAATTTGACTTTGTTGTCATTGGACTTTTTTGTGTATGCTTTTCAGTATTTGAGCCTCTTGTCTATCTCACCTTGTTTTGTTAGATTGATCATACAATATATTTGCCATTGTTTTAGTCTTGAAAAAGTTGATTTTTGTTCATTTGCCTATGCTGTTTAAATATAACTATCGGATGATTAAGTTCATAATTAGTCAACTAATTAACAGCTCACAAGTAGACGGGTAACAGGTTATGCTGCAATTTGAATTAGGAAAAAAAAAAAGGGTGATAGTTGTTGGTAAGATTAAGAATAGTTTATAAAGATTGAGCTATAAAATAACCTTGTTGGGTACTTTTAGTCTAAGTATGAAAGTTGAATCATTGTCATTGTATGCTTTGTTCTTGATGGATTTTGTTCTCTTTGAAATGAAATTCATGTAATTTTAATTTTATTTTTGATGGAGATTATTCCGAGAGATTGGAAAGTCTTTGAGACGAGGTTTTGACTGTATTTTGAAGAATACATATGACTATAATCAAATCTTAAGTTATTGATGAATGATCCTTTAATCCTGCCTTGTTAAAGAGATATTTATTGTCATAAGCTATTAGTCTAAAATACTTCGCAATGGCTTTAAATGCTATGGTAGTGTATAGAGCATTGATTTGTAGATTATGCTTAATTATTTAATCTATTTGATGAACAATTGATTTTCTTTTCTATATACACTTCATATGTGTTCAAGAATTTAGGTATATGAATTAGTACAGTATTTCCAATAGAGAAATAATGTGGGAGCATCGAATTGGGCCATCGATAGATGTAGTTTGATTTGGATATTTTGTATTTAGTGTGGCTTAAACTACAATGGTGACAGCAGTTTTGGGATTTGGGATTGGGATGTTTGCAGTTTGAAGTTGGGGCATCAATTTTTCTTGAATTGCTTGCAATGGGAGATGTTTTGGATGAAGCTATTATTTCCATTATGAAAAGGTATTACATAGATTGGATTGTTATTTGCGGTCTTTCTTTTACTTCATTGTATGTAGTACTCATGGATCAAGTCGGATCATATCACGTGCTTATTAGATTAGCCTCGTGCAATGCACGATTTTGAGAAAAACTGGAATCCAAATAATACATAAATGCATATTGATAATACAAACATGAAACTAATTATCTTTGAACATATACAACACAAAACAATGAAGTAAACTCTAGCCTTAGACTCTTGTAATATGAGGTGCAGTTTTCTGTATATTATTTTTACAAAACATTAATTAAAAACCTTGTGTTAAGAAAGAGGAATATGAATACAGTTTTTGGAGAGAAAGAAGTCATGGAAAATATGACCCGTTTCCACTTTTTAGGCAAGAGTGATGTAAGCTTGGTCTATATTAGTATATAATTATCAATTATATGCATTAGATGTGGAAGGAGCAAGAAGACGTGATTTTTTTTTGTTTGTTTGTGGGAGATAGTTTTAGTTGGCATCAAATTGTTTTTGTTGAGGTAGCCACTAGTAATGTCTTTGGAGTTATTGGGTATCATTTTGACTTGGATTTTAAGGTTTCTATCTTGTGCTTAAGAAAAGGTTCTAGAAGAAGTTGCTATGAGCTCAAATTTGCTTCATTGAGGATTATAGTTATGTAACTTTAATTTGCTACTAATATAACTTAACTTCTAATTAGTTGAGATAAGTTTAGTTTAGGTAAATATATACTCCCTCCGTTTTTGTTTTTGTTGCAACTTATGAGTATTTTTTGTGAGAAATAGAATTTTCAAAAGTTGCAACTTAAAAAAAATAATAATAATAAAAAAAAAAAAAAACAGAGGGAGTATGACAAATGTTATCTTGTGTTTACTCACATTCTCTTCAAGCCCCGATTGCATCATATTGTTAGGCAACCACATCTTCCCTATTTTTGTATTATATCAAGGAGTCCAGGACAAATGATATGACAACTGTGCTCTTTGTTAGGTTTGCTCAGTAGTTGTTACGTCATATATATTTTTTACAATGAGTTGAAGTGATATTTTATGGGATACGATATGAATTATATGGTTCAACTTTATGCATATTAGTGATTACTGAGTTATAGTAGGATATGGGATGACTTTTAGTAGGATCTGGAATGACCCCTATTTTGTACTTCCTCCGCTCCAATATAATTGCAACACTTAGAATGCGTATAAACCCAAAAAGAGGCTAGGTAATTTTCAACTTAAACCTAGCATCTTTTGTTACCATGAAATATATCTTTAGAATTGATTTTACACTATATCTGCATAGGACAGCATATACATCAAAAATTGACTTTTACAAGGCACCGAATAAATGAGGCTTTTCTTCCGTTTTGGCTCCTTTTAGGAAACATTTTCATGGAAAAAATAATAGAGTAAGTTTAACATAGGAAAACACAATTGTAAAAAAAAAAAAAAAGGTTTTCCTTTATTTTGTTAGGGGAAAACTTACAGAGAAGAAAATCATGTTAGTCAAAAAGGGGAGGAAAGATAAAAGTAGAGAAGGAGAGGAATAAGGAGTAAGAAAGAAAAAGTGGCATATATTCTATTATACCAAAATTATTTTCCTGGAAAATGTTATCCTTCAAATAAATGGAGCCTTTGTTGGATTTGTTTATTTTTAACAGTGTCTTAATGAAGTTATTACTTGTGAGCAACTATAGCTGTGTTTATGCTTCATACATCCAATCAATAACATTTCTTGTGTTTCCTGTTTGATAGTATCTCTTTAGCCAGATCATTTCTTTTCTATTATAGTTTTTATTGAATTTTATGAAGTGATTCATATATTCGTTATTCAGATTACTACTGTTGTAGCTTAGAGATATTTCTACTGGTTTCGCATATATTGCTGAAATTTGTTATGGCTTTTGTAAAGATATCATCAAATTTTGTAATAAGTTCGATAGCTTTATGTGGTAGTATTATGTTGCGGTTAAAAACATCATAGTTCTATTATGTTCTGTTATGCGCAGTTATTTCTGTTGGCAAACACTTCTTGTTTCCATTAATGTATCACTGCTTTTCTTGCCTTATTACAAAATATTCTTGAGATTTATATTCTTGAAATTATGTAAGGTTTTATAGCCCTCTAGAATGCTAATGATGTGGTGGGTATGAGGCAAATAGAATATTATTGTTGTGATTTGCAAATTATCTTATTTCATTGATACTTGACTATTATAGTGAAACTGTTGGATTGGGGAGAGGATGGTATGGCTACCGCTGCAGATTCGGCTTCATTACGGACAGCATTTCAGCAAGAAGTTGCTGTTTGGCAAAAGCTTGACCATCCAAATGTTACCAAAGTAATTTTTTTCTCTGATTACCCTTGTTTTTCCTAATGTTTGAAATAGCAACCATAAGAGAATTGTAAAGCTATTTTCCTTATGAGATATTCTTTGTGCCTCGTTTTTTTGGCATTGCTTTTATCAAGCTTGGAACTTCAAATTGATTAATATGGTGTACATGGATGATGGATTATAATAATGATTATCCTTGTTGAAATCGTAGTTTGTTGGGGCTTCCATGGGAACATCAAATCTCAAAATACCTGTAAAGAACGCTTCACAAGATGTTGCTCGCTCTCGTCCATCTAGAGCATGCTGTGTTGTTGTTGAATACATCCCTGGGGGAACTCTTAAGCAGTTCTTGATAAGAAATAGAAGGAAAAAGCTTGCATTTAAGGATGTGATTCAGCTATCTTTAGGTCTTGCGAGAGGGTGAGCTGAACATTTTTAAGGTCCTTAGTTTTTGTTGCTCTTTAGTCTCTATGAATTGAGGCAGAATATTTATATTATTACTTTTGCAGTCTAAGCTACCTACATTCAAAGAAGATTGTTCATCGTGATGTCAAAACTGAAAATATGCTGCTAGACTTTGATAGGACTGTGAAAATTGCTGACTTTGGTGTTGCTCGTGTGGAAGCTCAAAATCCCAGCGATATGACTGGTGCCACTGGTACATATGGATACATGGCACCTGAGGTACTTATTTTGTTGGAAAAGAAATCAATAGTAAATTTTTTATGTAAATGAAAATGTCCTGTATCTCTTGGTTAATTTACATGTGTTTGTGTCTTGCAAAGTTTATTGCCCACTTGCCGCTTCCTTTTCTTCCCTTTTTCTGTACAATATTCGCTTGGTGATTGAAAAGGTAGAATAACCCCCAAAATATAATAATCAATGCCTGTATCTTAAAGTGCGCTTACCTTCTTTAGGTACTTGATGGACAACCTTATGATCATACATGTGATGTTTACAGCTTCGGCATTTGCTTATGGGAGATCTACTGTTGTGCTATGCCATATGCGGAGCTTAGCTTTAGTGAAGTTTCATCAGCTGTGGTTGCACAGGTTAGTTTCTAGATCTACCATATTTTCCGATTTCTCTTGTTGATTCATTTTTTTCGCTGATCCGACCAAGACTATATTGTAGAAGTTGTTGTGAGATAGGAGTGCAACGCATCTAATTTTGATTTTTACACAGAATTATAGTCTTGCTGCAATGTATTTTTCATTTTTCACTTTAAATCTTGGATATGAACTTAGTCATATTTACTTGGAGCATGCTTGAATTGTGGGTAATATATTAAAGGGGTAGGCAATCATAGACTGTGTATGAAAATGACAATGTATAAAGTTGGTGGTAGAAGAGGGATGTGCCAATTTGGTGTCAAGAGCGATGCTTAGGGGAATTATTACACCCATATTAGGGTAACGTTAACCCACCATCTCTATTATTTTGTTTCTTACACATTTGTATTTTTAACCCTTGAAATGAGGCTATGGTTGTCAAGCATTCGCCCTAATGTATTGCTTCAATCAAAGTGTGCTCGATGTAGGAATCCTAAAGAAAAAATTGTCAAGAATAAGCTAACATTTTATGGGTCTTCTCGAACTAAGTCAACCTATTGAATATTCTAGAATTAGCTTACTTTGTATGAGGTTCCTCTTTTCATTAGGTGTTCTTACCAGTAACTAGTGCTTTGTAGGCAATTGCTATTCAGTCAACTTTTGAATTAAAAAAACGTTGAACAAATTCTCCAGTTCTTTCTCCTCTTCTCCACTCTATTTTTCCTCTCCTTTTTCTTTCAACAAAACCCATTTATACAATTCCTACAAAAACCATAAAAAGGGTAATAATCTAAAAATTCAAATAATTCTGTTAATAATATCCAAGGTTTGAACTCAGAACTCCTTCGTTTTCAGATGTGAAATTGTAATGTGATTAGGGGGATTAAGGGCTCTATTAAATTTGAGGCATAGATAAAGCAATAATCGTCTAATCGTAGTGTCATTCAGTTGCCATATCTGATAACGGTGGCATATTTGCGTAGATCCAAACTGAAAATTTTGACTATGATGTATAATTGTGCAATTGTTTGGTCATTATTTTGACATTATTGCATGCACTCAAACTGTAATTTTTTGTTGCCTCTTAACTATTTACATATGCTGCTAATAAGTTTAAAATGATAAATTAAATCCCGGGCTTCATTCTAAAACATTTTTGGCAGAATTTGCGACCAGAAATTCCCAGATGCTGTCCCAATTCCTTAGCAAGCGTAATGAAGATGTGTTGGGATGCCAGCCCTAAGAAGCGTCCCGAGATGAGTGAGGTAGTGAGGATGCTTGAAGCAATAGACACGAGCAAAGGGGGAGGGATGATACCTGATGACCAAGCTCCTAGTTGCTTTTGCTTTGGACGTGCCCGCGGTCCATAATCGTTTATGTTATTTTTTGATTTGGGGTGAAAACCGATCAACCCGTCCTATATGGCCAACTCAACACATCCTTATGAGTTATGGACAGTTAAGTGTCCCATTATTCTTTTTTCTTTTCCTTTTTTGCTGCAAATTGGTGTGCCTGCCCCTCATTCATCGTCCGAATCCTCCTCTACAACATAATTGGTTGACATTTTTCGGTGGTACTGCTTACGTAATTTGTGTCACTATGCTTTATTTTTGGTAGCTATTGGTGTTCATAGGAAATTTATTTTTTAAGGTGGAAAGTAAATATCATTTTGTTCCCACAAATTGGATATACTATGTGTGTATCAGTTATTACGTTCTTGTATTTAGGCACAGGCATTTTTTTAAAATCCATATGTACGGTATATCCGGATATTGAATTTGATTATATTGAATTTGTTCTAAAGTGAAACAAGTATTGTGTATTTATTACTAATTATATACTCGTACTATCATAGATCATGTCATCTTTCTTTGGCCAGTATTATAAAACTAAGATCTTATGGACCATTATATAACATTGATGAATTATGAATGTCATCTTTCTATTCTACATGGCCTTTAGTGAGAGGGTCAGTTGACTTGTGGGAACAAAATTTAAACTAATTGTTTCTTTGTTTGTAGGCTATCATTGACAGTCTTGAGAACCGTACAAATTTCAATCAACAATTTAAGTTTAAAGAATTTTAAAATATCGTTTGGCGCTCTTCTAACCTTCTCTTCTTCGGCCGCATTTGAATCTTGCATTTGCATTTATAAGTGTCATACATGAATATGTGTTTGTCACTTCATCAAGTTGCAATGTTGCATCAGCAGGTTTTGTTGCTGGTATGAGTTAGTTCAAATCATGACCTTCTCTTCTTCGGCCGCATTTGAATCTTGCATTTGCATTTATAAGTGTCATACATGAATATGTGTTCGTCACATCATCAAGTTGCAATGTTGCATCAGCAGGTTTTGTTGCTGGTATGAGTTAGTTCAAATCATGGGTCATTTGGATTTAATATGAATGGGTTAGTTGGAGCTGAATATCTGTTACCATCTAAATGAGTGTAGTTGGGTTGGAATGTCTATTATGAACGATATGATCTGTTATGGTTTAAATTGTTTGAATGGCTCGTTATGATCAATTAACTGAATAACTTTGTCGCTACTACTGCTTGTACTGCTTATGGTCTGAATGTCTTTGTAAATGTTAATGTTAAGCCTAAGTAAATTGTTGTCCTGAAGTACTGCTTATTAATCTTTTCTTATTGCTGAATATTGCCTCGCTGCTCTTCTTGGCTCAGTGCTCAGTTGATGCCACTACTGCTATTGTTGGCTCTCACCACTGTCATTACTGGCTACTGCTGCAGTTCTTGGCTTCAATTGACAGCCAATGCTGCTGTTACTCTCTCTGCTGCTACTAAGTTTTAAGTTTGCATAATTTGTGTCAACATTTGCTGGAGAGAAAACAAGACAAAACATGCGGAAGAAGAACTAAAGAAGAACAATTAAAATGGAGTAACAATTAGGAGCTTAATCAAATGCTTCAGGAGAATCATAACTTTATATATAAAGCATAACTAATAGAACATCTCCTTCGTGGCTTCGTCCTTCTACTTCCCTGTAAGTCGTCCCCTGCCCCCAAAATTAGTGCTATTTTTCATAGCATAATAATCTTCAGTTGCTAGCTTACTAAAATTCTGATCTACACAGTATGTACACCAATACACCATCATAGAAATAACAAAAAATAATATACAGAAAAGTACTACTACGTATTAGTTTAGTCAGAAAGAACTATGATAGCTGAAAATGAGGATGAATTCTGTCACTGTGAAGTGAAAATAGGGGACGTTATTGAACGATCACTTGAATATTCTCCTTGGCTTGAATCTTGAACCTGAGCCGCAAAGTGCAAATTCCATAGGGCATCTTCGATGGATGGTCTATCATTAGGATCATTTGAAAGTAGTCTCACACAAAGCTCCATCAATATCTTCACTGAGTTGTCTGAATACTCCTTGTGTACTGTCGGATCCAAAACCTGCTTTCGCGCTATCTTGTCTACCTTAATGCCAACTTCAAACTGTCAATGAAATTAAAGCAATATTAGAACTTCGATAATGTAATGGAGCAAATACAAATCAAAGAATAAAGAATTGAACAACTTGTTTGTGGAAGCCTATAGTACTTACTAGATCTTTTACAACAGACACTTCATTATCTGATATGATTGCTCTTCCTGATATAACTTCCAAGAGTATCACTCCAAAGTCATATACATCACACCTTTTGTGTTGCTTGACTCTGTATTTATGCAGAAATTACATGATTACATGTTAGTTCACAATTTTAGGCGAAAATAAAAGCAAATAATAAAATTATGGCAATAGTTAGGCGATAGTAGCTGCAAGGGCCATTATGCTCAATATATCAACAATTAATATTCCTTTACAACACAAAATAATGGGTCTTGAGGCAATGACCCACTTAATTACGAAAGCAGAGATTTTTTTCTCTGAGTTTAGGGTTACTCAGACTTCCCCCAAAACATTTGTCCGCTTGACGTCTATAAACTTCAATAAATACACTTTGAACCCATCAACCAAATGAATGATCAATCATTGAATCTAAATTGTGGACATGGGCAAAGAAAGGTTGTGCCAGGCCTCTTGTCAGCGGTGGGTGGCCCCTCAAGAATTACCCGGTTTATAGTTAGTGCTTAAAAGAGAAGTTAGGCTGTTGTTAGCCCACATCAATTCTCAGAAAGATGTATAGACACAACCTCATTGTTGTCTCTCAGGTTTTTGTAAACGGTTTTCCTGCAGACAATATCTTTACAGAAAAGATTCATTGACAAAGGTTTTCTTACATGTATCAACAATTTGTCTTTGGGCTAAAGTTTGTATACTTACACTGCTTTATCATTTTCCTTAGATGCAGAAGTCGGAAGCATATTGGCCTAGAAATTCCGAAATGTACGTACGGTGTTAGCTAAACCTTTTTATCATGCTAAAAAGAAGAATCAAACACATAAAAAATGATCATGATATGTTACCTTATCCTTGATTTCTGCTAATAATGGCAAATTATAGCTTTTGAGTTTCACATGAAGGCTATGATCAACTAAGACATTGGTTGTCTTGACATTGTTAGAATACAAACCAGGCATCATCCCTGTTTGAAGAAACTGTATTCCTTTCGCAACTTCAACTGCAACTGTGATTCTATTTGACCAAGTAGGTTTTTGCCCTGTGTAATGAAAACCAAATGCATTAGCAACCAAGTGAGCAAGCAAAATAAGATTTTTTTTCCACAAATTTGATGTATGAGTAAACTAGGGAGCAGTGTTATAAGATTCATTTTTTTTACCTAAGATGAAGTCTCTCAGGGTCCCATTCGGGACAAACTCAAACACAAGAAATATTCTTCTTATGGTTGAGTCTTCTGTATTGCACTCAAAGCAATGCCCTAGAGCACTAACCAAGTGACTATGCCTTAGCTTTGATAATAGCTCTATGTCATGAGTGTAGGCCTGTGTTCCACGCCGTTTTCTCACTTTCAAGCACCGTATAGCGACAAGGTTATCATTAGCAAGTCTTCCCTTGTAAACCTGAACCAACAAATCATAACGCATGAATAATTTTTCTTATTGTTGATCACAGGGCAAAGTTCTCCCTTCCACCCTTCTCTAATTCATGTACTATGTATTATGTTTTTGGTATTGAGAGTCTTACCGGACCATAAGAACCCTGACCTATCAGATTTGATGCATCGAAGTTCAAGGTAGCCTCCTTAATCTCATCTAAGAGAAAGTTCCGGTATGCAGGAAGACCAAGGGGTCCCAGCTTTGCCATTTGACAGATCTCCCCTGTAACAATGAGTGCACCAAACTGGAAGTTTTAGGACATTGAGCTCATCCAAAACTCAAATTGTTCACTGGTATTTTTGTCTTCTATCTAAGATGGTGTTCAAACTGACTTGTAAACTTCTGTCAAGTACTAAACTTAACGTTTAGCAACATTGCATAGCAGAATTTGTGAGCATATTCTAACATTATAGTGAAAATTCTAAGGAGATTACATTATGGTTAGCAGGCATTATAGCGATATTTCTAAGTTCTATGGCAGCAGAAAAAACAGGTCTGTCAAATTCATGGCAAAGTCTAAACTTTGAAAACATAGTAACAGCCTAACAGAAGAAGATTATCAACATAGAAACAAGTAAGCACTTACTCGCATCCGAAAGAAGCTTTGTTGGGTACATGGTTGTCGCCTTCTCTAGGATAACTCGTGTGTTCGGTTTCTTGAAGGCGTGCTTTGAAACTACAAACCCAACTGCCAGTACCATAAGACCAGCAAGTGAAGTTGCTCCCACTATGCTCATGGCTACTACAACTTTAGAACTTGAATCATTTCTTTCATTTTTCTGTGGCATTACCTTCACTGCCAAAGCTTCATTATGACAAAATGTATATGGGTGCTGCCTATCATCCTCATTTGACAAACAATTCCCTCGAATATGAATAACCCGGCTTTTATTCCTCGATTTCAGGCAATCAGGCAAATCCCCAGTCAAGTAGTTGAATGATAAATCCACATAGCTCAGGTCTGCACTACAGCTCATATTCTGAAGAAGCATTCCATGAAACTTGTTGACAGCAATATTGAGGTAGCCAATCAGAGGCAATGAAAGCAAAGACGGCGAAAATGGTTCAACAAACTCATTAGAAGAAACATCCAACTTGTGAAGCTGATAAAATGAGCTCAAATTATCAGTCATCCCAAACCTAAACTTATTCTTACTCAGCACCAAAGTAACCAACTTATTATGTAGTCTAGGAAACTTTGGACCAAATGAATTGTTCCCTAAATCAAGAACTTGCAAATTAGTCAAGTTTCCCAAATCAGGCACTTCACCAATGAAATTATTCATTGAAGCTTGAAGTATCCTAAGATTTTTCAACCTAGATAATGAAATGGGTAATGTCCCATTTAGTGAATTGTTCTTCAAACTAAGAACAGTTAACTCAGAAAATGAGCCAATCCAAAAGGGTACTTCTCCACTAAACTTATTATGATCCAAAACAATAGTTTGTAGATTTTTTAACCTCAACATTTCCAAAGGAAGTGTTCCATTCAATAGATTTGAACTAAGATTAAGCATCTCAAGAGAAGTTAAGTTACCTATATTTTGAGGGAGAGTACCCCTTAAGTTTAAGGACACCAAAGATAATACCTTTAATCCAGGAAAAGCTGCAAATGCAGAAAACAAAGCTTTAATAGAGTTAGTATCATTATTAGTTGCTGAAATTGGTGAAAACCCAATAAACCCTTTAGTATGAATTTGAGTAATATTTTCTTCATAACATACAATTGTGAGATATGGGTTTGGTTCAATGTTACAAACATCAATGTTTTGGTCTAAGTAGTTGTTTGTTTTTAATGGGTACTTTAAAATCCTTTGAATTGTTAAAAATGCTTCAAACTGTGATTCTGGCAGCTGATTTGAGAAGTGGGTTTGAAGAAAAAGTATGGAAAAAAGGAGAAAAAATTTTGATTGAAAAGGTTTAGCCATTTGAGCTAATACCATAAAAAGTTTTAAAATTCCAAAAACTTAGGCTAATCTTTGAAGTCTTTAATACTTAAATATCATAAAAACAAAAAAAAAAAAAAAAAAAAAAAAAAAAAAAATTT
>PYUH01001090.1:0-20482 GCA_016808085.1 Suaeda aralocaspica | reverse complement strand
AAAAAAAAAAAAAAAAAAAAAAAAAAAAAAGATGGAATTTTTAGGGAATGTAAGCAGATTATATTTTACTACATAGTATCACAGTACTATGAAAATGAAACTACAGTTTATAAAAAAAAAAATGGATTATTGAAGAAAACAAGATGTAGTAATAAAATATAATAATGAAAGAAAGAAATAAATGCAGTGATGCTAAAGAAAAAAAGAAGACATCTGTAATGTGAGTATGTAGGTGTCAGAAAAATGGAACTTTTTTTCTGCAAAAATAAATGAGAATTGAATCCTATGAATCCACTTGCAATAGTGTGATTATTGTGAAAAAAAAAAACATATAATTTGATATTGTGTACAATATTATTTTGTTTGTGTTGAAATGAACAAATGAATGGAGTCATATTCGCCTTTTTTAAGTAGTATGTTTGTTACTTTGTTTGTTATTTTTGGCGGCAAATGGCAAATGTTAGTTTCTATACGTTGAGCTCACGGGGTAAATAGTGCAAAACTTGTTCATTTTCCAAAGATGACATTATAGTAAAATTGACATTGGACATTGTTTCACTTGTGAATTTTAGAAAATATGAGTAAATTAATTGCAATAATCTATTACTTTATATCACACAAACTATTATTTTTGTTGCTGCTAATTTATAGTGGAAGTGGTATAAATATTATAAAGCAAAGTGCCAAAGTAGCAATGCATGCAATTATTAGACCACTAGAGTATTACCATTGTTTTTGCATACTTGCATGAGATGGAAAACTAGTGCTTCATCACTTGTTAAAGTTTAAAGCCTAAAGTGTACTTATTTCGATCATCCAACCAAAAAGAAATGAATCTAGACCCAAGTTGAATCAATCTTTTGGTTGAAAATAAAATTTACTCCTGATATATATATTTACTATATGAAGGCACTTGAGTTTATCGTTGTGAAAGAGTATGTATATTCCTTTCATCTCAAATTATTTGCTATATTTTTTTTTGTTTCATCATGTTCTTCATTACTGAAACGCTAAACGTCGTCCGGAAATTTCTTACTATCGCCCGTATTTTCACCTATTTTTCCAACTCTACCCTTTACTCTAAAAAAATCATAATTATGTTAGTTATATTTAAAAAATAAAAAAAATAAAAAATTAATAAAAATAATTGAGACATGTGTCTGATTTAGACGCAGGTATCCTGACACCTGCGTCTAAATCAGACGCATGTCTCAAATTTATTTATTTTTTTTAAATTGAAACCTGCGTCTAAAACAGACGCAGGTTTCATTTGGTCCACAACAGTTTCACAGGGTCTTTTCAAATGGTCATAACTTTTTCTCTAGAACGTTCTATGAGGTGTACAACCTATCGTTGGAAAGTTCTTTGAGTCTACTTTCCAACGCAACTAAAATCATGTTAATCCGAATTATACTTTGTGAGATATGGTCGAAACAATGAGAGGTGGTCATATTACAATCAGTTTTCACAGGGTTTTTTTCAAATGGCCATATTTTTTTCTCCAGAACATTATACGAGACGCACGACCTACCATTGGAAACCTCTTTGAGTATAGTTTCCAATTCATTTAGAATCATGTTAATCAGAATTATACTTTGTGAGAAATGATTGAAACCGTGAGAGATGATCATATTACAATCCGTGTTTACTACACAAAGTGTACTCTACCACCCACGCCTCTTTTTTTTTCCTTCATTACTACATCCTCACCCATATACATCATATTTTACCCCCCTGACTCCTTAAACCTCTAGTTGAAGTTGGTTTTTTGGATGGTGAGATGTGTTTGAGTTGTGAGTTGGATGGATGGTGATATGTGGTTGATCAAGTTGGTGTTTGAATTGGTGAGAGTGATGGTGGTTTAGAGAAAGAAGTAAAGGGAGAGTGTTAGAGGGAGGAAAGAAGAGGGAAGGGAAATTGTGGAAAGTTGGTACAAAAGACGAGCGATTACAAGGTTTTTACGGGCGATGTTTAGCAATCCCCCTTCATAATTATCCATTTCTATCGAATTATGATTTCTATACTTTATAATTCACATTAAGAATTTAAGAACTATTAGAAGTGAGACAGGTGAAGGTAATTAGAAAAGAGTTGTTCTCCTATCATGAAGTTTGTTGGATGACTTTCACGTAGGGGTGTACACGACTCGGTCTGGTGCGGTCTGAGGTCCAGACCAGACCAGACCAAAAAATTGCGATCTAGGTGTTTTCCAGATCAGACCAGACCGTATTTTAGACCAGACCACAATTTTTAAACGGTCTGGTCTAGTGCGGTTTGCGGTTAAACCGTAATTCCTGAAAGATTTTATGAAGCATAACTTTATAAGAGCGAAATGCTAATACACAACAAACGATAAGTTTACCTATACAACCAAGTGCAAGTCCACAGTAGAAAATGACAATATAACATCCATCAATCAATCATAAAATGGAAAACCATACAGAGTTACAAATTTAAAAGGTTGCATATTTGCAATACCACAAACCTTACAAAATAAAATTTGTCTTTAAAACTAAAATTTGTTCAAATTATCCGTAAGTAACCATAACTCTTTTAGAAAGTAACTATCATCGTTCAATTATGTAACCACGATTTTAATAACCAGTAACCTCAACCTAATAAGCAATTAAGTAACCATCATTGCTTAGTCAAGTAACTATCGATATTCAAAGTAATTGACATGGAAATTACTAGTGATTCACAATCACTTTATTAGTTAGTAACCATTACACTTTTAACAATTAACCTTTAATACTTAAGTAACTTATAAGTAAAACTCGATTTCAAATAAATAATTATAATAACCTCTATATATTTAAGAAGTAACCATCAATCATTATCCAAATAAGTAATTTATATAATTATTAATTAACCATTGCAATTCACAAGAAGTTGCTCAAATAAATTTAGAAGCGAGTAACCATCATTGTTCAAATAGGTAATCACCATTATTCAAATATGTAACCATCGTTGTTTTACAGAGTAACCCTTGCAGTGAAACCCAGAACAAAAGAACGACATTCGCATGCATAGTTGCACCATTATTTGACGGTGCAACCTGCTGCACAAAAGACACGCCCAAAATAAAAACATACAATACTTCATATCATTTCCTAATATTTATGCGGTTTATGGTTTACGGTTTACGGTCTAAAACCGCAAACCATAATTATTTACGATTTACGGTCTGGTCTAGTCTAAAAAATATAAATAGCAGACCAGACTGCAAAAATTACGGTCTAGCTTAAAAAAATCAGACCATAAATTTTGGACCGCAGACCAGACCAGATCGCAGAAATACGGTTTGGTTTGCGGTTTGGTGCGGTCCAGACCATTCTCTATACAGCCCTACTTCCACGCAATTATTAAACTAAAAATCACAACTCATGCCTAAATATCATAACTTTTTACATGTCATGTTAAAAACTAATACCTTCGTTGTTATTTACTTGCTACATTAGACCAAAAACTGTGATGATTTAAAATTTAAATAATAAAAGTTCCTTGTTCATACCATCTAGTAGTCTAACAACAAAAATGTAAAACACAAAATTACATGCAAATAATGGGGTAGGAAAAATTTGTAAGAACTACATAATGTTTCTCCAAATTTTGAAATAACCACCTTATCAAAAAAAAAATAAAAAAATTTACCGTGAAATAGGTACCCATGAACGTTTTTAGTTATTGTTCCGTTTGAGGGATCCAAATGAGATCCAAATGAATATCATTTGGGTTAATTAACTGCATAATACATGATTGACGTGGGTTTAATCAATCCTCCAATTAACAAAATACATAAACCCATACAACTCTTGAACCCACATCATTCAATTCATACACAAATACTCCATATATATTTTGAATTAGGTAAACCTCACTGTACGTGAATCATACAATATAAAAAAAAATTGGGTACAAAATTAATCATCAAAATCACACCCCCCACTAAGATAAAACCATATAAACCCCAAAAAACACAATGCTGTTGAAACTCAAACACCTTTAATGGATGTATTTTGCTACTACCCTCTTTCACTTCTCTTCTTCAATTGCCATTATTGAGGAGTTTTGAGATCTTTTTTTTCACTTTTTCACTCCTCATAAACCCCCAAACTAGTTCAAACTTAGTACAACCAATCATATATAAAATAGCCATGGCCTTATTAGATTAATGAAATTAGATTAATGGGGTGAGAAAGGAAAAGTAAGTGAATTATCTTGCAAGTGAGCCCTTTTAGCGGAATAATTGACAGAAAATGTTGAAAGTGTTTAAATCAAAACATAAAGTAAGTATAAGGTAGTTAAATAAAAACTTATTTTGATAAGGTAGGTAGTTATTTCAAAATTTTGATAAACATTAAATGGTTATTATAAATTTTTCTAACCAATAATAAAATAAATCACTTAAAACACTTTAAGAAACATCACAAAGCGGAAAGGAAAAATTATGATAAGAATTGAGAGTGGGATGTAAATACATTCAGAATTATTAATTAGGTAGTAATATTTATACCGCAGGTTTATCAAATATATGAATTGAATAACAGAATTTTCAAACTTTTATATGAATTAGATGAGGGTTGAAATAATGTTTTTTTTTTTTTTTTTTTTTTTTTTTTTTTTTTTTTTTTTAATTTTTTTTTTTTTTTTAATTTTTGGGGNTTTTTTTTTTTTTTTTTTTTTTTTTTTTTAATGCAAATATGAATGATTGATTAATTATAGGGGTGCATGGCCCATCTCCCACCTTTATACGTCGGCAAAAATATCAACTAAAACTTCAACACCTTTTCATAACACCTGTTACTAGCTTTGATAAAAAGTATATAGGAGGGACATGTTTATTTCGGCTTAAAATCAGTTCAGTTCAGTTTATTTCAGCTCAATTCAGTTCAGTTCAGTTCAGCTCCGTTCAATTCATTTCAGTTCAACTCAGCTCTTCTTTTATTTGGCTAATTATTATTTTTGCTAATTAATTTGTTCCTAATATTATTTGTTCGTAATATTATTTATTCATATTATTATTATTGTTGTTGTCGTTGTTGTTTTGTACTTAGATTTAATTTGTCCATGATATTTTTTATTAGTTATATTAGTGTTATTTTGTACTTGACTTTATTTTGTTCATAATATTATTATTGTGTTCATAATATATTTATGATACCTTAATTATCATTATATATATATATATACATTTATTAATTTATAATTTTTAAGAAAAAATATTATGAAACTACCATTCAGCAAATGAAACAAAAATTACAAGTGAAATATTATTTACAAAAATGTTATTATATCACATAAGTGGATTACCATTCACATAAAATATGAAAATGTATTAGTGATTTTTATTTCATAAAATAAAAACTACCAATAACGTTTTTTTATTGTTTAAAAATTATTACTAGATTACTATTAAAATTATTACTATGTCATTACACCATATTTAAACATCATTAATAATCCATAGTTAAAAATTAATATTCATAGTCAATCCATAAAAATCATAGTAAAAAATCAATAACCATAATTAATAATCAGTAGTTAAAAATCAATAATCAATAGGTTAAAAATAAATAATCAATGGTTAAAAAACAATAATCAATAGTTAAAAATCAATAATCAATAGGTTAAAAATAAATAATCAATAGTTAAAAAACAATAATCAATAGTTAAAAATCAATAATTCAAAATTAAAAATCAGTAATCGATAATTAAAAACTTTAAGTTCAGTTCAACTTCAATCAATTCAGTTCAGTTCAACTACCAATTATCAGCCAATAACTTGAGAGGAAAATATTACTCAGTAAATCTACATCAACATAAGACAAGCTAAGAAACAATCAAACAATAATAATAGCAAAAATTTGGACAATAAACTACAAAAGAAGTCAACCTAGAAACATATATAGGTGACAAAACATAATATCAAATCAAGCCTGATCAAGTTAAATTTAGTTCACGGATAATGTCACGGAATCAGTGAGCTTGGACAAATTAACGAGTACAATTCAATCAATCTTGTCCAATTCCAGACTTGTATACCATTTTTTTTGGTTGTATATGTGTATTTTTAAATTTAAACTATTTACTAGTTATAATGTAGGATGATGTTTCGAACCATGCATTGTATATTTATCATGATGGGGAAATTAAAAAAAATATATATATCTATGAAATTTGGTTTAACGGATAAAGTAAATGAAGAAAAAAGAGAATTATAAGTAGAATCACACATATAAGCATAATTTATAAGTGGAGTTATTTAACCTTAATCAATTCAATTATATACAGCATATGCTTTGATGGTTCTTAATATACAAGTTATTCATAGAGTTTATGTTCGCGGTGTTAATAAAACTTGGTTTATGGATTAATGCCTTAATGGTGCAACGGTAGCAATTGGCATACTACTTGGGAATCAAAATGTCAAGAGTTAAATTATTATTTATTAATTTTTATATAAAGATTATTGAACTTGGAATAGAAGATGACACGAATCATGGGTCGATATGACATGTGACAGATTATCATTTTTCCCTTAGCGTTTTATAGATAGTATAGATAAATAAATAGATAGATGAATGTTTCTTTATTACTTGTGTTATACACTTATACTCCGTAACGTAGTATATTTTGATTGTTGATGCTTTCTAACCTGAACCAGAAGGTTTTCACGTTGAGGATTGTTGGTAAAGGTTGTAGTCTTATAGATATAGGTTGGTTGTTCACTTGCATGTTCATGGACAATGGTTGTATAGTGATAGAGTATATAAATTATTCGTGAGCCCTAACCATCAATGCAGCTAAGCTTTTGGTTGAAATGGTACTCTAATATGGTATCAGAGTCAGCGTGACATAAAGAACACAGATTCAAATCTCTTTCACCCTTCCCTTCTAAGTGGAATTATTAGGCATAGGGTATGAAGGGTCTATGTTGCATTCACACTTCAAGCCCTACGAGCTTTTGTGTGAGGGGACGTGATAGAGTATATAAACTATTCCACATGACGCTAATATTACCATATTAGAGGAACATCTCAACCAAAAAATTTAAGCTGATGGTTGAGGCCCAAGAGTAGTTTATATACTCTATCATATAGTTGGTAAAATAAGATCATTGTAAACTTGGTTGTATCTAACGACTAATACTATATTAGAGAAACATCTCAGCCAAAAGTTGAGGCTCAAAAATACTTTATATAGTCTATCATATAATTCGTACAACAAGATCATTGTAAACTTGGGTGTATCTAACGATGAAAAAAAAAAAAAGAACAAATGATCATAAGATCGCTTGATTTTCTTAAATGGTTTGTGAACCACTTCAACCGTTTTATTAATCATTTATATGGATTTTCGATTCTTTCTTCCAATCAAAATGTGATAAGTAGTGGATATAAAGATTAAAGAAATGTAGTTTGTCCAATTTTAATAATTACTTTCAATAAAATAAAATAAAAATACCAATATCAAATATATTTAATTCTATAAGAGACATTTTGATATAGTTTTGTTAGGTATAAACTTCTTTTTACTACTATCACAGTTTTTTTTAGCCAAAATTGTCATAAACTACCTACTCTGTATTAAATGTCGGATCCTGCTTTGGTGAACATTTAAAATTACATAAAACAAATTATACTACTTAAATTACATAATTTAACATGTAAATACATAATTTAAATTACATAAAACAAATTATACTACTTAAAATACAACATACAACTTAATATGTGACATGTTCTTATTGGTTTGATCATGTTTGACTATAGTGGACAAATGTTTAATTGCCCACCTTAGAATTTTCATTAAATGTCTGATTTTATGAACAACTACCTAATAAAAACTTTCAATTACTAAACTACCTATTATAATTTTTCCGGTTTGGTAGCACTACCACATATTGTTTTTTTCGAATTTTCCCCACGAGTGGGCCCTAAATTCTCTCTTTTGTCACACCAAATTTCACGATTTCCTCCCTCTTGATTTCCCCTCTTTTTTTCACACCAAATTTCTCTAGATTCCCCCCCCCCTTCTATCCTGTCTTTTATAACACCAAATATCCATTGTTATTAGCTGTTCTTCTTTCTAATTTCTTCCCACCTATGAAAGGTGCTAGCTTTTTCATCATCTCTCCTTTATTTTCTAGGGTTTTTTAAATTTCAATTTCACTTGTATATAATTTATTTTCTAATTTCAATTTCAATTTCAAGTGCAAAATTTCAACGTTAGCAAAACTCAATTTAAGCAAAATTAGATTAAGAAAAAGTTGATAATTTATAAGTGAAAAGAAGAGAAACTAGAATTTAATGAAAAAATTACTTAGCACATGCAATTCATAAATTTAGTTTATATAAAAATAGTTAGTAGCGAAAGGAAGAGGGTTACTAGAAGTGCTCAAAGTGACACAAATAAATTGAGAACCTTGTCGATTGGTGATGCCAAACCATATATTGAGAACTTTGTAAGATGGAAAGAAAAAGAAAAATTGTAGAAGAAAACTAGAAAAAAAAAAAATAAATAAACAGAGCATGAGGGAGGGGATTGAATTAGAGAGAGAAAAAAACAGTACAAAGTTTATGTAATGAGCAAGAACTTTTTAAATAAAACGGATTAATAAATCAAAAACTAGCTAATTAATTTAAAAGAGAGAGAGAGCTAGTTAATAGTGGGGCCTACTCATCGGAAAAAATTCAAAGAATATGATATGTGGTAGTACTACCAAACCGGAAGAATTATAATAGGTAGTTTAGTGACTGAAAGTTTTTATTAGGTAATTGTTCACAAAATAAAACGTTTAATAGGTAGTTTCTAACAATTTTGGCTTTTTTTTACTTGCTATATTGGACCAAAAACATTCTCATAATTTTTAGTCCAATATAACAAGTAAAAAACAACAGAGGAAGTAGGATTTTTATGACAAACTTTTTCTGAATTGTTGTTTACGGCTAAGACTTAAGTGATAAGGAAACAAATAGTTGGATGGGGAGAGAAGGATTATTTAATTTTTGTCCATTGTTGTGAATGCCCTACAAGGCTACAAGTGTATAAATAAGTTTCGAATTTTTCATGCAGCATGTTTATTGTAATCTTGGAGCATAACTAGAAAGAAAAATGTACGTAGGGAAATCAAAAACTTCCAAAAGTGAATAATGCAACTCAAAATTGATACGAAGTAATTGATAATGATGGTTGATGATGTCGATTCTCGATGATGATGATTGTTGCCGACCAAGAAGATCATGATGAATAATTGATTAATTGATGGTGAACATGATAACCCAAAATTTATTTTTCATTCCATGTTGATGATATGATTTTTTCATCAGTGTACCCCTAAGTTTCGACAAACTTTACAATGTACCTCTATGGTTTAAAATTTTTACCTTGTACCCTTGCCCTTGATAGCTAAGTAGCTAACACAGAAATTTGTTAGCTTTTTATATACTCTTTCTGGTTTTTCATTTAACCACCACCCACACGGGCCACACCACCTAAAACAGGTCGCCCTAGTACATACCCCACCTCAAAACCACCTATCTCCACCCGAACAAGGCCACCCTACCCCTAAACATCCACATCTCTCATTTCCAGCATCCCATGTGTATGTTGCTATAGTTAACTACATAATGTACTTATAACTTAGCTGGATCATTACCATATACCAAAACAGTTAGCATACTTCTAAACATCTAACTAAAAATCCACAATGCGAGTGAGCACAAATAGATCAAGATTGAGTTCTACTGAAATATAATTACTAAACATTTGCCAATCAAATCATTACAAATTGATCATGAAAACAGGCCATGTCATACACTTACCACAGACATTGATCAAGCTTTAATGTCTGTCTTCCTCCTTTTCTTTCGATGACACAGCTCTGATGACCCTGAAAAAGTGACCTCACTTCAGCCTCGCCCGGAGTCTTGAGCAGATTAATTGCTGTATCTAGAAAACTCAGCATTGGTTCTTTTAGAAAGTTCTGATTCAGAGCAGGAGCTTCTTTTGCTTTTGTGATTAGATTGGCTTCTACTCAGTGAATGTGGCATTCTCTGACTCTTTGAAGACATTGAATGATGATATGAACTTGTCAATGATGTCTTAGAACTACTGGGCATTGGCCTTTTTGCATCAACCTCAAGAGCTATTAGTTCCTTTGGTTCTGGATAATGAACCGGCAAAACATGTCGTGAAATGCCAAAGTGAGAAAATTAGGAGGGATTAGGCATAATATAATATAAAATGCTGTAGCTCTTAAAAACCTGTGTTCAATGATCATATAATCCCTCCAATGAATATCATGATCCAATTTCTGTGATTCAAATGTCCAAATATCCACAATTGTTAAAACACTTTTTGCAGATAAGTATGTGAAGGATCCTTCTTGCATTATATGAAAGTGATCAAACGGAAGTGGTGAAAATTCTTCTTTTTTTCTAACTAAAACATCAAAACTCCATTTACGATTCAGACATACCAATTTTTGGCCCTGATGGAGAGGACAAAAAGACCGATATATCAGCAGCCCCAGATGAATAGTTGACAAATTTATACTTCTTACCTGCCACAAAAGTAAAACTCACTTTGTTCGACGAAGCTAGAGTAGCATACTTCATTCTTAAATCCATTACCAACTTTGACAGGGCATGAAATAAAGAATACCAGATTTTGCCTCAATAGTACCCAGAGGTCCATCTTCATCAAGGTCTAGAGAAACTTTCTGCCCATCAAAATCAGGAAACTGCACATGCAACCAACTCCCTCAGCAAGAAAGAAAAAGAAAGCAGGAATCACTTAATCAGAGAAACTGAGAAACAAAAGAAAGTAGCCTTCTGGATGCTTGGCTACTGGGTAGATTATACACCCTTTCGAACTTGAAGGAATATATTACAAAGTATTCATTTTGTTTTATTGTTTTAACAAAAAGAAAACTGGATAGCCGCTAATAAGGTCATCCCAAAGTATCCTAGCAGGCAATGAGAAGAGAAGGATCATTGAACCGGACCAGAATGTAATGCTATCATATTCATGTCCTTTATGAGCTAGAAAATCAGCAACACAATTTGCTTCATGGAACCAATGATTAGCAATAAAATTCAAAATTTTGTAGGTTTAACCAAGTATCATTAGCTATGTTATTAATCTCCCAAGGAATTTGTCAAATACGTCTAATCGCGTTAATAGCCACTAAGTTATCCCCTTACTATAAAAAAACATTTCTAATATCTAAAGATTTAGCCTTTTTAATACTCTCTTGAACCACAAGAGCTTTCAGAAAACATGAAACAATATCACAGAGAGAATTCTAGTAATGAATCCTAAAGCTGAGCTGCCACAACCGACCTTAGAGCCATCACAATTCAAATTTAAGTAGTCATATGGAAGAGGGGTTCAGTTTTTGGCTTCGTTTCCGGGATGCGGCAAAATGTAAATATTCGTTGAAGTGATTAATCCATTTTTTTCCTATATGAAAGAATAGCTCTTTCACGGCTTGATAAATATACATGCCTTCATTTCGAAAAGTAAGGGAGTAGCAGAAAATTTAATTAATTTATCATAGTATAATACTACGCCTATTTCCTAAAAATAATAAGCCAACAGTAGAAGGAAACAAAAAAATTTAATACCTCCGTAATCTTTTACTGGTATTATTTGTGAGATATAAAATATTCCTTTGTTGCAAGTAAAAGATTACGGAGGTAGTATTAACTAATGACTAAAGTACGCCATGGAGTCATTTCTTAAAATTGTTTGCTAAAGAACTATGGCATAACCGTACCGCATAATTACTGTCTTATTTATAACTGCATTCACAATGAGGATGACCTTGCCAATCTCACCAAATTTTGTTTCCAAATCGCCTTAGTTAAAGGGAGGAAAAACAACAACTCCAATCTTAATGGTTTCATACTTTCATGCATTCACAGATGATAATAATCATATCTTAGTATAATTTGCAGCTTCACAAAACAAAAATCATATTTTCCATACTTTTATTGTTCTGTTTTAGGCCTATAATATAGGAAAATAGCAGTTTGGATTATTTTGAAAAGGCACTAGCCAAACTTGGGATTATTCTAGATTAATGAAAAGATTATTTTGTAAAAACAATTGAAAAGTTGAGTCTTTCAAATCAACTTTTCCATTGAGAAAATGTAGTTAGAACTTGGAATCCAAGCTAAAAGATGTTGACAGAGTATTGGGGAGCAAAAAACTGTGCTGAATACAATTTAAGGCCATAATGCTTCGATGAAAAATTAGAGCCCGACAAGAATAGAAAGGGATATATTCCGTTATGTTAGAACCATTTAAAATTTCCTCCAGGCCAGTAAATTACTATACTTATGACAGAGAGGAGATCCTGAAAAGAACTTTCAAAACAGGATGACTACGCAACATGACCGAGGTGCAAAAACTTAGCTTTATATTTGATGAAGATATCTATTATCTTGTAGATCATAACAGCTGATAATATCATATAAGAACATTAAGTTTCTGGACAAAATTGAAAAAAAAATAAAAAATGTCATTTTAGTACATTAAGTAACAAACATTAGGGTATTGGTTTCAAGGCCGGTTTAAATCTAGCCATGACAATTGCATATGCATTGAATTATTAAATTTTCGAAACTCAACAAGAATTTCAACTTTCAAGGACATCAAAGTAATGAGATGTGAGGTATCCTTTGGATGACAGAAGTTAGAATTCATCTGAAGTTTATCGGCATGAGTGGTTATATACTTAAATAAACTATCAATCAACAAAACAAGGAATTGAAAGGGACTAATTCACCTAGATCTGTTCAAAATAAAAATTATAATAAGGAGTATGTTGTACAAGACATGCATTGGCAGGGTATCAACGACGTTAAATAAATTAACCATTACCCACTAGTATGCATACAGGAGATTGATCTACAACCATGTTAAACGAGTTACTAACAAATAACAATGCCAATTATGTTAGCTGCAAAGATGAAACACGACATTATTAACTCAGGACACATGTATTAAACCTCCTGGAAAAGTCATAACTGAGGTCCTAAGAAATCTTCACTATAGGCATAGTGCTCAAACTTCATAGGTAGCCTGAGTTATTTCTAAATGTTCCTGCCTAAGTGCCTAGAAAAAAGTTTGAAAACTGTTTTGTTTGCTTTGTTCTACATGCAAACCCAACAACGTAAATATTCTGCCAAAAAAAACAATACACTGCTATAACTTACAATCAACCATCTAAGTAGCTAACAGATCAAACATCACCATAATAAAAATCTCATATCCACTCTTATGTAGTAAATTAAGCTAAGATGGCATTTTAGCAATTTTAGATTTAATGGGTTGTCAATAAATTATCAAACCACTTGTCAAAATTCCCCAATCAAAATTGCTATACTGCAATGGACCCTTGTGTCCATACACAAGCATCTGTGGAACCTCCCCTCATACAAGAATATTAGTCGCAGATATTAATTAGGTATACAAAGGTAATCACCTATATCAATAAAGATAATGGTTTCTAACAAGATTACTAGGATACATTTGAATTGAACTATAATGACTCAACTATTATAAAACAATTATTTAGTAAAACCACATTACAGCTTTAAATACAACAGTTTTATGGATGAAAGTGCACTATAAAACCATGACTCCATGAGTGCACAAAGAAAATAATCACATACATCCATTCTGTACGACTTTTTAATATAACGACATCAGAACTGCATCAGCAAGGCGCCTTTAAAAATGATGAAGCACACTAAAATCAAACAAGACAAATAAAAGAATTCACATGGGATAATCAATGTTTAAAAAAACTGTGGAAAAAGAGAGAAATAGGGAGGAAAATACTTTTCATTCATGTCAATATCAATAAGAGATTCCTTGTTGTCCTCCACAAAATCTGGCCCAGGAACATAACTCAGCTCTGTAGCTCTTTCCATTTCTGCCTTTTTACAAACAATTCATTTGCCGTCAACATAAAATCAAGCTTGATCATTAGGTAATTGAATGAGCCAAAGTTCAGTATTTTCATTCATGTCAATATCAATAAGAGATTCCTTGTTGTCCTCCACAAAATCTGGCCCAGGAACATAACTCAGCTCCGTAGCTCTTTCCATTTCTGCCTTTTTACAAACAATTCATTTGCCGTCAACATAAAATCAAGCTTGATCATTAGGTAATTGAATGAGCCAAAGTTCAGTATTTTCATTCATGTCAATATCAATAAGAGATTCCTTGTTGTCCTCCACAAAATCTGGCCCAGGAACATAACTCAGCTCCGTAGCTCTTTCCATTTCTGCCTTTTTACAAACAATTCATTTGCCGTCAACATAAAATCAAGCTTGATCATTAGGTAATTGAATGAGCCAAAGTTCAGTATTTTCATTCATGTCAATATCAATAAGAGATTCCTTGTTGTCCTCCACAAAATCTGGCCCAGGAACATAACTCAGCTCCGTAGCTCTTTCCATTTCTGCCTTTTTACAAACAATTCATTTGCTGTCAACATAAAATCAAGCATCATTCAAGTTCCAACCTTTTATAACAATGTCTAATGTAATCAATTAATCCCTAAAAGGCATAATTACAACTGTTACAACCTCTAGATTATTTCAAACTAGGCCTCCCATGTGTTTTAGGTTCAAATGAGAGCGAAATGGCTCAAAATGGCAAAATATAATTATTGAAAACTGCATAGGGTCGTACTATAATTATTCTAAAATTACGAACTAGTTAATTAAATCCGAACTACTTTCTTTGTAATTTGTAAAATTAGATTTGTAATTCTCAACACCAAAAACCTTTTCTCAACATTACAGTATATATAAACACATTAAACTTGTACATTCACATAACTAGTTTGAATACTTATTAACTTATTTGATCATTCATCATTTAATCTCATGTATTTACATGTGAGAAAAACTCTTCATTAAAAATTCCATAAAAACAAACCAAACAACAATAGAATAACTAATTACAATATAGACAACATAACAAGAGTAATTACTTCTTTAACCAATATTTTTTTCATTAGAGAGTTTGAAAACCAATTTGGTTTTATGCCCTTACTATCGAAGCAATTCATTTGTTAAGACAAATGATGGATTTCATCACAATCACATATATGCACTTCACAATCATAATCTAGTATAGTCTATAATAATAACAAATCATTAACCTACTAAAAATGTGAAATTAGTCACCACAATTCTACAAAACACAAACACTAAATCGAAAAATTAAACAATTCATCTACAAATTAAACAACAAACAATTTTTTTTGGATAAGAAACAAAAACTACTTTCCGTGCAAAGTAAAATCTTAACTTGTATGAATTTATCATAATGAAATCCTATGCATTACATTGATGTTGATTATTCACTAGAAATCCACTCTTATAAAATTAAACAATCATTAATTTTTATCATTTTTTAAAATAAAAAACGTCATTGTTAAGATTCACAATGACGTTTCTAAGTTTGATTGACGCCTGGGTTTGGTGGGCAGGTCTCTAAGTTTCGATTGCTTATAATATATGCTTTCCTTTCTATTCTCTTTGTTTGATATCCGCTAGTATCACATCCAACTTATCTAGACCATATTTGTAAGTGAGACCCTCTATCTATGACAAATTGCAATCTGTTCTCTGCATTTTATCCTCGGCCCTTAATTCACTGATTAAGTCATACAATAGGTTTTCATGTCTCGTGATCCATTCGGCAGTTTCTGCCGGCCTGTTCTTAAACATCTCTTCTTTGGCTTTAGCCTGTTCTGCCNCCTTTAGCCTGTTGTGCCGCGAGAAATATCTCATCCTGTGATCTTTCTCTCGGACCAGCCCAAGGTCATAAAACGTGTAATTTGAGAGGCACACCTGTTTAATATAGCTGTCACGAGGATAAGGCTTATCCCTTCTAATCCCATTAATCTACCTAAGACTCTCGATAAAAAGGCCACTTCTCCAGGCCTTCGAATAAGGAATTAGTGATTCATACAAAGGACCACATAAAGAAATGTTTTATCCATATGTCAGATCAACCATAATAGGAATTTGATTTATCCAAAATGAAAAGAGTCTAAAAAGCCAGGTGAAACAGTCAGCTATGGTGAGGTAAAGGACTTCAACCCCGCAGCATATATTAATCAAACTTAGAAACATCATTGTTAGTAGTTTCTAACACCCTTTAACCCTCCTCTCATTCAATCATTACTACTCTAACAACTCATCAAACAAATCCCAATCTCACTCACTAATACGACACTGTTTTCAATCTCCCACAAAAAAAAAAGCTGCTACTCTCTCTTTAGTCTTTTTACTACTATATCCACTCTTCCTCACTTCAATGGCTTCCATCACCTCCTAAAACATCCTCCATTTTCATTCATTTCCACCCTCAAAACTCCAAAAAATTACAAAAAAAAACCCCAAAACAAAACAATGAACAGTCAGACCCACAATGTCTAAAAGGAGTAAAAACCTCATCATCAGACCCACAAAACCGTCTCTCATATCACAATTATACTACTGTAGACACCGAAAACTTATTAAAGTGTCAAAATTAAAATAAATTAATTATTTGAGTTAAATATAATAAATTAAATAAATTGCTCAATATAATTAATTTAGCTTTAATTAAATATCCAAATAATTAAATATCTGGTCATAATTACATTATTTGGGCCGACTATATGTTAGTCCAAGTAAAATGTTATTGGGCTAAAAGACTACAAAATTCCAAGTATCAGAAGAGTCCCAGCCCACTTCTCCGGGTCCAAGATGAGGTCAAAATCTCCTATAAATACCCATCATCACCTCAAGGGGGGGGAAAAGAAGAGAGAAATTCATTGGGAAAAAAAGGTCAATCGAAGACACTCCAAAAAATTTACAAACTCTCTCTGTCAGCAATCAACAAGCACTACAAAATTGTGCGATTGTTCGGGGATACTCAAATACATTCAAAGTGACATTGAAGCTGGTCAACCCCCACTCAAATTTGGTTGACGTCAGCAACTGTCAAATTGATTGACGTCGACAAGTGTATCCTAACAGTGGAAAGAATCAGAAGGCTTAGTTTATTTTTTATAAACTGTTTACAGAGATTGTACCTACATTCAATTATTAATAAAATATTATTTGTTTACTTAATTACTTGTCGTTGACTTGACTTGAAATTTAGTAGCAACAAATTTCTGGCACGCTCGGTGGGACACATCTCTGCTTTCATCTCTGTTCTTCACAACACTTAAAAAAAAAATTATTAAGAAATGTCTTCCAACAGAGGCATTTCAAAGTCTGCTGGAGAGAAAGAAGTCTGTAATACTCGACGACAATCGCAAGCCTCGGTGAAGTCATTGGAAATCCTGACAATGGCATATCACCAGGGGAAATGAAAAGAGCTGCAGTCAATGTCTGCGCAGCAAGACTGCGTGCAGCCGCAGTACCTACCAAAGTACGCATAATAGCGTTGTTGAGGCTGCTTTGGAGGCACTTAACACATTCATAGGGCGCGTGAGTCTCTGTCTTTGGTTCAAACCTACCACTGAACATACAAGTTCAAGTTCCATTGCTGGGACACAAACGATTGTCATTGACTTCTTTCAAGTCGTCAAGACCAATGTGTTGAGAAGGAAAGAAGACTTAGTCGTTCACACTAGCCCCCTTATAGTCCAAACATTGTGGTTGAATCTGAAAAGATAGTTCTCCACTATCATTCCTTTCAGGCCTTTGTGCTCAAGGTCAGGTGGTCATCCAGCTGGACAGTGCCTCTGTCATGGTGATCATGAAAACAAAACTATGGAGGAACAACTTGCGACATGAATACTTCATTAGCAAGTTGATAAGAGATGGAGAGGAAAAAGATGCTGAAATTAAGAAGCAAAACGAGCAAATTGCTAAACTGACAAAGAGATTGGGAAAGCAGATTGTTGTGAATCGTTGAAGTGACGAGGACGACTCTGAATCTGAGGATAATTCAGACAATGAGAGGACAAAGCTGGTGATCCCAAGAATGCTTTAGTTACTGCTCGACAAATTAAAGAAATGATAGCTGAAGCAATCAAGAATCAAACAAGCGTCAGTGGAAAGGAGGATCATCGTTACGTGAAGCTTATACCAAGAGGATGATAGTTGCGCATGCCAGCTGGTTATCAACCACCGAAGTTCAATCAATTTGATGGTAAGGGCAACCTAAGCAACATGTTGCACA
This sequence comes from Suaeda aralocaspica, assembly GCA_016808085.1. NCBI lineage: Eukaryota > Viridiplantae > Streptophyta > Magnoliopsida > Caryophyllales > Amaranthaceae > Suaeda > Suaeda aralocaspica. The sequence goes on along the minus strand of PYUH01001090.1, from coordinate 2,266 downwards.
CTTCGTTGAGACGGTGTAACAAAGTGGTACTACCAATGACTTGTGGTCAAACAATCGTTCGTTCCTCAAAGGTATTGCTTTGATTGGTTATACTGATCTTTCCCCCAATCAATTGATATGGGAGCAAATGGAGGGAGATTCTTGAATCGGTTTTATAGTACCAGGGTGTTGTCAGCAGGTTGAGTTGACTGACACTACACAGTGGAAGGATGAACCGGTCATTGACTACATTAGTCGATGGCGCGCTCTAAGTCTGAGTGCAAGGACAGACTGACTGAAACTTCTGCTGTAGAGATGTGTATTAATGGAATGGATTGGGATTTGAGGTACATTCTTCGTGGATAATGCCAAGACATTCAGAGTTAGCAACACGGGCCCATGACATGGAGCTTACCATTGCTAGCAAAAATAAAAGTAAAGAAAAATCTGAGAGGAAGGAAAATAAAGAGTTCAGAAAGGGTGATAAACCTTCCAAAAGCTCTGCAAAAGAGTCAATGGTGATCACTACCTCTTCTTCTCCTATTAAAATCTCAGGAAAGGCTAAGGAGGAGAAGAAGACTTCTTACCCAAGAGTTTACACAGACGATAAGCCAACCTTGAAAGAGTACAAGCAAAGAAGTATCGTTCCGACTCAGATTTGTCTGGAATGTGATGAGGTTACTGGAAAAGAAGATATTGAGTTGCCTGAATCTAAGCGGCCTGAGGAAATGAATAAAAACATCGGATCCAAACTACGTTCAATATCAAAGGTTGGTGAGTCACCCTATTGAAAAGTGTGTTACATTGAAGGAGGGATCAGCGTTTGCTCAAGAAGGGAAGATTGTGATCTCGATGAAGCTGTAGGGACTAACCCATGCTGCAGTAGTGACTGATGAGCCTTTTCTTCAGTTGGAATAATACAGTTTGGGTCTCGGATCCTGTTTTGCTGCAAATCCGACCATTCCATGTTCAATGTAAAACGGAGAACATGTTGAAAGTATGTGTCAAACGACGATGACAATGACGAAGGGTGGACCCTAGTGACAAGGGTGGTACTAGGAAGCAAATGACTTCAAAGTTGCAACCCCCTTACCAAACTAGAGGACAACAAGAAATAAAACTGCTAAGCGTCAAGAGGGGACTAAAAAAGGGTCACAAAAAATAAAATGATCAAGATGAAGTGCTTAAAACAAGAAATTGTACTCCTAAACTTTAAAAGAATCTTTCCCAACGAGTACTTGATGTGTGACTGTCAACACAGTCTCAGTTGAAGTTAAGGAACATGAAAATTTGAAGAAGAAAAAGAAAAAGAAGGATGAACAAGTTATGAGCATGAGGTGTCACTAAATTAACCCTTCAACATTGGGGTCGTCGAAGGATCCAAAGATATCGGCTATCCTTGATGCTCTTCCCACGCGCATGGATGGAGGGAAATATTTCGTTTCCAAGAGAATGTGTAAACAACTGGCTTTGGCACTTTAGCAGCCAGAGTGTATGCCGCAGGCGGAAGATGTCGGTGAAGTTTAAAGAAAATCCTGAACAAATGCGCGTCATGTAATAGCGCCATGTCTTTACTGATGATGACTTGCTCATGGGATCTAAACCCCACAACCGTCCATTATTTATGACAGGATTCGTTCGGGGTTCAAAGGTCGGTCGTATTTGTAGATGGTGGGTCGGTGTAAACATCATGCCTAAGTCCCAATGAAGAATTAGGGATCACAGTAGAGAAACTATCCCCAAAGTCGAATTGTGATTCAAGGATTTAATTTGGAGAGTCTCAGCGTGCAATTGGCATAATTCGTGTCGATCTCACCATGGGTGACTTGACAACCCCTACTCTTTTCATGTGATTGATGCTTAAAACTTCTTATAAAATGCTGCTTGGACGCCCATGGCTGCACGAAAATGGGTGGTGCATTAACCTCCATCAGTGTTTAAAATACTATCGTGGAGGAGGTAAGGAAAATTAATGGGGAGATGTCAGCCCTTCACTAGAGCAGAGTCATTTGGGATGCCAAGTTCTTGAGAGTGATGAGGGAACTTCGTCTGAAAATATGCCGTCTCCAATTGCTTCGACAGGCAAAAAGGAAAACAAAACAAAGGTTGAGGGCTCCAACACTAGTGAAAATCACTAAGTCAATGCTGTTGAACAGCAAATTCTTCCGGAAGGAAGGCCAAAGAAAAAGTTGAAAGCTTTCTTCCAAAGAAGACAGAGACAACTCCAGTTCTCCGTTCAGTACCCAAGTTGCGCCGCAAGGAAGGCGAAATCACCATTTGGGGTTGG
>PYUH01001078.1:239863-301046 GCA_016808085.1 Suaeda aralocaspica | reverse complement strand
GGAGATCAAGTATGTTTAAGTTTTATCAAATTTGACTTTTGTAAAATATGTAATCATAATCTAATGAAAATCGATCTTATGATTGCTTATTACGATAGTCGTTATTGAAATTATTGTGTGTATTTTATCACCAATATAATATAGGTGTGTATGAATTATTAATTATTAGCCTTAGGTGATCATCTCTATAGCATGCTATATCTTAATATCAAATGCAACGGTACGGTCTAAATGGGGAAAAACCGTCGCATTAGGTTCATGTTACAATAATTCTTAGACGTGTTGCATTAGATTAAACAAAGTGTTGCATTAAATCAAATTGAGGTGTTGCATTAGATTAAATGTAACGGTTGCCAAAATCTACAAAGTGTTGCATTAGGCCAAATGCAACGGTCACCTTAGAGTAAGAGGTGTCGCATTATATCAACTAAATCGTTGCATTTGACCTAATGCAACGGTCACCAAAAACTACACAAGCATTGCATTAGGCCTACAGAACTGTTACATTAGGGGTAATGCAACGCCTAGAGGAAAATTGAACAATGCGTCGCATTAGATGAACGTAACCGTTGCATTAGACTTAACGCAACGGCGACATCAGTAATGGTCGAGGAGTCGTCGCCTTAGGTGTAATGCGGCGGTTGAAAAGGCCTAATGTAACGATAAATAAGTGTCGCATTTGCTTCTAAATGTAGTAGTGAAAGGTTGGATTCGGTGGAGAAGGTACTAATATGGTGGAGTGCGTCATATTAACCTGTAGGCGGCCATTACTAGTTTTCTCTCAATCATACACAAGTTATACAAAGAATCCAAAAATTGATGTACAACCTAATACAAAATTACTATTTTTAAGGTGAAATCATATAAAACTAATTAATTTAGTCAAATCGTTGTTGTAGGGGCCCCGGATTTTAGGGTCCTAAATTTTTTTGGTCACCTTTCCCAAACCGTCCATAGGTGGAGTTAAACCTAAAAAATTGGCTTAAGGAAAGGTGAAATGGACTTTTTAGAAGTACAGGAGCGTAGGAATTTCAGCCGCGCTAGCGTGGTAGCTTGACAAAGTTTGTCACGCTGACTGTGTAGCGCAGCAAAGTTTGTCACGCTGCAGCAGTAGCGCAGCAAACTTTGTGATGTTGTGATGTTAGCGTGACAAAGTCTGTCGCGCTACGCTATTTTAGTGTTTTTTTGTTTTTTTAATTATCTTTTTTCGAGTGAGATAATATCAACGAATACGGACGATGCTAGTAAGGAGTCACCAATGAGTTTTAGGAATCAAACTCATAAACCGTGTATTTAGATTGATTACGAATGGAACACGAATACAAGACGATAATCTAAATTGCACGAATAACCCTTTTGATCCTATGGGGATGACTCCAAGTTATGATCTTACAAACCAAAGGTTGGATTCGGGAGTGAAGGTGCTAATATGGCGGAGTGCGTCATATTAGCCCGTAGGCGGCCATTATTAGTTTCCTCTCAATTACACACAAGTTATATAATGAACCACAAAATAATAAATTACAACCCAACACAAAACTGCTATTATTATGGTGAAATCATATAAAACTAATTAATTTAGTCAAATCGTCGTTAAGATTCCTAGCATGATACAATTTGTCCAAAAATTACTAATTAATTTAAGGTTCCTAGCATTATACAATTTGTCCAAAAATTATCTTACTTTAATGTGATAAATTAATTCAAATTAAGCCCTTTAACAAAAACATTGTAAAAAAAAAGAAGAAATAAATATACAAATAAAAAAAAAATACAACAATCAATATGGGAAAAAAGACTCTCAGAAAACTTACACTTCTCGCTTGGTTATTGTTTCTTCGAGTATTAATTTGGACAAAGTTTCAAATTTAATTCGTAATAATAAGAAATTAACCCAATTTATAAGAAATGAAATAAAAAAAATAATTTGATGGAGAAAAGTTTAAGTGTAAAGAGAAGAGGAGAAAAAAGAGAGAGAAAATAGGTTTAGGAGAATAAGAGAATCGGTTTTGGAAGTGTGAGAATGGGTAGAAAAAATCAAGAAAGTCAAGAGCATCGTTTTAGAGGAGAAAAAGGGTATTTATAAGGAAAATGTGTAGCGCGACAGGTTTTATCATGCTGGCCTAGTAGCGCGACAGGTTTTATCACGCTGCAGAGCTTCTGTTGTTGGTGTTGATGTTTGATATGTTGGCCTTCTGCTTTGGTGTTACTCTGGTGTTGTTGCTGCTGGTGTCGTTGCTGCTATTTTAAGGTGCTACAAGTGCTCTTGTTGCTGCTGTTGTTAATTGCCATTATTGTGTTGGTTTTGTTTAGTTGTGTATTATATTGAATGAGGCACTCATTATTTGGGTATCAAATTAGCACAATAAATTTTGTAAAATTTCATTTTTTGACAAAAATGTAATGTTTAGTGATTACTTGTTGGTTTTCTGTTCGATCAACCACATCTTAACAAGCCGTAATTAATCTACTAGTTGTTTTTTGTATTCTTGTTAATAACTTCGAATTATCATTGTAATTATTAAATGTAATATTGTCATTATTTTTTTGATTATTTGTTATTATGATTAAAACAATATTTTTTTTTAATAAAATTAGTCACTATTAGTATCGTTTCTAAGGGAAAACGATACTAATAGCCTTATTTTTAATCAAGGTTGCACGGGTTCAAAAACGGGGATGGGGACGGGGACGAAAAACGGAAAAATCAAATTTCTAAAAACGGGGACGACAAGGAATCGACAATTAAATTCAATAATCACAAAATAATTTAAAATACAATAGTATTTAATATTTTAATATAACAATAACATAATAGTTAATTCATAAAACTTTAAAGTACAACATTATCTTAAAGTACAACATTATCATTAATCTATTCGTGGTCGCCGTGGTCTCCCTCAAACTCGCCGTCGTTTGTTCAAACTTCACATGGAATTCATTCCAAGTCGCTGTCGCCTGACACTTTTTATTTGATGATTTGATGAATGTCGAGTGAAAAGAAAAGTAAATAATGAATGTTGAGGGAAGAAGTCAGACTAAAAGAGATAAATGTTGAGTGAACAATTAGAGAGAATTGAAAGAGACTAGAGGAGTAAAAATTTTAGTGAAGTAAAAGGAATGAAAGAGATGGAAAATTGAAGAGGACTAGAGGAGTAACTGAGTAAGAAGGTCGGTGAAGTAGTTTGTCAAACAATAAACCCTAGACTCTGGTTTTGAGTGGTATTTTAATAATGTTGGGCCTTGGGCACTTATTTCCATTTGGACTTTTGTCTTAAAAAGGCTGGGGACTTCTATTTTGTATCTAAGTCGACCCCAAAACGTCCCCAAAGTAGCACACCCGTCCCCGCCCAATTGATGTCGACCCCGGGACGTTTTTCAGGCGTCCACGCACCGTCCCCGTCCCCTAAACGACCCCAGTACGGATTCGCCAAGTTCCTAAAGGTACCCGTGCTTCATAGTTTTTAATAACAAAAGACCACTATTAGTATCCTTTGTGTAGAAAAACGATACTAATATACCATCTATTAGTATCATGGAATCAAACAAATGATACTAATAGCCCGACTATTAGTATCATGGGTTTATAAAAACGATACTAATAACAGCTATTAGTAGCATTTTTTTCAAACGATACTAATAGCTCTGCTATTAGTAACTACTCTATTTGTTACCAACGAAAAATGATACTAATAGAACTAAACCCATGATACTAATAGCATGTTTTTCTACTAATATGTCGGCTGTCATGATAAGGAGCTAATATTTTAGCCCGGAACATTCACTAGAGAATGATTTTGACATGAGGATGATTGAACTTTATGCCGATATTTCGCATAATACAATATACTCACTGGGGAAGATGGGAAAAATTCTGACAATATTATCTCAAAACTGTGACTGTGGATTATCAAGAGATATTGAGCTCTATGATTTAATTTAACTCCATTGGGGAATGAATATTTCGATCTTTCTTCACTGGGGATTTGTAGAAGTCGAGATCAGCAGAGACTCTTATTTGAATGATTTTGAGGCCATCGCTGACCTGCTAGAGAATAATATGTCATCATTAGAGAAATGGTAGGCCATTGTGGTCATTACTGATCACTGGGAATTTTCGAAAGTTAAGATTAGGGCTCAGTCCACTAGGGATTATTGTGTGATATTGAACATTCAAGTGCATCTTGTGAATTTGTCAAGTGTTGACTTACTGGGGATTGACGCATGTAGATTCACTAGGGAAGATTCCGTAAAGGAGACTTCCTGGGGATAGCGGTCATTTTCAATCATAATGATTTCAATTTTTTGTATCAGAAACAGCCAAAAGTTGGCTTTGACTTCACTTCGACTTACAGGGTTTTTTCATCATTTTTGCTACAGAAGCCGAAAAGCCACCGCACTAGGGATGGTTGTTTTTAGAGATCATAGGTTAACTTCATTGGGGAGATGTTGAAGGTGTCATGCTAGAGATTTACTACAAGTAGTTCACTTGTAAGTAATGAATTGGTTTCTTATAAATGAATTTTGACTTTAACTTCTTTCGGGAACATTTGAGGATGTTGTGACTTTATCATCCCATGTGTCGATTATTTCGGGCTAAAAATACCGTTTAATACATCAAAGAAAGCCCCCAACACGAAAATCAAGGGACCAAGTTGAAAAACGGGCTAGGGAGGCGTGTACATGGGTGCAAGGCGTGCTGCCCAACGCACGCTGGCCTGTTACCCCTTTTTATTTTTATTTTCTTCTTTCTTGCTCACTCACTTGTTTATTCATTAAAAAAAAACATGAGCAGCACCAGTTTAGCTCTCTACTTTGCCATTTCCATACCTCGGGTTAAAGCTCCAAAACTCATTAAATCATCAACTTGCTTAAGTAAGTAATGTTCTTCATTATCTTTTGCCATTATTTTGTGTTTTTGGCATATTTTTTATGTGTATCTGTGTGAATATTGAAATGTGGGTTTTTTTTTGTATGTGGTTAATTATGTATTTTGCAAGTTTTTTCACTCAAAGTGGTTGAGAATTGAGCGAAAAATAGAGGATTAAAGTTTGATGTACATGGAGGTTATGGTGGTTATGGAGGTTGTAATGCTTGAGCTTGTTGATGAAATGTGATGACATTGGATGCTTGGATTTGCCTGCTTTAGTGCTAAGTATTGATATGAACTTAAATTTTACCATGGCATGCTTGATTACTCAATCTAATACTCATGAAAGTAGTAGTAGTGGTAGTGGTAGTGGTAGTGGTAGTGGTGGTGGTGGTCGTGGTGGTGGTCGTGGTGGTGGTGGTAGTGGTGGTGGTAGTAGTGGTGGTGGTAGTAGTGGTGGTGGTAGCTTCCCAAATGAGTCAGTTCATATGAATCGGTCGAGCTTGTGAGCTCCTTAAAACTTTTAGCCTTTGATCAAATTAGTGCAAATTGATGTCTTGATCATGATGGCATGCAAATTTCAACACTTTGAGGACTTTGAAATTTTGAGCTTAATTAGGCTAGTAGCGACAAAATAGGCTCATTTAGCATATTTTCCTCATTAGATATTGAATTGGCATAAACTTGATAATTTGTTCATCTTTGGGAAAAATAACTCAAATTATAGATATCATCCATGAAAATGATTCTAGAAAGTGTCATAGGGCATGACTTGCTAGTTTCGTCAAATTAATGGGTTTTAACCAAAAATCACCTTATACGACATTATTAGCTCANCACCTTATAGACATTATTAGCTCACATAGTGCATATGAACTACTTTTTTTTTTTTTTTACTAAAACCCACAGTTGGGTCATTTCTTAGCAAAAATTACTCAAATTAAGAATTAGGAGCAAAATTTACACCTTTTTCATGAACGTCTTAATTTTTTCAATTTTTCTTGACTTATGCCGAAAAAGTGCTGAAACTGGGTCCAAACTTGTAGAAACATGTAGGATGTTGCATGAGACTTCATATGCCATTTGAATTACTCCTAGATGATGTTGACGGTGTTGAACATAAGTTTCCATGTTATGTGAAGTGCTCGCATATTAGGTTACATTGATTAAAGCACTCATAAACTTTGTAGAGTACGACACTCATGAGCTTTGTTCTGAATATTATTGGGAGAATAATGGATTCTTCCTGAACTGGGAAATTGAAGAATAGTGCATTCTTGAGTGGGATAAGTGTTATAGATCCTTAAGCATTTGATAAAACATTGTGCATGCTTTAAATATATTACTTGCAGGTACCCATGAGTCATAGTGCATGGTTGGCATTGTCCAAATACAGCCAAAATGCTGCCGAAATTTATACTGACACTATTCACTTTCTTGTAATAGGATGTGTAGAGTTCATGGCAGCTGCCCTCGCCCCTAGGATAGTAGAGAGGCCCCGGTACACTTTGGATGGAGTTGGATGGACCCCGGATGCCCTTATTCTGTCCGGATGATTACATATTTAGTTCCCACTATAGGGAAGGTAAATGTCTTCATATTTATACGGATCTTGCTATTTTATTTCTGTTATTGTTCTCGTTTTGAACGTTGTATTCTTCTTTTCTAGGGGTGGTATCACTCAAGAGAATTTGGCATTGCCGGCCAATTTTAAAGTCATATTGGCCACTGATCAGTGACCATGACGAGGTGATGGCCATTTGGACTTATAGTTTCAGAAACTTGGCTTATTTTATGGAGGGGATCAATAAGAACTCAGTTGAACACACCTTCAAGTTGGGTCATCTTGAGTGGTGGTGGGATACCACCAACAATTTCCACTTTCCATATCACTATCACTCCTCTTGATTATGTTATTCGGACTGGCTTGCCTTTCACTTTTAAGGCCGTCGATGTTGATAACAGTCTTACTGCTTATCACCCGGTGGTTGTGTGGTTTATCGGACCTATTGCTCTCACATTCCATAATAGGGAGTATGTTGAGCACGTTGCCATGGATAAGGGCTTTTCCATGGGTGCCACCACTATCGCTTAGAAGGTGCGCATCCTGCTCTTGCTGCCTCAGACCATGGAGGAGATTGGCATAACCAAGACCACCACAGTCATATGATGCAACCTTGGACAAATCACCTAAGGATGCTTTTGCAAGGACCAAGGCAAGGCCAAACCTGCTATAGGAGGGGGATGGTGATTCCTCGAGGTATGTTTCAGTTCCCTTGTACCTCACTTTACTTTAGACAAACCATGTGCTGATTTCGATTTGTCAATTGTAATTCTCAGCTTTTGAGCACTTTTCTTCACTAGCCCCTACTCATCCTCATGCTTGGCAGCACCCTATTCTCACTTCATGGGGCGGATATCAGCTTCAGAGATGAAAGAAGGGCTTGGCATTTGTTCGATGCACACTGAGGGAGATCCATTTTCACTACGTACCAAATCCCTATCGTACGGTAATACCTCGTATTTTTATGCATTTTACAAATTAAATTGAATAATTATAAAGTGTGTCCTAAGTATTTTTACGAAAAATAAAGGTTAAATAAATTAACTCATTAAAGAAATTTAATTAATTAATGGGTTAGAATATTTATTTCCATGTTTTCTTTAAGGTTTATAAATTATTTTATGACATTTTGATTTTTATTAAAGTATTTTCAAAGTTTTCAAATTGGTTTTTTAAAGTGATTCCTTATTTGTTTTAAAATAAGGACGCAAAGTAATTTTCGTATTAAGGGCATTCTAATAATTTATTTAAAACTGATTTTGGGCCTATAGGTATACTTTTAAATTTAAATTTTGCTTACTTAATTGAGGTTTTTATTGTTTTATGATTTACAAAAAAAAAAAAAGAGAAAGAAAATAAAACAAAAGCCAAGAAACCCTAACCCTCACTCAGCACCCCTCCACCAGCGGCTACTAGCACCGCTTGTGACCCACAATGGCAGCCTTCCAGTGTCTAATAGGCCAGGGGATCCATTGGCGCCAGCCAGCCGGCCACCACCGGTCACCCCTTCCTCCCTCCTCTTCCTTCGATTTTGGAACAAGTAAAAAAAATTCGTCTTCTTCTATTTTAATTGCAAATCTTGTTTGAACTAATGACTTATGATCATGTTAAGCATGTTTTATGAATTATGATCATGTTTTAGTTTAATAATTATATTTCATAAGTATGATCATGAAATTGTAAAATAAAGGTTTTATAAGTTATGAAAATTTATAAGTTTTATGATTATAATGTTCTAAATCATTATATTATTGATGTGGCACACCATATCATGCCACGTGTAAGCATAATACCGGACCACGTGTCCTATTTATCATGCAAATTGCCAAGTCATATCCAGTCTACAGACTGCATGGAAGACTACGTGTCGCCCTTGAGATCGTGCCACGTGTTCGGTTTAAGGAGGAGAGACTACTCTATGCTATGGGCCAAAGGCCAAAGGTTAGAAAGGCACAACAAGGGCTCATAAAGGCACAAGCCAATCACCAAGGGACAAGTGTCCCAAAACCCTAGGTCACCCTTGGTGATCTTGCCTATAAATACCCCATGGGGGCATTCATTCATTCAAACACATTCACTCTCCTACAACTCTTACATAATACTAGAGTCTCTCTCTCTCTCTATATTAGTATTGTTAATTATTGTTATTTAACCTTAATCTTCCCACACATACTTACTTATGCATCGGAGGGGGAAAAATCCTACAAGGATTTTGTTTCCTTGTTTTGCAGGAACCGAGGTCCGAGCCATCAGGAAGTGAACAAGCCAACACTTGTCCGTTTGAAGTGTAGCTCTCCAGTTCCCTCTCCACGTATTCAATTGAAGTGCCCTACCAGGAATTCTAACTACATCATTTGGCGCCGCTGAGGGGAGGGCACCTGAGGATGACCGGTGGTTCACTTCCAATCGAGGATGAGACTCGGTACCTTGATCAATCCGGGAACTATGAAATCGGACAAGGAACTAGCTCTCCCAAGGGGAAAGCAACAGAGGATCAACCCGTGACTATGGGTCAACTCAAGTGTATCTTGGAAGGTCTCAAGGTGTCCTTTACCGATGCTCTACGGGAGCATTCCTCCAAGAGAACTCATGAGGAGGGTGATCCTCGTCAGAGAAAGCTTAAAGGAAAGATGGATCAGGAAGATCAAGGTGAAGGAAGACTAACTTTCCAAGAGAAAGTTGAAATAATCAAAAGGGAAAGAACTCCATTGAAAGCTCATTGCGGCACACTCAGAAAGTATCCTGACACTCCTAAGTATAAACCAAAAAGGGAGGTGGCAAAAGGACACACCGAAGTAAGCAGGACAAGATCCGATGCTAGAGAATTCATTGAATTCAAGAAGTCATTAGCTCATGATGCTAGAGAGTATCTTGAGGCTAAGAGAACTTTGAGTAGGGATGTTAGAGAAGTTATCAATGAAAGGAGGGCATCTAGCAAAGATGCAAGAGAATATTTGAACTCTAAACGAGCCCAACGTGAACAGAGTCACTCTGACTTGTCGGGTTCAACTGCAACCAAAGAGATGTCTGATTCACATTCATTCACTGTTGAATCAGATAAGCGTGATGATGAAAAGAATCTGAGATACAAGATTAAGAAGAAGAAAGCTGAAAAAGCAGATCAAGCTAGAAGAGAGCAAATGATCCAATACTGGGAGAACAGGGTAAGACCCGAGGAGCTTTATATGGCCAAGCAGGTACTTAATGATCCTACGGGGATCATCGGCGAAGGAGTTGCTTTTGGTAGCTTCTTCAGAGGGCTCCGTGATGGAACCTTTAAGTTTGATGTGGTCAGAAGGAATTGTAAAACCTTGAAAGGGATCCTGGAGGAGGCTGAATGCTTCATCCATGCTCAGGAGCTATGCGCTTCCACCCGCAAGGATAAGAAGAATGATCACAAATCAAAAAAAAAAAAAGATTAGAAGAGACATGCCACTTGGATGGCTGGCTCATCAAACAAGTCAAATGATCAACACAGGAAGATAAAGACGAATAATGCGCCGAAAGTCAAATTCACTAAGGATCTCCATTAAGTCTTTAAGAAGATCCGAGGGAAAGTTGACATTAATGATCCACCTCCATTGAGAAGCGCAAAAGAAGATAGAGATTCAAGTAAATATTGCTACTTTCACAAGGATGTGGGGCATCATACCAATGATTGCTTCAATCTTCGGAGAACCCTGGAAGCTCTTGTTGCTAAAGGGAAGATTAGTCAACATTTAATCTAGTCCTCTGACAGGAGTGCCAAGCAGAAGTCAGACTCTAAAAATGAGGTGACAAAGGAGGGCTATGAGACAGAAGATGTTGTCTATGTAATCTCTGGGGGCTTTGCTGCTGCAGGTCCTACTATGAAGGGAAGTAAGGAATATGTGCGACGCCTAGTCTGGGAATCATCACCCGAGACTAGGTTAGATGCTAAAACTAAATTCCCGGAAGTACTGACCAGTGACAGGGACCGGGGAAAAGTTCGAACACCCCATGATGATCCCCTGGTAGTAGAGCTAAAAGTGGCAAATTTGAAGGTAAAGAGAATACTTGTTGACACGAGAAGTTCATATGATATAATCAGTTACAACTGTTTGAGAAAGTTGAAGTATGATTCATCAAAGTTAGAACCAATCCACCATCCCATCATTGGGTTTAGAGGAGGAATTATCAATCCCTTGGGAACTGTGACTTTGCCAGTTAGAGTGGGAACTGTGCTCGAAACATGTTCGTCAAGTTCCTTGTAGTGAAAGAGCTACAGGCATACAATGTGATTCTTGGAAGGCCAAGACTTAATGCCGTTAGGGCAGTTATTGTTACCCACCTCATGCTCATGAAGTATGAGTGTAACAATGGTACTGTGGGAACAATTCTTGGAGACCAGCAATTGGCAAGAGAGTGTTATGTTACCACATTAAAAGCAGAAGCTTGGTCAAGTGAAAGTGGCGAACCAAGTAAGAAAAGGAAAATAGAAGAAGCTCCCAAGGACCAGGTAATGGTTGTTCATAGCTTAAATCAAGTCCCAAGACCTCAACCTGGAGGTGAGCATGAAAATTTTGTGTTGGATGAGATCAAGCCTGATAGAACAGTCAAGATTGGACAAGCACTTGACGAACATGCTGGGGCAGGGATAAGAGCCTTACTTAGACAATACAAAGATGTTTTTGCATTTGAAGTTGAAGAAATGCCCGGGATTGATCCAGAAGTGGCTGTTCACAAGCTCAATGTTAAGCCTAAAATGAAGCCTGTCAGGCAGAAGAAAAGAAATCTTTGTGAAGTCCGTAATAAAGCTGCGGATGAATAGGTAAAAAAGTTATTGGAAGCAGGATTCATTCGTCCATGCCAATATCCTGATTGGGTGTCAAATGTTGTATTGGTGCCAAAACCCAATGGAAAAATGAGAATGTGCGTGGATTACACAGACTTAAACAAGGCATGCCCTAAGGATAGCTTTCCTTTGCCCAAGATCGATCGGTTAGTTGATTCTACGGTTGGACATGCCTTGTTGAGTTTTATGGATGCCTATTCCGGCTTTCACCAAATTCCTCTATGGGAGGAAGATCAGGAAAAAACAGCTTTTGTTACAGAAACAGGTTTGTACTGTTGTACAAGAATGTCGTTCGGTTTGAAGAATGCTCTAGCTACCTTCCAGAGACTAGTTAATGGAGTATTCAAGCAAAAATCGGGAAGGAATATGGAAGCATACATTAATGACATGATCGTCAAAAGCAGGGAATCCAAGGATCATGTAGCTGATTTAAAGGAAACTTTTGAAACTTTGAGGAAGTATAAGATGAGGTTGAATCCTAAGAAGTGTGTTTTCGGTGTCACATCAGGCAAATTCCTGGGGTTTCTTGTTGATAAAAGAGGGATTGAAGTCAATCCAGACAAGGTCAAGGCCGTGTTGGATATGACTTCTCCCCAAAGTATTAAAGAAGTTCAGAAGTTAACAGGGTGCATAGCAGCCTTGGGAAGGTTCCTGACAAGGGCAGGAGATAAGTGCCACTTCTTCTTTGATACAATCAAGAATAAGGCAAACAAATTTGAATGGACTCAATCAGCTGAGACAACCTTTATTAAATTAAAGGATCATCTCCATTCTCTTCCCAAGTTGGTAAGCCCAAAGGAAAAAGAAATTTTGTATATGTACCTTGCTATATCAGAATATGCACTCTCAGCTGTGTTGTTGGTTGAGAGGGACGGAGTTCAATATCCGGTTTATTTTGTCAGCCATATTCTCTAGAAGGCTGAACTAAGATATACCACGATGGAGAAGGTAGGATTAGCATAGTTTTTAGCAAGCAGAAAACTGAGGCGCTACTTCTTGTCCCACCAAATAATTGTTTACACGGATCAACCGCTTAAGTCATGCCTAACAAAAGAATCTTCTGGTAGGATGCTTAAGTGGGCTATCGAGTTGGGTTCATTTGAAATTTCATATGAACCTAAGAAAGCGATTGAGGGACAAGCGCTTGCCGACTTCATTGTTGAAATGACCAGGCCACAGATCGAGAAGCCAAGTATTGACCACTGGACACTGCATATTGATGGATCATCCACCCAAAACGGGTGTGGAGCGGAAATCATATGCAAATCTCCTGAAGGAGATTTGTACGAGTATGCAATGAGGTTCAAATTTCAAACTTCGAACAATGAAGCTGAGTATGAGGCCTTAATTGCAGGAATTATATTTGTAAAGCCGCTGGTGCTAGGAAGATAGAGGCCATGTCTGATTCACAACTGATTGTGAGTCAATACTTGGGAGACTATGAAGCCCATGATAAGGGCATAAGCAAGTATTTGCAAATGTTGCAAGAAGAAGTTAAGGATCTCGAAAGTTTTGAGTTAATGCAAGTTCCCCGATCCGAGAACAATCAGGCTGACGCCCTGTCCAAGTTAGCTAGTTCTGCTATAGGAGACTCACCCCGAACTGTTTTTTTGGAAGTTAAGGAAAAGAAGAGTATTGAGAAAGAAAGAAATGTAAACTTCATTAGCAGGGGAAGTACCTGGATGGATGAAATCATCGCTTATAAAACAGAAGGAACCTTGCCAGCCGATGCACGACAAGCTAAGTATGTTAAGGCTAGAGATGCGTGGTTCGTGCTATGGCAAGGGCAATTATACAAGAAATCGTTTACTCATCCGCTATTGAAGTGTATCACTCCCAAGCAAGGTAAAGAAGTTTTGGAAGACATTCATGAGGGGTTTTGTGGGTCTCATATAGGGGGACGAGCCTTAGCTGAAAAGGCGCCTCGCACAAGGTATTACTGGCCATCATTGAGGCAAGACGCTACGAATTACGTCAAGAAATGTAAGAGATTTCAGTTGTATGGAAATTTGCACCACCAACCAGCTAATGTTTCAAGCCCAATCATCAGTACTCTTCCTTTTGCCAAGTGGGGCATGGACATCCTTGGTCCATACCCTCAGGCCTCGGGGCAAAGGAAGTATGTGTTGGTAGCTGTGGACTACTTCACCAAATGGGTGGAGGCAGAGCCGATGAAGAATACCAAACACTCAGATGTACAGTGGTTTATATGTAAGAACCTCATCACAAGATTTGGAGTTCCGCAATCTATTGTGTTTGATAACGGTCCGCAGTTCGAGACACCACAATTGAGAAAATTGTTGGAAGACCAGGGCATCTCTGCTAACTTTGCTTCCGTAGGCTATCCTCAGGCCAATGGACAAGTTGAAGCTTTCAATAAGATAATCAGTGATGGACTGAGGAAGAAGCTTGAGAAGTTGTTGGTGTACATGGACTTGAACGTACATGGAAGTCAAGACTTCCCACTTTGCCGGCTTGAACGTACATGGACACAAAGGAGGGAAGTCTAAAAAAAACTAACTTCCTATGAGAGGAAGTTTAAACATACTTCCAAAAGGTAAGTCTTAAATATACTAGCTTCCTATGAGGGAGGAACTTCCTATAAAAGGAAGTCTACACATACTTCCTAAGTGAAAGTAAAATTTTAAACTTCCTAAGGAGAGGGAAGACTTTGAACAACTAAATTTTCCTATATGGAGGTAACTTTTTAAAAAAGAGGAGTCTAAAGAAACTATTATACAACTTCCCTACTTAGTGCCCACCTGCGTTCAAGTCGGCAAAGTGGGAAGTCACTAAGTAGGGAAGTCCCTAATAACATTCCTAAGAGGAAGTGTGTTTAAAAGTACAATTTAAATATCAAACTTCCCCATTTAGTGCCCACTTGCGTTCAAGTCGGCAAAATGGGAAAACTCTAAGTAAGNCCGACAAATTGGGAAGACTCTAAGTAAGGAAGTCT
Organism: Suaeda aralocaspica; assembly: GCA_016808085.1. Taxonomy (NCBI): domain Eukaryota; kingdom Viridiplantae; phylum Streptophyta; class Magnoliopsida; order Caryophyllales; family Amaranthaceae; genus Suaeda; species Suaeda aralocaspica. Next base: position 286,843 of record PYUH01001078.1, on the reverse strand, counting down.
ATGTCAATATGATTGATAGGTAATACTTCACAAGGTTTTACATAGGGAAGTATATATAAAAAAATGCAAGTCTAAGTTTTGAAAAGTTGTACAGATTAAATACCTGAGTCTTCCCTTTCTTCGAGGAAGTGTCCTCCCCCAGCCTCTGAGAGACTTGTTTCCGGAAATCTTTTTGGTTTATGCTTCNGGTTCATGCTTCTTTTTTTGAATGCAGGAAGGTCAGCAAGAGCTTCTTCTGCAAAAAGAAAAGACACTTGGTTAGATAAATAGAGAAAAGCAACAGAGGTTCAGTGTTAGATAGTAAAGCAAAAATTACCCTGGTTATACTCATCCCCATAAATTACAGTAGCAGCAATAAGGAAGTTGTGATCTAAGAAGAACTCGCTAAAAGGGATCCAGTTGTAGGGAACTGTCAGAAATTGCTTCTTGATCTCCACTGTGGTAGATTTGAAACATTCTAAGTTTTGTTGCTCAAAATCACTCAGTCTAGGAAGCTCAAAAGATCTTCCTAGGCACTTTGGAAAAGGATTCCATTTTTTCAACACTTCTACAAGTGTTTTGTCATGAGACTTCAAAAATACAAAATGGTTCCTCCAATTTGGGTACCTTGTTGGCCTTCTCCACACAAGTGAGGAACCCCTCACTGTTTTTCAGGTAGAACCACCCACGTTTGCAGTGGGAGGCTTTTGAGAGATGATGAAGATGAAGATAGACCTTAGAAGAAGCTTTAACTCCTCTAAGGCCACAAGAAGTCACATAAGACATTATATGAAACCAAGAGTTAGGAGTAAGCTGACATAGGCCAATATCATATTTCTTGAAAAGGTTAAAGATGAATAAGGAAGTGGGGAACGTAAGCCCTAAGTCAATAACTTCAGTATATACAGGGAAGCAATCTTCAGGGGCATCCAAAATGGTATCCCCTTGTTAGGGATTATCAGTTCAAAATACTCATTATTAAAGACCAAGTCACTACTCAGTTTATCTTTATTCACACCATCTACATATTCATCAGAGATGACTACATCATCATTGCTAGGATAGGTACCTCTCTTCTTCTTAGGCTTGGAAGTGGTAGCTTCAGAAGCCTCTCTCTTCCTAGTAGGAATATCCCTTACTTCCTCTTCAGGAGCTTCCTGTGCAGCACCAGCATCCTCTCTTCCCTCAACCTGGGAAGTAGGATCTTGCTGATCAAGAGGATTCACATCTGAAACTTCAGATGCTAGAACTCTCAAAGTAGCAGTTTCTCTATAGGTAGTTTTTTTGGTTCTTGCCATTGCAACTTCCTGCACAGGAAGAGAAGGAAGTAGGAAAGACCAAGACAATAAATGATCAGGAACGACATAAGATTGAGTTCCAACAGAAGCAGTAGTACGAGGAGAAGGAAATAATTTAATAGAGTTCTCATTATTATTTAGGGAAGAAGAGGATGAAGAAGCCATTGACAGATTTAAAGGAAAAAAAAGACAAAGAAGTAAAAGAAAAACAAGAAATAAATTGAAGAAAAGGAAGAAAAAGAATTCAGGTAAATACCTGAAAAAGAAGAAGAAAACTAAGATCTACTGTTCACACCAGAAACCATCGCACCAACTCGCCGGAAATCGCACCACAGGTCACCGGAAATCGCTTCTGAAGTTTCTTGAGTGCTTAAAAGGATTCTTTGAAACTTTTAGAGAGAGAAAGTGAAAAGTAAAATGATTAAAAATGATTGTGAAACAATCATTTTCAATCCCTATATTTATAAAAAAATTTGAAGGGGTAGAAAAGTAAATTCCCCCTTCAAATTTGAAATTCCCCCCAAAAAGCCTAAAGAGAGTGGTTGAGGCATTAATAACTGCAAGGAAGGTTACAAAATAACTTCCGAAAGGAAAAGAGACATCAGTTGAGGCATGGAATATGGATCCAAACACCCAACTGAGGGGCAAATGATGTGGCACGCCATATCATGCCACGTGTAAGCATAATACCGGGCCACGTGTCCCATTTATCATGAAAATTGCCAAGTCATATCCAGTCTACGGACTGCATGGAAGACTACGTGTCGCCCTTGAGATCGTGCCACGTGTTCGGTTTAAGGAGGAGAGACTACTCTATGCTATGAGCCAAAGGCCAAAGGTTAGAAAGGCACAACAAGGGCTCATAAAGGCACAAGCTAATCACCAAGGGACAACTGTGCCAAATCCCTAGGTCACCCTTGGTGATCTTGCCTATAAATACCCCATGGGGGCATTCATTCATTCAGACACATTCACTCTCCTACAACTCTTACATAATACTAGAGTCTCTCTCTCTAGATTAGTATTGTTAATTATTGTTATTTAATCTTAATCCTCCCACAAATACTTACTTAAGCATCGGAGGTGGAAAAATTCCTACAAGGATTTTGTTCCCTTGTTTTGCAGGAACCGAGGTTCGAGCCATCAAGAAGTGAACAAGCCAACACCTGTCCGTCTGAAGTGTAGCTCTCTACTTCCCTCTCCACGTATTCAGTTGAAGAGACCGTACCAGGAACTCATACTACATTAATTATGATCATAGATTGTTATAGTAATAATTTATGATGATTTTATGGAATTTAGAATTGTTTTTATAGGTTTTAAAATATTTTTATACTGCTATAAAATTATTTAAGGAATGAATAAAAATAGTAGTAGTAATAGTATGATTATGTTTTAAGCATGAAAAAGGGGTTTTAAAGCATTAAACTATAATATAATGATCTTATGATATTGTTATAGTGTTTCATGTAAAAATTATGAAGTTTTTATGGTTTAATATGGTTTTTAAGTAAATTAATATTGCTGCGAATTTTATTGAATAATGTTCATGCAAAGTAAAAATATTGAGCGCATGAAATAGTGACTTATAATTATTCTGAAGGCATGAAATCATCAAGTAAAAATATTGAGTGCATGAAATAGTGACTTATAATTATTCCGAAGGCATGAAATCATCACATGATGATCATAGAACATAAGTATATTGTTTTAAGGTCATATTATGATGTTTAAGAAGGTTTAAAAGAATTTTTAAGTGGTTTTTTCAAAGCTGCCATTTTTGGAAAATATTGTAAATCAAGTGCTTTTGAAAAGGAAAACTATGAATAAAGTATGAGAATGAATAGAGATGATATAGGAAAGATTTTGGTTGGTTTTTCATTACTAAAAGTTAGTTTAGAGATATTATATAGTTTAGTCAATGAGGTTTTTTATTAGTTTTCGATTTTTCCTTTGTAGGAAGTTTCGAGCTAAGCGATTCCTAGTAGTGTGGCAGATCATTGTTATAAGACAAGGTACTTAAATATTAAAGGCATTCATGTACTTATAATTCATGCTTGAGTAGTTATAAGTCACCTGCTAGAGCTTGTGATATTTGGAACTTATAGGCTCTTGTTGATTTGTGTTGACTATATGAGAAGTTATGCTGGCCTGATTATATATATGAAAAGTATGCCTTCACTACCATGTTTTACATTCCGGTTTATACCATTGCTAATACATCATTGATGTTGGAATGTTGAATGTTTGAAAGAAAGTTGACTAGTAGTCAATAAATGAAGAAGAGCAAGTGAAGTTGATTAATAACTTGAGCAAGAAGAAACGTAGTAGTGAATGTTTATTCACATGTTTAATAGCAAATTTAATGAGCAAATAGTTAGCCACTCACATTTTATGGGTGAACAAAGGAAGCATTACTTAATGAAGTATTAAGAGTTAAATATTATGATCATTACGTAATAATCAAGATAATTAATATGGTATTCATGATGCTATATTAGTTATAAATGTTTCATGTAATGTTTTATGTGAGTCATAACAAGTGTTAAAATTGATAATCACGTAAAGTTAAAAAGGATTCGAACCAAAACTCTTGGAACGTAGATACCTTGAGTATGAACAATGGGGGGAATTATGGGAATACTAATCTATAAATTCTAATCGGGACACAAGATGTTGTAATCTTTATTATATTTAAATGCATTAGAATTCCGTCACTTCATGTGACATAGGTAATACCTTCTTGGAGTTGCTCCCAAGTTGGTGCCCAAAAGGGCGAATGTTTAGAAGGAAACCTATTTGACGCTNATGTTTAGAAGGAAACCTGTTTGATGCTGTAACACCCTAGAATTTCCTAACTTTCTCCTTTCAATTTCTAGAAATATAACATAAATATGATAGAAAAAGAAAAATAAATATACTTCCTACTTAACTAGGAAAAATCCAAAGTATTACCGCCACCGTGATAATGGCTAACGCTTTTATCAAAGTACTAATATGGAAGTCTTTTATTTCAAAACAAAAAATAATACTCCAAAACAACTTTCAAAACAAAACCCAAATAAAACTTTATTACAACTCGGAACCGTATTAACGACCCTTCAAAAACAAATAAACTTTAAACTTCGAAAATCTAAAAATCAGCAATAAAAGTAACTAACAAGTCCACACAAGCAAAGAAAACACCAATGCAAGCGCTCATTACTGAATCCCAGCATGATTGACTATGCCCACATGTACCTGTAACTTTCTCATTATTTTAGACAACTACTCACCATCGAAATGGGTCGTCTTAGGGCTAAGTCAAAGACAAAGCCATGCACACTAACACACACAATGAACAAAGCTTTGTACATAAATACTAGAGACTATGCAAAATAAGATGATCAACAAAATTATAGAATAAGCAACACATACTTCTTACCATTGTCACTGTTTATGCTAAAATCTGCTCTATCCAGCAAACCTTAGTTGGTTCCGGCTATAGCTAAATAATTACTAGTTTTCTTTGTTTCGATGCAGAAAAAAAAAGCAATGCAAGGATGGGAGTGGGGGAGACACCAGATGTGGTGACGCAGAAAACGCCCCTAAATCAGGGTAAAAAAACCGCAGGTGGCTTTGAGTCCACCAGTCCACTAGTTAATATGATAGTTTACAATTACAATGTATGATGTGATATGTGCGGTTTTTATTGTGTTTTTCCCCCTTGTTTCGGGCCAATTTTATGCCTAATAGTTGTGATTCTGGCTTGTTTTTAGCTCATTTTGTGATCTTTAGCTATTTTGAAGTGTTTCACCAAGTTTGTTTGATTTCCGGCAATTTTAGAGCTTTATGGTTTGACTTTATCATTTGCGGTTGTTACGCTCGGTTTTGGTATGTTTTGTATTTTCAGGAGCTCGGAAACCGAGTTTGGAAGGAAGCTGGGAAGCTTGGACGGAACGAAAATAACGTGTACATGGGAATGCGTGCCAAAGAGTTATGGAAACAAGCCATGAAGAACCTATGAAGAAATAAAAAGAAAAGAAAGCAAAACAATTATTGAGCTTCTATGCGCCCGCATAAAAACCTAATGCTCCCGCATTTTAATCAAAATCAGGCTTCAATGGGCTTCTGGAGGGTTGATGCGGGCGCATAGCGCCGCATCAGCGGTTTTCTGTAAATTTTGTTTCTTTTATTTTCTTCGTGTTTTGACTTTACTAACCCAATTTTTGGGGTATTAAGGGCACGACTTCCTAGGCTAGACTACTTTATGCTTCTCATAACTTAGAATTACTCTCTTAGGGTTTAATTAAGCACTTTTTCTCTCTCAAAAATTAGATTAGGAATTAGGGTTTGTTCCCAACAATTAATCTCAATTCAATTCAAGTTCTTCAATTTGGTAACTCTTTTTACTTTTATTATTTTTGCTTAGTTTAATTTATGCTTTTTAGTTTCATTAGTTTAATTAATTTAGTTTAATTGTTGATGTTAATTAGTTTAATTGTTAATTATTTCATGAACCTAATTATGAATTCTATGATTATAATTGATTTGATTTCCATGTTCATGAGTGAGTAATCAATTTTCTAGGGTTAGGGAAACCTTGAGTAATTAATGGACTAATTAACTTAGATTGTTTCAATTCCACAGTTAGTAGTCAAATTCTTATTATTGGTTTCTTTCGTTTACGATTGAATTGTGCGCAGATTTAGTTGTAATTTTGGTAATTGTCGAATTTGATGCCGAGAGGTAAAAATACCACAATTAGACCACTAAATAATAGGCGGAATTATTCTGGGCATGAGCGGGAGCCGCTAGACGAGTTTTGAGGGAGACTAAGTTCGAGAGAATTAGTGAGCCCTAATTTGATGATAGTTGAACGATCTTTGTTAGTGAATCCATTAGTTGTTCTTGGTGACCCGAATAACCCTAGACCTTAAATATTAGTTCAATCACTATCATTTCCCGTAGTTAATTAGCAGTTAATCATTAGTCAATTAGTTACTTAATAATTTTCAACCAAGGCCCTTTTCACAGTTGAAGCTTTTTAGAATTAATAGAGTTCAATTGCTTCCTTGAGGATTCGATCCTTACTTCCCTAGCTACATTGGTTAGAGTTGTTTGGCTTATTTTTGATAGGTGTACGATAGAGCAATCATGATGCTAGCTAGGTAGCTAGGTACTTCTTGTCTATTGCTGCTAAGTATCTAGCTTAGAAAATGTAAATAGAATATATGTTGTACGTAGAAATGGATAATCACAATAAAGTACCGATTTCCTTATGATTGTATTGTGTGTTGTAATCTTTTTTTCTTCCTCCTATTTATAGAGTAACCACTCCTCATAGCCGTTTATTTTCCTTTGAATTTGTTGCTTCCTCTTGAATGTATCTAGCTCAGATTATGGGCTAGATTCAAGGTGATTTGAAATGCAGTTCCTATTTTCTTGGCACAATCTTCTCAATATCTCTTACTCTAACTTCCACGTTCTCCTTCTTCTAGAAGCCTCCTGACTTGTTCTTCTTCTGACTCCTTGATTCATGGACCTACTATCTTGACCGATTCTAAGCTGTAGCTGCTAGCTGAGTACCTACATAGCTGGCAACCAAGATGGATTGCAGGTAGAAATTTTTTCCATAACAATTTGCCCCTAACTTGTAAGCTGGGAGCGCTCAGCTACTAGGTTGCAAGTTACCGTTGGGGATCGACACAATTTCCAAAGAACAAACGGTTATAATCGGAAGCAATAATTAATTTCTTAAAAATAAATGAAAGGAAGATATGAAAAGATTTGGCAGTTAACAATCAAAAACTAACCGTTATTTCCTTCTCTTCCCCTTATAAATACGCCTCCTCTTTCACTCTCCTTCTTCACCTTTGCAAATTTCTTTAGGAAGAGAGTTCGAAAATTTGATTTTATTTCTTTGTGACTTTGCAAATTTCAAGACAACTTTAGCTTATCAGGTATTGAGATCTTTTCCTCCTCTCTTTGTTTTGCTTCCTTCTTCTAGTGTTTAGTTTATAGTTTAGGAAACATGGGAAAGCCTAAGGATGACATAGTGAGCGTAATAACAGAGGAGCGTCTACAACAGGTTGCCACGATGGGTCTCTTCCTTGAGTCGGCTAGATTAGTGATTCCCACCTCCAGCCAGCGACCTGAAACTTGCCCCTCCGACCATGTTTGTTTTTTCGAGTACCCTTTTACCATTGGGTTTACCTTCCCTTTGGCTGGGTTGGTTAGGTTGGTTCTAGAGCATCTAAGTCTAAGCACGGGGCAATTGCAACCCTCTTTTTGGAGGATTTGCAAGGTGGTTAAGGAAAAAAGCAATGAGTGGGAGTTAGATTTCAACCTACATGATTTATTACCTGTATACTCCATTAGGAAGGTAGGCCCTGGGTATGCTACCTTGAAGGTTAGGGTAGCTAGGAACAAGCTAGTGGATGATGAGGGGGCACTTGATAAGGGTTGGAAGAGTAGGTACTTCTTTGTGGAGAAGTCCTCTCTTGCTGAAGAGGGAAGGTGGCTGGTTAGTGGATGGAATGCTACAGGTATTAGTACCGTTTCTTTGCTTGGCTTTTAGTACTTTTATTAACTTGGTTCTTACTTACTTTCTTTTGCAGTTCACTCTCCTCCTAATCTAATCACGGAAAGTCTGGCTATTAGGGAATTCCTAAGTCATCCCATTGGAGAAACGACGTTTGAAGCTGCTAAAGAACCTACAATTACCACTCTAGCTATGTCTTCCGGCAAGAGTTTTTTCTTGCTTGTTGGTAACTATTTTTCTAAGAATGGCTTTATCTAGCTATGCTTAATATTAATTCTAACACTAATCTGGCTATGTTCCCTATAGGTTTAAACGAGATGTCTTTTGAGGAGGCCAAGAGGAGGGTTTCGAAGAGGAAAACCGCTAGCAGCAGCACAACTAGCTCTGCGAACACAGGTTCGAGGCCTGTGGAAGCTGCGGTTATTATGCCTCCTCCTTCTAAGTTCCCTAGGCCATTCGACCCCGTCCTTGTGGATGACTTAGAGCTGTCTTTTCCTCCTACCTTCCTAGCTAAGGAAGGTGTAGAGGAAGGGATATGGCCTCATGCCAAGATGTTGCTATTCCCGGCTGCAAGGCAGCGCCTTAACAACCTGTCTCCTGAGGTTGTGTTGGGCCACGTAGCTGGTCACTCCTTTCAGGTTACATGTTTTCCTAGTGAATTTCATGTGTGTGTTTGCTACTACTTGCTTTTCCTAACTTAGTCTCACATAGGCTCTCCAAGGCGCTCTAGTTGCCAGGAGCTTTGTGAAGGGGTTCACTGCTAAGCATTGCCAGGCGTTGCTCAAGGTGGACAGGCTGACAACGGAGAATGAACTCCTTAGGACGCAACAAGCTGAGCTGAAAGCCAAAGCTGGATGAGAGGGAGAAGGACCCGGAGGGCAAAAATGAAGAGCTGCTTAACAAGAACAAGAAGCTGGAGCAGGAGCTGGAGGACCTAAGGGAGGAGAGTAAGGATGTGGCTCCTTTTTCCCTCATGAGGGGGAGAGCCATGATTGCTTATGAGGTTTATCATAAGGGGGCTACAGTTAAGCATTGCCAAGCTGTGGTAGATGAATACTTGGAGCATTTTGGTAGCTTGGCTGACCTCCTTCCCGCTTCCTCTGATCCGGTTGATGCTGCTCCACCTGGTGATGTTGTCAGCTTGGTTGTTGAGAGGGAGGCAGCTACTGTGGGGGAGACTCCTGCCCCTGTAGCTGTCCTTCCTTGTGATGAGGGCCAAGCAGGAGGGGTGCTGGAGCCAGCTAATGAAGAAGCTTAAAATTGTTTCCTCTTTTGTGCTCTAGATTAGATCATTAGCTTTTTAATCATTGTGTTTATCAGACAATAGCCTTAGGGCCCTTTAATTTGTATTAACTTCGTACTTCTTTAATTTGAATGCTTTCTATGACTTTGCTATTTTGCGTATAATATTGTAGCTTGAAATTATTATGCACATATTCGTGGTTGTTAGCTAGCTTTAAGTTAGATCGTATGCATACCTTGTGTCGGGTAAGTGGTGAGGCTACTTTATAGGCCATCTGGGGGCTGGTTGACTATGTGTTTTGATTGCTGGGGCAGCTTCCAGCTAGTATCCACTTCCCCTTTGATAGCGTTATAGCTTTAAGCAGTGTCTGGGCCTTAGTTGCTACTCTGCATGGAGTATATGGACTCCTTGGTGGCCTATATGGGGCCTGTTTATGTTAAAACAATTGTTAGTTGCGGTTGTTGGTGTTTCCACCAACGACTTTAGGTTAGTCATTCAATGACTTTATAGTTAAGAAAATCATGGCTAGGATAGTTGTGTTAGCTTGGCTTACTTGCTAGCTGGTTGTGCTTTCAGTCTTATTTAGAAGTGGTACACCTTCAGGTTGGATGCATTTCAGCTTCTAGGTACTTCTTTTTCTTGTGTTGTAGCTAACATGTAAGCACCATTGCCTATGACTTTGATGACTTGATACGGTCCTTCCCATTGCGCAGTTAATTTTCCAGCATTCTCTTCTTTGGTGTTGGCAAAAACTTTCCTTAGCACCTAATGTCCTAGCTGAAATGCCTTTGCTTTTACGTTTTTGTTGAAGCTTCTAGCTACTATATTCTGTTGGGCGGCCATTCTGATGAGTGCGTTGTCTCTTAGCTCTTCTAAGGTGTCCAGTTTGTTAGCTAGCTCTACCTTGTTTGCTTCTTGTGTCATTAGTCCGTATTTAGCTGTTGGTGTGACTATCTCAGCAGGTAGTACGGCTTCACATCCATATACAAGGGAGAAGGGCGTTTGTCTTGTAGCTGCCCTAGGTGTGGTCCTAATAGCCCACAAGATTCTAGGTAGCTCTTCTGCCCATCATCCCTTCTTAATTAGCTTCTAATCTTCTCCTGATCCCATTAATTATTGACTTGTTGCTTGATTCAGCTTGTCCGTTTGCTTGTGGGTAGCTAGGGGTTGACGTAGTGAAGGTGATATTCCATTCGCTGTAGAAGTCTCTTGTTTTGTCACTTATCAATTGTGACCCGTTGTCACACAAGATCTCGGATGGGACCCGAACCTGCATATTATGTTGTTCCAGATAAAGGAAACTACTTCTTTGTCTCTTACTTGCTGGTAGGCATCTTCTTCGATCCATTTAGAGAAGTAATCGGTTAGTGCTAGCATGAACACCTTCTGACCTGGAGCTGGTGGCAATTTTCCCACGATATCCATTCCCCACTTCATGAAGGGCCATGGCGTTAGTGTATGGAGCAAGGCTTCGGAGGGTTTGTGCGACATGCCACCATGCCTTTGGCAGCTATCGCATCTAACCACGTATCTATCTGCATCTTGTCTAACGGTCGGCCAATAATATCCGTAGCTAAAGATTTTGTTTGCTAGTGACCTTCCAGCTATATGCGATCCACATTGGCCATCATGAAACTCCTTTTACTACTTCTGCTACTCTTCTTTTTCTAAGCATCTCTGGAGTATCCCTCTAGCTGAAATCTTAAACAGTATTCCCTAGACGAGCTTGTACCTGGATGCCTTGAACCTAACCTTTCTAGCTTCAAGCTTGTCCTCCGGCAAGATGTCGTGCTGTAGATAGTCGAAAGGTTTGGTCCATGATTGGTCGTTGGTGGCTATTTCTTGGTTGGTCGTAGTGAGTACTAGCTGATTTGTGTTTTTGCTTATTGCAGGACCAGCTAGGTGAATAATGAGTATAGATGTCAAGCTGCTCTTTCTAAGAGCTGAGCCTAGGTTAGCTAGGGCATCAGCTTGGGTGTTCTGATCTCTCGATATCTGAGTAATTTTGAAGGGGGTGAAGTGAGCTGATGTTTGTTTGACTAGCTCCAGGTAGCTGGTCATTTTGGAGTCTTTAACTGTGAATTCACCTGTGACTTGGCTGACTATGAGCAAGCTGTCACTGTACACCTCCAAACCTGTTGCCCCTAAGTCTTTAGCCATCATCATTCCTGCAATCAACGCCTCGTATTCTGCTTAATTGTTAGTTGCTTTGAAGTCGCAAGGCGATGGACCATACTATCTTGTCCCCTTGTGGTGACTTTAATACTATACCTAGCCCGGCGCCTCTGAAGTTGGAGGAGTCGTCTACAAATATCTTCCATACCTGGTTGTTTTGTACCTGGTTAACCTCCTTCATTTCCAATTGTGCAGCTTGTTCTTGGTCAGGACTAAAGTTAACCATAAAGTCGGCTAGCGCTTGTGACTTGATTGCAGTTCTTGGGTGATATTGTATGTCGTAGCTACTCAACGGGATTGCCCACTTTGCCATTATGCTAGATAACTCCAGCCTTTTTAACACAGCCTTAATAGGATAGTTAGTCATGACTAGTATAGGATAAGACTCGAAATAATGACTGAGCTTTCTAGATGCCGTTACTAGAGCTAAAACAAGTTTTTCCAATGAGGAGTATCTAGTCTCGGCATCTAGGAGTGACTTGCTTACATAATAGATAGGGAGTTGCTGGTTCTCAGCTTCCCTTGCTAGGACCGCGCTTACAGCTCTACCGCTTACGGCTAGGTAGAGCTGTAAACACTCTCCAACTTGAGCTTTAGCTAGCAGGGGTGGCGACATTAAGTACCGCTTTAATTCTTTTAGAGCATTTTCATGGTCATCTGTCTATTTAAAAGCTTCAGTTTTTCTTAAGACATTGTAAAACAAATGACATTTGTCACATGACCTTGAAATGAAGTGGTTTAATGCTGCTACCCTGCCAGTTAACTTCTGTACCTCTTTTAGATTTCTAGGTGATTGTATATTTATTATAGCTCTTACCTGGTCGGGGCATGCTTCGATGCCTCTTTTGGTTACTATGTAACCTAGAAACTTACCTGCAGCTACTCTGAATGTACATTTTGAAGGGTTGAGTTTCATGCTGTATTTTCTTAATACCTTGAAAGTTTGCCTTAGGTGCTCTATATGATCTTCAGCTTTCTTGGACTTTACCAGCATGTCATCTATGTACACCTCCATTCTATCTCCTAGCTGGTCTTTAAACATTTTGTTGACCAGCCTTTGGTAGGTAGCTCCAGCGTTCTTCAATCCAAAGGGTATGACTTTATAGCAATATATTCCTTTATCTTTCATGAAGGTCGTCTTCTCTTGATCTTCTAGGTGCATTAGTATTTGATTATACCCAGAGTAAGCATCCAGGAATGTGTGCATCTCGTGTCCTGCTGTTGCGTCCACCATAGTATCTATATGTGGTAGGGGGAAGGGGTCTTTCGGACATGCGTTATTTAAATCTGTGAAGTCTATGCAAACTCTCCATTTACCATTCTTTTTGCTGACCACCACTACGTTAGCTAGCCAATCGGGGCACTTCACTTCTCTTATCTTCCCGGCTTCCAAAAGTTTCTGTACCTCTTCGTTGATTACTTGGTTTCTTTCTGGTGCGAATTTCCCCCTTTTCTGCGTTACTGGCTTCATAGCTGGATCCACATTTAGCTTGTGTGTTATGACCTCTAGGTCTATGCCTACTATGTCTTCGTGGGACCATGCGAAACAATCTGCGTTCTCCCTTAGGAAGGCTAAGATTCCCATCTTCTGGTCTTCAGTTAGGCTGGCTCCTAACTGGATCACTTGCTCCAACTTGGAGGGATCTAGCGCCACTTCGTCTAGCTGTAGCTCGCCATATCCTATTGGCGCTAACCCTTCCTGTAATTGCTAGATGTTTGCCAGCTTGATTTCAACGTCCTTTTGTAGCAATCTCTCGCTATCTTTTTGTCCCCTACTATTGTTAGGACCCCCCACGGTGAAGGGAACTTTAGTGCTTGGTGGTATGTAGATGGTACAGCTTTCATCTTGTGGATCCAAGGTGTCCCTAGGATGACATTGTACACGGAGGGACAATCTACCACGTTGAACTTGCTTGTCATGTTTACGCCTTCATCTTCAGTTAGGTTGATTTTCCCTTCTGTGTGCTTTGTTTCTCCGCTAAACCCTACCAACACTTCGGGTATCTTGGTGATGCCAGCATCTTTCAATCCCATTTCTTTTAGCGCGCTCTTGAAGATTATGTTGGCTGAGCTGCCATTGTCTACCATCACTCTCTTGATGAGGCTGTTACTAATTTGTAGGGAGATTACCAAGCCGTCGTGATGATCCTCCTCTTCTAACTCGCCTCCATCAAAGGAAATGGTCATGTTCTTCAGCCTTTTGTCTTCCTCCGATTTCAAGATGTCTGGCTTGCTTGGGGTCCCTGTTCCATCTCTAGCAAAACTCTTTGCAGCAGAGTAGCTTAGTCCGCAAATTTCAGATCCACCAGATATTAAGTTAATTACCTTTGACGTAGTAGGTGGCGGGGGTGGTCCTGGCTTCTTGGTTTCTTCTTGTGTTTTGCCCCTCTTACCTAGCAGGTGGTTCAGGTACCCTTTCTTTAGCAGGTAGGCTACCTGTTTTCTGAGCTGGAAACATTCCTCTATGTTGTGTCCATGGTCATTATGGTAGCTGCACCACTTCGTCTTGTCCTGCAAGCTATCTGGCTTGTCAGTTCTCTTTGGCCAATGCACAGCTTCTACTAGCTTGTGCAACGCGTTTATAACGTCGCTAGTATCCACGTCAAAGCAGTACGACTCGATGCTGGGACAGCTGCTAGCTCCATAACCATAACCTATTACATGCGACGAAGAAAAAGAATAGATGTTATTAATAGATTCACGTTTAGGATACGGTTAGTGCCTCCAGTTGCTGCGTCGTTGGCTAGCTATCCTGCAGTCATCGTAGGCTGGCCTCCGGGAAGCTTCGTCTTCTTCCATTCTGACTTCAGCTAGTGCTCTGGTTTGCACTTCGTCGAAAGTGGAGCACGGGTACCTAATCAGTTCCTCGTACAACCTGGATCTGTACGGCAACCCTCGTCTGAAGGCTTCAATGGCGGTAGAAGAGGCTAGGTTGGGTATGGCTATCATCTCCTTGTTGAAACTGTCTAGGTAGGATCTAACATCTTCGTTAGGCCTCTGCGCTATCCTGTAAAGGTCGCTGGATTTTTCTTCATGGCACGACTGCTTGCGAATTGCTGGTAAAACCTGTTAGCCAAGCTGGAGAAATCTTCTATGGTTCCCGGCTTCAGATTCATCAGCCATTGTAACGCGGGACCCGTGAGGGTTGCTCCGAACGATTTGCAAAAGGTGGCTTCCACTGCTTCATCAAGGATAGGCAGCGGCATCATCTTCTGCTTGTATAGGGAGACATGATCCACTAGATCCGTTGTCCCGTCATACAACTTGGTGAACGCTTGGACGTTCAGCTTCTTTGGCACTTTTACTCTGGCCACCTCCTCAACGAATGGCGACAAGGCATAGTTGCGCTTGGCCTCAGTAGCTACGGGGATTGGGGCTCCCGGCAGCTTGGATAGTAGCTGTTACAGCTTCCAGTTCTGCTGCCGTAGGAGCGCCATCTCCTTAGCAGGTTTCTTCTTGGGCTGATCATCCTGCTCATCTCCAGGTTCCTCTTCCTCTTCTTCGTCCGACGTGATGTACTCGCTGTTGCTTTGATCCAGCTTCGGCATGCTGGAGATGTCGCTTGTGTACCTCTTCCAGGATTTGTTGCTCTTCACAGATTCTAGCTCCTTCTTGAGGTTGTCCATAGTCGATTGTGACTCCATAGCTGCTTTCTTGCTATCTTCTTTGATCTTTACCAGCTCGGCTCGGGTCCTTTCCAACGCCTGCCTAATTTCTTCCATAGCCTTCTGAGATGCTTCAAATGCCATAGGGTGGAATATTCTTGTTATCTCAAGGTGACAAAATGTATTTGATTAAGTAGATTATCTAGCTACAGCCCCACGGTGGGCGCCAAATTGTTTATGCTAAAATCTGCTCTAGCTAGCAAACCTTAGCTAGTTCCGGAAATAGCTAAACAATTACAAGTTTTATTTGTTTCGATCCAGAAATAAAGCAATGCAAGGATGGGAGTGGGGGAGACACCAGATGTTGTGACGCGGAAAACCCCCCTAAATCAGGGTAAAAAAACCGCGGGTGGCTTTGAGTCCACCAGTCCTCTAGTTAATAAGATAGTTTACAATTACAATGTATGATGCTAGCTAGGTAGCTAGGTAGTTCTAGTCTATTGTTGCTAAGTATCTAGCTTAGAAAATGTAAATAGAATATATGTTGTACGTAGAAATGAATAATCACAATAAAGTACTAATTTCCTTATGATTGTATTGTGTGTTGTATCTTTTTTTTTCCTCCTATTTATAGAGTAACCGCTCCTCATAGCCGTTTATTTTCCTTTGAATTGGTTGCTTCCTCTTGAATGTATCTAGCTCGGATTATGGGCTAGATTCAAGGAGATTTAAAATGTGGTTCCTATTTTCTTAGCACACTCTTCTCAATATCTCTGACTCTAACTTCCACGTTGTCCTTCTTCTAGAAGCCTCCTGACTTGTTCTTCTTCTGACTCCTTGATTCACGGACCCACTATCTTGACCGATTCTTAGCTGTAGCTGCTAGCTGAGTACCTGCATAGCTGGCAACCAAGCTGGATCGCAGGTAGAAATTTTTGCCATATTGGTCACCACTACATACCTGTACATACTACTAGAATTTACATTATTAACAACAAGGTAATAAGGACCAAATATAATATGGGATGTTAAAAACAATTATAGGTTATGATTAACGAGAAGATTTCATGGTGGTTGTTATAATTGAATATTATTTGTTAACAAATAAATTGTTATGGTTATTAATATTAGGAAAATTAATAAGTCGATAATTAAGAACTTACCAATCCCTTCTAAATTAATGAAAAACCCTCAATCACTTCTGTTAGGAAAACCAAAACCCTCAAATATCTCTCCCTCTCAAAAGAACTTCACATACAAGGCCTTCAAAATCTTAATTGATCTAGGATATCACACGATAACTTTCTATGAAAATTCTTTTGATTGTTCAATTCAATTCATTCACTAAACAACCCTTGAAGTTCAAATTGCCAATTGAAAACATCAACAACCGTTTTTATCAATTGATTTCGAAATTCATGAACATCAATTCAACCATTAATATCAATTGATTTTGAAGTTAGAGTTGAGTTTGGGTAAGTGCGTGCTGCTGCTATTATTTTTCAATCGATTTTGTTTCTTTTTTATGATATAATTTAGTTATGGTTTTTAGTTTTGGAACTTTTTTCCCTGCCATTATTCTTCTATTGATTTTTAATCTTTCAATTAGTTTTGAATTATCATTTTTAGGTTTGGTTTTCAAAAAAATTATACATATTGACTTTCAAACAAATTAGAAAGATGGGCTTTCTGGGAAAGATGTACTCTTAATTTAGTAATTATGAATCTTAAATTATTTATTTCTTAAAATTTGCGTATTTAGGTTTTATATGTGATTGAAAATTTTGGTATAATATTGTTTTTTACAGTTTAATAGCTGAAGAATAAATTTTTTATATATTTATGTAAGTCTAAAAATATAATGGGAAAATATTTGGCATAATGAAATAATACTAGAAGAAAATTAAGACCGACTAAATTTAACAAAAATACATACTGATTAATCATTTGTAGTAGAAATTTTTTAGGAATTGTTTAAGGTTGTTTTAGAGGTGATTTGTTGCTAACTAGTGTAAAAAGGGTTTTTTCTAGAGGTGATTACTATAGTTTTTTGTAGGGTTTATGGCAAAAGGTTTTAGGTCTTTTGAGGGGTTTTAGAGCTATTATTTGTACTGATTTTATGGTGGAATGATTAGAGGTTCCTACTGTTGTTTCGGGAGTGATTTAGTTACTCTTTTGTGGGGTTTAAAAGGATATTGATAGCTGGTTCATAGGTAAATGAATGGATGTTTATCTTATTGGTTTCTAGCTACAAGTTTTGGGCACTTTTGATGATGTGAATAATGATCAAAGAAATTGCCACTCACAATGATATAGTCTTATTTCGGTTTTCTCTAAAGCCAAGTACCAAGAAAATCGATCTAAGTCGAATAATTTTATGAATTGATTATAACTGTGCACCCTCAATTCCTAAAAATTATCCTCACAAGAGTCTAAAGCCTAAGCACCAACTCTTTCAAGATGTTCGAAATTTTCTCTCTCGAAAATTTCTTCGGTTTTGTTTTTGTTTTGTAGAAAACAAATAAACTTTAAACAATAATGTTTATTGAATTCACTAATCTGAATTTTTACAAGCTAATGTTGAGATTATTTATAGTCAAAATCATCAAAAAAATCCTAACTAAACTAAGCTAAAATACACGTATAACATTAGGAAAAATCGCCCTAATCTAGTGACTCATCGATGACTCACAAGATAAGAATGCCACATCATCACTACATGTCATGCAACTTGTAAAAATATCCCGACGAACTTTATCTAATCAAATAAAAATCATAACAAACTTATTCTTAACTTGCTAATCAAGATAACCAATAAATTACAACCAGATTTACACAACAACATGATTTACCCAAATCCCCCAAAAATCGTCAAAATTGACGCAACCCTTGTTCGTCCAAATTTGCGCAATTTTTGCGATTTTTTTTCAATTCTTCAAGAAACCTTTCAAGATTCAATCTTTTAATCAAGAAACCTTCAAGAAGTCATTTCCATGTGTATAAGACTGTAAATGATGATTAAGACACTTCAAGAAATAAAAGACTAGATGCCTAAAATGAGAAAACCCTATCAAGTGAAGTGGGAAAAACTCATAGGCAAAACCATCATTCCCCTAATTCTACCATTTTTTCCTTTGCTTTAATGATTAAGTATTTTCGTGTGTCACCATACACACCCATGATTATGTCTTAGAAGATCCCAAAAGCCTTGAATCCCCAAAAGCCATTATTTCCCCATACTTGCATCACTTTTAGAAGCCATTATCAAACCTTTGAAGTTATCACCTTGTTTCAAATCATCCTCCTCTTCTTCAAAAGAGTTTGTCCTCAAACCTCGAAGTTGATCATCAGGGACATAAGGAGACAATCACCAATGTTGAACGTAGCATGCAGACCATATTCACCTAGCAATTCGAGTTTATATGCATTGTCCCTATCTTTCTCACGATTTTGAATGGTCCATCACACCTAGGCATTAGCTTGTTTTTCCTTTGATTAGGAAATCTTTCCTTCCTTAGATGTAGCCATACCAAATCTCCTTCCTTGTATGTGTGTTTGACTTTATGTTTGTTAGCTCTTGTCTTGTAGATATCATTCACATGCTCAATTCTTGCTCTAACCTGTGCATGTAACTTCTGCATATATTCAATTTTAGCTAAAGCATCTTTATGAACGAGCTCACCTTTGGGAATAGCCAAGAAATCAATAGGTTGCTTGGGATTGACTCCATAAACAACTTCAAAAGGTGAATGCTTAGTTGCATATATAGGTGATATAAGCAAACTCTGCATGAGCTAATTTCAAGTCCCAATCTTTTTGTGTCTTACTTACCAAACCACGAATTAGAACGCCTAGGGTTCTGTTTGTGACTTCACTTTGACCATCTGTTTGTGGATGATAAGAAGGACTGAAGAGTAATTTCGTGCCTATCAAACGCATAATGATTTCCAGAAATAACTCATGAATTTCGTGTCCCTGTCACTTACAATTGTTGTCGGAACTCCATGTAACCTAACAATGTCTCGAAAATACAATTCTGCAACATTGACAGCATCATCAGTCTTGTGACAAGGTATGAAGTGAGCCATCTTCGAAAACATGTCAACCACAACCATTATAGCATCCTTTTGCCTTGCAGTTCTGGGCAAACCAACTATAAAATCCATAGAAATATCATCCCAAGGGGCTTCTGGCACTGACAATGGTGTGTAAAGAATCCCTGATGGAAGGATGCCTTGGCTTTTTGACAAACAGCACACTGTGATATTACTACTTCAACATCAGCAATCATTCTAGGCCAATAGAAATGTTCTTGCAACATTTTTAATGTTTTTGTAATACCAAAGTGACCTGCAATTCCAGCCCCATGCGCTTCTCTGACGAGCAATTCACGAATACTGCACTTAGGGATGCAAAGTAGATTCCCTTTGAATAAGAATCCATCATGTTGTAAGATCCCATTAAACCCTTCGTAATTTGTGAATAGATAGGACTAAAGTCTCCATCATGCTCGTAATATTGTGTAATTAACTCCAAGCCAAGAAATTTGAAATTAAGAACACCAATTAAAGCATACCTCCTTGATAGAGCATCAACAACCACATTAGATTTGCCTTCTTTGTACTTTGATGAAAAGTGAAAAGACTGCAGAAATTCAACCCACTTAGCATGCCTTGGATTGAGTTTATGTTGGCCATTGATATGCTTCAGAGCCTCATGATGAGAATGCAATACAAAGTGACTTTGACGCAGATAATGGCTCCAATGATCCAATGCTCGAACAATAGCATAGAATTCCTTGTCATAGGTAGAGTAGTCCAACCTTGCTCCATTCAATTTCTCACTGAAATAAGCTATAGGCTATTTACCTTGAACCAACACTGCACCAATCCCCACGCCACTAGCAACTGTTTCAACTTCAAAAGGTTTCAAAAAATCTGGTAAGGATAAGATAGGAGTTTGACAAAGCAATTTCTTCACCAATTCGAATGCCTTTTGCGCATCTTTAGTCCATTTAAACTTCTCCTTGCTCTTCATAATACACTCGGTCATAGGTGCTACTACAAAAGAGAAATTCTTCACAAATCTTCTATAGAAAGAAGCTAAACCATGAAAAGCACGCACCTCAGTCACAGATTTCGGAACTGGCCATGATTTAATAGCTTCTACTTTTGAAGGATCAACTGAAACACCGTCCTTAGAAACATTGTACCCTAAGAACGTCACACTTGAGACCATGAACGAGCACTTTTCGAGCTTAGCATACAACTTCTGCTTTCTCAAAGTTTCGAACACTTCTATTAGATGGTGCAGATGATCTTCCACTAGCACTATACACTAGTATATCATCCAAATATACAACCACAAACTTCCCAATGAAAGGTTTCAAAACTTCATTCATCAATCTCATAAGTACTAGGGGCAGTAGTAAGACCAAAAGGCATAACTAACCATTCATAGAGTCCTAGTTTAGTATTGAATCCTGTTTTCCATTCATCACCCTCCTTCATTCGAATTTGATGGTAACCACTCCTCAAATCAATCTTAGTAAACTCTTGTGAGCCAAACAATTCATTCAATAAATCATCTAATTGAGGAATAGGAAACCTGTATTTCATGGTGATGTTATTCATAGCTCTAGAATCAATGCACATTCTCCATGATCCATCCTTTTTAGAAACAATCAATGTTGGTACTGCACATGGACTCATGCTCTCCCTAACATACCCTCTTGCCATCAACTCTTTAACCTGTCATTGAATTTCTTTAGTTTCTTCTGGATTGCACCTGTAAGCTGGTTTATTAGGAATCCGAGCTCCAGAAACCAAATCAATCTGATGTTCAATTCCTCTAATGGGTGGCAACCATGGTGGCAATTCATCAAGAAATATGTCTTGAAATTCGTGCAACAAGGGGCACAACTCACAAGGGATGCTCGTTGCTTTCTCTTGCACTTCCTTAGCCATTAGCACATAACTTTGCCTCTTGCACCATGGCTTTCTCATCAATCAATAAAACATCCTTTTAATTGCTCACATCTTTCGAAAATTTCGAACTTTCCAAAGGCTTCAGCGCAACTGGTTTTCCTTGTGCCTGTTTTCTAATGATGTATAGGTTTGTTCTACCATCAAACTGTACGAATCTATCATATTTCCACGGTCTTCCGAGCAATATATGGTACGCATCCATAGGACATACATCACATAGCACTTGGTCATCGAAATTTCCAATCTTAAAACTAACCCGAGCCTGTTTATTCACCTTGACGTCTCTTGTGTTACTGAGCCAATGTAATTTGTAAGGTTGAGGATGTTCAGTGGTAGGAATTTCCAGCTTGTTGAACAATACTATAGGGACCACGTTAGTGCAGCTGCCTGAATCAATTATCAAATCACACAATCTTCCTATAACATTGCACCTGGTGATGAAAATCTTATCCATATGATTCTCTGTAGGTGGCGCAACTTTAGATTGCAATACCCGTCAGAGAACTAAACTCTGGCCATTCACCTCAGGAGTAATCTCCTCAATCTCTTCTTCCTGAGTATCATAATTCACGCCATCCTCCTGTTGTTGATGTTCATTCTCCTCTTCTTCAAAGTTTTCATCATCTTCCCAATTTCGAGTAGTATGAACCCTTGAATGAGGACAATCCTTCTGGATATGGCCTTGACCTTTGCACTTGAAACATGTGCCTTTATCGTTGATATACGGAGGAGTTTTTGAAGTGGAATCGAAATTTTTTTAAATGAAACAATGGCATCTTCCTTCTTCACAAAGGGTCTCGAAAAATTAGCTAGTTTTTTCGAAAATTGCTTCTCAACCCTAGATGCAACCTTGCAAACTTCATCAAAAGTCCAGTAAGGCTGTAACTCCACCTTTTCTCTTATTCTTTCATCTAAGCCAGCAACATAATGAGCAACTTGATGATCCTCTTTTTCTTCTAGATCGCAGATGGTGATCAAGTTGAGGAATTCAGATATATATATTCTTCAATTGATTTTCGATCTTGCCTTAAAGTATGCATCTTTATAAAGTTGCCTTGCTCGTAATCCTGAGGAACAAAACATCTCCTCATCTCCTTCTTCAATTTCGTCCAAGTGGCTACTTTAGACTTCCTATCCTTCTTTCTTTTCTTTTGCATACCTTTAAGCCATAAGCTAGCCAAGCCAGTCAACTTCAATTTTGCATTCTTGTATGATTTTTGATCATCGTATTCTTTATATTTGAAAATTCGTTCAATCCTTCTTATCCAATCCAGGAATTTTTCAGGATCCAAACTTCCATTAAATTCACGAATATCTAGTTTAAGATTGCGATCATCATCCTTAGGCCTCTCCTTCTTTCTGCGCCTATTCATAGGTTCTTCATTACTAGGATTTGATGAGTATCGTTTCCTTGGTTTTCGTGCACTCCTTGAGCTTGCTTGCTCATCATCAGAACTAGAATCCATCTCCACTTTACTTACACCCTTGGACTTGCTTGGTGATTTCAATTTTTCGGCAAAGTCTTTCATAGTGGCCTCAAACATAGCTTTTAATTCTTCTATGTCTTTGCGCAATTCCTCAGTAGTAATTTTAGGAGTATTTACTTTATCAGCTGACATGATTGCCTTTGTTTCAACAATGAATTGATACCAATAACCTTGAGGATTAATGTCCTCTCAACGAGAGCACCAAAAGTTGATGTGAATATTGATCAAAGAAATCGCCACTCACAGATACATAATCTTATTTCGATTTTCTCTAAAGCCAAGCAACAAGGAAATTGATCTAAGTCGAATAATTTTACAAATTGATTACAGCTATGCACCCTCAATTCCTAAAATTATCCTCACAAGAGTCTAAAGCCTAAGCATCAACTCTCTCAAGATGTTCGAAATTTTCTCACTCGAAAATTTCTTCAGTTTTGTTTTTGTTTTGTAGAAAACAAATAAACTTTAAACAATAATGTTTATTGAATTCACTAATCTGAATTTTTATAAGCTAATGTTGAGATTATTTATAGTCATAATCATAAAAAAAATCCTAACTAAACAAAGCTAAAATACACGCATAACATTAGGAAAACTCGCCCTAATCTAGTGACTCATCGATGACTCACAAGATAAGAATGCCACATCATCACTGCATTTCATGCAACTTGCTAAAATATCCTAACAAACTCTATCTATTCAAAAAAATATCCTAACAAACTTATTCTTACCTGGCTAATCAAGATAATCAACAAATTACAACCAGATTTACACAACAACATGATTTACCCAAATCCCCCCGAAATCCTCAAAATCGACGCAACCCTTGTTCGTCCAAATTTGCGCAATTTTTGCGGTTTTTCTTCAAATCTTCAAGAAACCTTTCAAGATTCAATATTTTAATCAAGAAATCTTCAAGAAGTTATTTTCCATGTGCATAAGGCTGTGAATGATGATTAAGACACTTCAAGAAATAAAAGACTGAATGCCTAAAATGAGAAAACCCTATCAAGTGAAGTTGGAAAAACTCATAGGCAAAATCATCTTATTCCCCTAATTCCACCATTCTTTCCTTTGATTCAATGATCAAGTATTTTCGTGTGTCACCATACACACCCATGATGATGTCTTAGAAGATCCCAAAAGCCTTGAATCCCATAAGCCATTATTTCCCCCATACTTGCATCACTTTTAGAAGCCATTATCAAACCTTCGAAGTTAGCACCTTGTTTCATATCATTTGATGGGGTGTAGAGCTTTTGTTGGTGCTGAATTCATGTTGGAAAGATGAGAGGTTTTTGCTGCTTTTTTGGGGTGATTGAGTTGCATTTTTGTCGGCTTTTAGAGGAACTTGAAGTCTGGTTTGTATCTCAATTAATGCAGGTTATTTGCAGGGTGTTAGCTACAAGTTTGTTACCATTATTGTTGATGCATTTTAAAGACACTGTTTGTCCCGAATTCATGGTAGAATGATGGGAGGTTGTTGTTATGTTAGTTTTGTTGTCTCTTCATGTCAATTCTACATTCACATCTGCTATGCTAACTTGTCCTCTATTGATCAATGAATGAATTTGCAATAAGATGACATGTTTTGTTCTGATTTTTCTTAGGAGTGATAAATTATATATTTGTTTAACTAATCAACTTTTATTTGGTAGCAGGGAGTAATTGTTGAAGCTACGAGCCATAATTTACTTGACTTAAAGTTTCAATTCCTCCTCTTAATAATTCAGAATCAGCTAGTTCCGCCATATATAAAAGCTACGAGGTTATCATTAGGCAATGTGCATATGTTATGACAAAAGTACTCGCTATGAATCTATGATGTACCAAAACACACATGCTATATATTTTCTTTCATTTATGTAACATAATTTCATGTAATTGACCTGAATTTGATCAATAAAAAGCGTCTATTTTAATTCTAACACTTCGCACTTTTTTTCATTTGATTTTACTCTTGCACATCGCACTTTTATTTTTTTTTATTATCATTATTTAATTAATGATTATATGAATATGACCAACAATAATAAAAAAAACTGTCGTTAATAGTTAATGACAAAACAACACAATGTCATTATCTGCAGCGATAAGTCAGAAATTATCGTTAATAATTAACGACGAATTAGTAATTCATTGTTAAAAAATAATGACAAACATTGTTGTTAAAACTATTAACGACAGTAGCTATTGCAACGAACAGACGACCAAAATTTTTTCATCGTTAAAAGTATTAACGACGACTTTAAGGGCCTACAACGAAGAATTTGTTTGTCGATAAGAACCCTTTTCTTAATAGTGACATAGACTCATCATTTTAAAAATTATTTATTATATTTAAATCTTTGGATTTCACATCAAACGGGTTTCCTTTTCTTAACAATCGCCCTGATGGGCACCAATTTGAGAGAAACTCCAAAAAGGTATTACCTATGTAACATGAAGTGACGGAATTCCAGTGCATTTAAAAATATAAAAGAGTACAATGTCTTGTACCCCGGTTAGAAGTTACGGTAACCATACCCATAACTCCCCCCATTGTTCGTACTCAAGGTATATACGTTCCAAGAGTTTTAGTGCAGATCTTCTTTCACTTTACGTGATTAATAGGTTTAATAGCGGTCATGACTCACATAAAATCACTTAAGAACATACATATGGCATCAAGCAACACACCATATTAATTATGTTGATTATAATGTAATTCTCAGATTAATTTTGTGTTTTCTTTATTTATTTAAACTTTCCTTTACCACACATTAACATGTGAATAAATGATCACTAACTACCTTTCTTGTTGATTAAGTAATTAATCAACAAAACTGCTTTTCCATTATTTATTGACTACCAGTCAAAACTTTAAAAATAATTAACATTCCAACTTCAATGATGTTATAATAATGCTATAAAAATGGAATGCTAGCTTAATAGACAAAGCATACTTTTCATACAATCATATCCACATAAATTATCAAGCAAGTCATCTAAAGCCAACAAAGCATTAATTTTTATGTCTAGAAAATATAGCATGGAAATCAAACCAATGTAGCATGAACCTTATTTACATGATTGTCTTTATTACTTACGTACCTTGTGTTATAAAGGTGATCCCCCACTACTTCTAGAAATCACTCAACTCGAATTCTCCTACATTAGGAAAAATCTAAACTAATTAAAAACCATGTTGACTAACTTCTACAAAACCTATAAACTAACTTTTTTCATTAGGAATTTGTCCAAAATCTTCCCTATATGGTCTCTATTCTATTCCATACTTTATTTCAATATTTCCTTTGCAAAACACTTGATTTTCGATATTTTTCTAAAAATGATAGCTTTGTAAAGTTGCTTAAAAACTCCTTAAAACCTTTCTAAACATTAAAATTTGACCGTAAAACAATAGATTAATGTCCTAAGATCATCATATGATGTNCATGTCCTAAGATCATCATTTGATGTGCTAAAAACAGTTATAACTTATTATTACATGTCACTAGTGGGAAAATCAAGATATGTTATACTTCATTTGCTCCGGTGCTTTTGGTGAATTAAAAAAATGGAGCAATTTGTCTTAGGCGCAAACTAAGAGCAGACTTAATACCCCAATCATGAATTAACCACGGAAAATAAGTATATACTCCGGTTGTCTTGTTATTTGCTTCGGTTGTGAGACTGGAGTAAAAAAGTCTCCTTTATGTTGTGAACAAAAAAACGCGGACGTAACATATAATATATTACACATCTAGAAAGGGTCCTTTTGCTCGTTCTTCTTCTTTGTTCTAGACAAAATCGCACCAAAAAAACCTTCTTCTTCATTCCAGAAAAAACCCCACCACTCCTTCCTTCTTCAATCAAGACAACCCCACCACCATTCATTCCTTCTTAATTCCTTCTTCGTCCTTCATTCGTTTTTGTGTGAAAAAAAGGAAAAATGAATGTAATTTACAAATCTTAAGTGTTCCTGGTGGAACTTTTGTCTGAACTGGACCTACGAACGTTTCTTGAGAACTAAATCTGACCTGCAAAACAGACTGAGGATGACTAACCCGGGGGGTTTTTCCCGGGAACGCCCCTCCGATGCTTAAGTCAGTAAGCTGGAAGAATCGATCCGAATTTTTAGGGAATTTGTCAGAAATATCAGAAAAGTGTACCTTTGACTGCGGAAATCGTACCATATTTATAGTACGAAAGTACAGTTGTCAGGCTATTGGGATTATGACAAGTGTCATAATCTGACATCCCTCCGAAGGGAGTGCCTGTGAGGATCTTTTGTCCCTGTTAGGGGTGAAATAGTAATTTCCTTTGTATTGCCCTGTTAGGGGTAAAATGGTAATTTCCTTATATTGGGCCCAAGATCTGGACCTGGCCCAAACAATTAGCCCCACGCTCAACGTGGGATCCGATACTCGTTAAGGATGGCATGTTGAGCGTAACCTCGATTATCGTGCTACCAAAGGTGGGTGACAGGCTGTCCAGCTGACTGAGGGTGACCCCTCCTCCCCAGCCTGGCCCCTGAGGATGTATGACTGAGGGACACCATTCCCTCCATCTTGATGACTGAGGAGGGTACCCCTCCTCAGCTTTGTGACTAAGAGGAACAGTTGAGGGACACCATTCCCTCCATCTTGATGACTGAGGAGGGTAACCCTCCTCAGCTGTGTGACTAAGAGGAACTGTTGAGGGATCCAATTCCCTCTATTTTGATGACTGAGGAGGGTACCCCTCCTCAGCTCTGTAATTGAGGAGATATAGTTGAGGGACTCCATTCCCTCTCTTTCTTGATGACTGAGGAGGGTACCCCTCCTCAGCTGAGTGGCTAATGAGGCATAGTGAAGGGACTCCATTCCCTCCTTGATGACTGAGGAGGTATATTTGAGGGACTCCATTCCCTCTCTTTCTTGGTGACTGAGGAGAATACCCCTCCTCAGCATGTGACTGAGGAGGTATAGTTGAGGGACTCCATTCCCTGTCTTTCTTGGTGACCGAGGAGGATACCCCTCCTCAGCATGTGACTGAGGAGGTATAGTTGAGGGACTCCACTCCCTCTCTTTCTTGGTGACCGAGGAGGATTCCCCTCCTCAGCTATGTGACTAAGAAGGTATAGTTGAGGGACCCCATTCCCTCTCTTTCTGAGGAGGGTACCCCTCCTCGGATATGTGCCTGATAAGTTCCATGCATTATCCCTTTTTTAGATCACGGAATAAACTCATCCGTAACTTGACCGAGGAGAGATGACCGAGGAGCTCTTCTCCTCATTCTACCAATGACTGACCGAGGGAGTCATCCCCCTCGGCTGTATGTTTAAGGGGGCCTATATTTTATACCGCCGAGGTGATTATAATCTTCCGAGGAGTGTATAAGCCCCAGTTCCTTCCTTAGAACCCGAGGAGGTTTGCACGAGAGTTTCCGCGAGGACCGAGGGGGTACCCTCTATGGTCGAGGCTTCATTTGTTCAACACTTGGTTATTGTATGATAGTCTTGGTGGCTTATCAGTCATGTGAGGGTCCTATGCTTTGACCGAGGAGGTGTCCTAAGTGGCCGAGGATATGTGACCGAGGGTCCACTGAATGCCCGAGGAGATGAGTCAAACCACTCTATATCCATCTGGTATGTCCATTTACCAAGTTGGGAACCTCATGCACAACCGAGGAGGACTTCCTCTCATCCTCGGCTGAGGGAGTGTTACCGAAGGCTTCCCCTGTGCCCGAGGGGAAGGTGAGTCCATTATGTAGACTGATGTAACAAAGTCATCTTCAAGACTCCTTAGTCACGCGGAGTATCTCCTTCATGACTGAGGAGGTCCTTGTCCCACCCTTGTAGAACGAGGATGGCGCCTAACTGATAGGTCTTTTAGCTTGGGTTATTCACCAAGCCCCCTAGACGATGGTTGCTCGAGGGTGTGAACCATCGTCATGCGGGATTGAGTATACCCTGCAAGGGTCCTCAGGAATGTGACACTTAGCTTATACATGTTCGTGTAGTACCTTGTACAATTAGGGTTTTTGATGAAATGCATCTAGGGTTTTGGTGAAGTACAAATGATCCTTGGGATGCCCCTCTAGGGTTTTGATAAAATGTCCCTTTACTTTAGGGTTTTGAGGAGATACAACTGGCTCTTCAGTTACTTTTCCGTACTTCATTTTTATAATCATTTTCTAGAGACATCTCTTCATCTACCTTTTGAAAATATATATAAGTGTAACATGTCATTTTCATTCTTCACTTTTCACAACTTGGTAAAAAAAAAATTCAATCGTTTTCTAGAGAGAGAAGTAATTGTCCCGAGTCTTCAAGGAAGTTAGCCCGAGGATTCAAGTCGTTCTCGTCTCCCTTAGCCGTCCGACTATTAAGGTATGCCCTTTGACCGACCCCTTGTGCTTTTGTATTCATTGAGTTATAGTCCTCGGGAAATAGATTTAGATAACCCTTTCCCCAACTGACCCGAGGACCCTTGTCTAGTTGTACGATTTATATTGCTTCTCTAACTGACCCGAGGGAGGTTGGGGATTTGGTCAATCAAGTAGTTCCCGAGGGAATTCCACTCTGCTCTTCCCCCGAGAGCGTTTCTTCTGAGGGGGAAGAGAAATTCATAAATAACCCTTGGATTATTTCACTTGCCTTTCGTAATAGTCCTTTTGGTTATCGTGACTCTTATTTACACAGAGGAGTGGTGACCATGGCTGATCAAGAAGAACAATCAATCCAGCAACCAACACCCGGGAGCGTAGCACAACTTCCTCTCGGTCCCGGTGATATTTACCTTTCACCTGCTTATCAGAGATACCTCAAAAATGACGGTATCCAGGATCTCCATAGTAAATATAACTTTAAGGACGGATTTAGCTGTATAGACCCTCAGCTCCTTTATACTGTAGATAGGCCGACCCCAGGAGCCATAGCTGTATATGACACTTATTTGAAAGCAGGACTTAGATTTCCCCTGCATCCTTTTTTAGTAGAGTTACTTTGTACATATAATTTAGCCCTCTGCCAACTGATGCCGAATGCCTTGTCTAGGATTCTCATCTTTATTTCCTTATGTAGATTACTAGATGTACAGCCGAGCCTTAGACTATGGCGAAACATTGCCAAACTTGTGAATACATCCGGTAAGGAATATGCAACACAGTGGTATACTTTTCACAGTCGAGGGCTTTATAGGTTAAATGGGGGTCTTCCCTCGAGCAATAAGAATTTTAGGTCTAACTTTGTTTTTGTATATACCACTGACCCTCGAGGATGGCCTTTTCCCACTGCACCTACCGAGAGAGGTCCCAATTTTGATATTAACTTAGACGTAGAGACGATGACTGAGGAAGAAGCTAGGGTGGCCTTCTACCTCATGACTGTCGAGGTGGTGGCCAACGGTCAGAGGACGTTGGAACCACGATTCACCCTTCCAGACAAATCCTTCCTCGAGAACGAGTTCTTCCTCTGTTATGTGGGGTTGAGTCATCTTTTCCCGAGGGGTAGGACCATCTTCTCACATTGCCTTATTGTCTTTGTTTCTTTTGTCATATATTCTAACATGTTCCCTTATTTGGCAGAGAGAGTCATTACCGATCTTCCTGAGAAGATGGCGAGTGTTGTCAGTGCTGCCGAACTGAGGAAGAGGCAGCTTCAAAAGAGGATACAAGAGAAGAAACTGGAGGTTCCTAACCCTCCCTCGGTAAGCCTCATTTATTTTGTTAATCATTTTTAGTTTACATAACTTCTTTCACTAACATATTGTTTACAGAATCCTCAACCAACGAAGTATAAGAGGAAGAGGGCCGAATCTCAACCCTTGGCCATCGTCCCTCCTGACGAGGCTATAATGAAGGAGATTGAGGAGATAGGGGCTTCTCACACTTCTGAGAAGTCTGCTCCTGAGGGGGAACACCCTGAGAGGCTTGAGATACTGGGGGTTTCTGATCCAAAGGATCTAGAAACCGCCTATCTCGAGGACTCTGTCCTTCACCGACGTCCTCCTCCAGCGGGGTCGGACAAGGTTTTTACTGATTTATCTGCCCGAGAGAGGAGGACTCGGGCCAGAAAGTCTTTGGAGGAGCTGGTCACTACCAAAGACGAGGAGGCTCTCAAAGCCTGAGGGGTTGACCAAGTGGAAGATTTGGTTTCTTCCTGGATGGATGTAAGTATACTTGTGCATGTCCATCCTTGTATCACTATTTTTATTTTTATTTTATTTGCAAATGCTGACTGCTGATGACATAGGTATCGGTGCGAATGAGCGTGATGGCTCAACAGTTCAAACACACGATGTCCACCGACATCCAGAGGCTGAAGGACCAGCTGAAGGCCACAGAGCAGCAGAGGGACGAGGCCATCAAACAGAAGAAACAGGCCGAGGAACAGCTCTCCAAGATGCAAGATGACTTATCTGCATCAGCTGCCTCCCTCAAGGATCAGGAGGAAAAAATTTCAAGCCTAAAGAAGAGGCTGAAAAAAGTTCGCTCCATGAAAGCATCAGTGGAGGCCACTCTGGCAAAGAAGACTGAGCTGCTAAACAAGAATGCAGCAGCGCATGTAGAAGAGTGGAAGAAATCTCCTGCTGGTGCTGACTTTGCTGCTACTGTGGGGCTTGCGTCCTACGACCATGGTGAAGCCGATGCAATTCGCAGAATCGGCCAAATCATGGAGAAGGAGAACGTCAATCTTTAGCGTCATGTTCAGAAGGCCTACTCTAAAATGCAAGAAGATGATGAAAAGGCCTTGATGGACGCTGAACTTGATGCTGAGTTCACTCCTTCAAAGAAGGACGAGGGGACTGTGGAACCAGCCACAGGAGAAACCGAGGTCCAAGACTCTGCTGGTTCCTCTTCTAGTGAAGATCCACTTAGAACTGCTGAATTGCGCCGTAAAGGTGGCAATGATAAGGATCACCCAGAAGAGTCTAGCCCCGAGTAGCCTCCATGTACTTCAGCTTTTTGTAATGTAATCTGTTCTTGTACTAACTGTTGTAATGAATGATAATGACATAATAATATAATTTTTGTTTCATTCTTGAGTGTCTCCCTCTCTGTCTGTTTGATTATTTCATTCAAATACTTAGTACATTTTGACATGTTTTTTTTTCGAGGGACATGATCAATTGTCTCGAGGGACATTTACAATTAGCATTACGATAGTAATCTATTGCCCCGAGGGGCACATGCGATCATTTTTAAAGTGCAAAAACTAATAATCTATTGCCCCGAGGGGCACATGCGATCATACTCAAAATACAAAACTGATAATCTATTGTCTCGATGGACACCTGCGATTATATTCAAGTACAAAAACTGATAATCTATTGCCCCGAGGGGCACATGCGATTATATTCAAAATACAAAAACTGATAATCTATTGCCCCGAGGGGCACATGCGATTATATTCAGTTGCAAAACAGGTTACATTGATTAATTGTTTACAATTGAATGAGGACTAACTCTCCTTGCCCCAACAATTAAATAATGTAACTGCTATACATAGAACTTTCTAAGGTTGTCAGCGTTCCATGGCCGAGGGACTATGTTACCCTCCTCATCCTCCAGTCTGAAGGTTCCTGGTCTGACCACCTCATTTACTTTGTAGGGTCCTTCCCAATTTGGCTGAAGCTTACCCATGGTCGGCACTCTGCCAGTAGTCTCAAACTTTCTCAGCACCCAATCACCTAACTTAATCTCCCGAGGAAGGACTCTCTTATTGAAGTACCGTGTGATTTTTTGTTTATACACAATTGACTTCAACAAAGCGTTTCCCCGAGTCTCGGGTAGTAGGTCGAGGTCGACTGCCTTTTGTTCTTCATTTTTGTCGTAGTTGTAAAAGGTTATTCGAGCCGAGGGAATACCAACCTCCACAGGGAGAACTGCTTCACTGCCATAAACCAAGTTGAAAGGACTATGTCCTGTGGCCTCTTTAATGGTAGTCCTGGCCGACCAGAGCACGCCTGGTAGCTCATCGACCCATGAACCCTTTGCGCCCTCCAACTGTTTCTTGATTCCATTTACAATTATTTTGTTGGCTGCCTCTGCCTGTCCATTAGTTTGAGGGCGCCCAACTGCTGAAAACCGTGTTTGTATATGGAACCTGGCGCAGTATTCCTTTGTTGCTTTACTATCATACTGCCTTCCATTGTCTGACAATAAGGTCCTCGGGACACCGAACCTGGTGATGATGCTTTTCCATATAAATTCTCGTACTTGCTTGTCACTAACTGTTGCAAGTGGCTCAGCTTCAATCCATTTGGTGAAGTAATCGATGGCCACGATTAAGAACTTTCTCTGACCTGATGCTGGGGGAAAGGGGCCGAGGAGGTCCAGACCCCATCTGTCAAATGGTAATGTTGGCAGTATGGCTGACAAGTCTTGAGAGGGTCGCCTTGGTACCTCAGCATAAAATTGGCAAGGTTTGCACTTTTGTACGAGTGTAATAGCATCTTGTTTTAGGGTAGGCCAATAGTAGCCTGCCCGAAGGGCCTTTCCAGCTATTGTCCTCGCGCCCTGATGGGAGCCACAAGCGCCCTCATGTATCTCTTTCAGAATGTAGTCACCTTCCTCGGGGGTGACACATTTTAGTAGTGGGTGCGTGAAAGATTTTTTGTACAATTGCCCCTCGTGCCAGAGGAACCACTTTGATGCTTGTTTGACCCTTTCAGCATCCCTACTATCCTCGGGAAGTTTGTCTTGTTGCAGATAATCAACTAGTGGCTGGAACCATGTATTTCCTCTTTCCAGAGTGTTAACTGTAGACGGCTCATTGATGCTTGGTTCCTTCAAAATTTCCCAATTAATTGTCCGAGGAGCTACCCACTCTGCTGAACTGGCAAGCCTGGCTAGGGCGTCTGCCTGTTGATTCTCTGACCGAGGAACATGCATAATCTCGAACTTTTTTAACTTCCCGATGAGGTCCTGAACCTTTTGGAGGTACATTTTCATTCCATCTTCTTTAGCCTCAAATTCTCCTGACACTTGACTGACTATTAGCTGGGAGTCGGACCTGACTACGACGGATTGCGCGCCTGCTGTTTGACACATTCGCAGACCGAGCAAGAGTGCCTCATATTCTGCTTCGTTATTAGAGGCGATGAACGCAAATCTGACGGCATACTCTAGCCGATCACCCGTGTCTGTTTTGATTAGTATTCCTGCTCCACTCCCAGTTTTTGTGGCCGACCCGTCGACATGCAGTTCCCATGGTTTGGAAACGTCTGATATAAGTGGTCTGTTAGTGCATTCCACAATAAAGTCAGCCAAGGCCTGGGCCTTAATTGCTCGTCGGGGTTCATATTGCAATCCATAGTCAGACAGTTGATTTCTCCACTCCGTCATTCTGTTCGAGTGGTTCTTTCCCTCGAGAACCTTCTGAATTGGCTGTCCGGTTAGGACTTTGATCTGATGAGATTGAAAATAGGGCCTTAACTTCCTGCTAGCCATAACGAGGGCATATACCAACTTCTCAATTAAAGTATACCGCGACTCGGCACCTCTGAAGGCATGGCTGATGAAATAAACTGGGTGCTGCACCTTCTCTCTTTCAGCTACGAGGACGGCACTGAGGGCATACTCCGATACCGCTAGGTATATATAGAGGGTTTCCCCCGGTAAGGGGGAGACCAACTTTGGTATCGTTGTTAAATGTTGTTTTAACTGTTTGAATGCCTCTTCAGCCTCGTCATCCCATTCAAACGTCTTTCTCTTCAGAGTCCTGAAGAAGGTGAGGCTCTTGTCAGCTGAACGTGATAAAAACCTCCCGAGGGCTGCCAGGCACCCTGTGAGTCTTTGTACCTCCTTCACAGACCGAGGAGATTGCATGTTTAGAATGGCCTGAATTTTATCAGGGTTGGCTTCTATTCCCCTCTCATCTACCAAAAACCCGAGGCACTTTCCTCCTTTTACTCCAAAAACACATTTTTTGGGGTTGAGCTTCATATTGTATTTTCGAAGGGTTTGTAGGGCCTCGGTTAGGTCAGCCACATGGTCCTCTATCTTCTTGCTCTTGACGATCATGTCGTCCACATATACTTCCACATTCTTCCCGATTTGGTTTTCAAAAACCTTATTTACCAGACGCTGATATGTTGCCCCGGCGTTTTTCAATCCAAAGGGCATGACCTGATAGCAATAGATACCCTGGCTAGTAATGAAGGCAGTGTGAGGTTGGTCTGCCCGAGCCATAGGAATCTGATGATATCCGGCATTGGCGTCCATGAAACTGAACAATGCGTGCCCTACCGTAGAGTCTACCAGCCTGTCAATCTTCGGCAGAGGATAGTCGTCCTTTGGGCAGGCTTTATTGAGGTCAATGAAGTCCACACACATCCTCCATGTTCCATTTGGCTTTTTGACGAGGACAACATTCGCCAGCCAATCTGTGTACTTACACTCCCTTATGAANAAATCCAGCCTCGAGGAGTTTTTGGACTTCACTAGCTGCGGCGGCTATCCTCTCTGGACCTTGATGCCTCAACTTCTGTTTGACAGGCTTGTAGCCAGTTTTAATGTGCAAGTGGTGTTGCATGATGGTAGGGTCAATCCCGGGCATCTCGTTGGCCGAGTATGCAAACACGTCCCTATGAGCTTTTAATACTTCGATGAGATCACCCTTGACCCCATCATCCAAGGCCTCCCCAATGCGAACTACCTCCTCAGGTAAATCACCGATCTGGATTTCAGCATATCCCTCAGCAGGCTGAGGCCGAGGATAGCTCTTGACATTCTCAGTTAGATACATTTCCATCCCGGTTTTTTCTGTTTCTGAGGGAGGTGTCTTTCGCTTCTTCATATTGCTTGGGGCTTCGGCATTCAACTTGAAACTATTTACATAGCATTCCCTGCCGGTGCGTTGGTTCCCATAGAGTTTCCCGACGGCACCGGTATCAGTTTCAAATTGAAGTAATAATTGGTAGGTTGAAATTGCTGCCTTTATCTGGTTAAGAGTTGGCCTACCAAAGATTACATTATATGGTAGAGGGACGTCGACTACCACGTAGTTGATTATCAAATTCCGCCCGCGCCCCTTTTCACCGATTCTGGTGGGCAGCTTTATTGTGCCTACCGGATAGGTAGACTTTCCACCGAAGCCGATGAGGGGGCGTCCCAAGGGCTGGACGTCTGTCTGTGAGATATTAAGTTTTTGCAGACAATCCAATGTGATGATATCAGCCGAACTACCACTGTCGATCAGGACCCGCTTTACATTGGCATTAGCAATCTTTACTTCGACGACAAGCGGGTCATCATGAGGTACTTGGACCGGGTGGACAGTGGAATCATCGAAAGTCATCGTCGGACAGGTTGGCCTATCAGCTGTCCCCACCTTCAGCACTTGATGGGTGAGGGAGTTTAGGTGTCCCTTTCGGGCATTGTTGCTCGCTCCCCCAGAGGCGAAACCCCCGTCGATGACATTTACTTCCCCAAATGTCTCTCCACTGTTTGCTCGGTTATGTTGTGGCCTTCTGTTACCTGGGCTTGTCTTGAGGTATTGATCAATCTTTCCCTCATCAGCCACTTTATTCAAGTGCTTTTTCAGCTCCCGACAGTCTCGGGTGGTATGCCCACATTCCTTGTGGTAATCACACCACAAGTTTTTATTTCTCCTCCATTGAGAAGTCTTGACGGGGTTCGGCTTTGGAAGAGGGATGGTGTCCTTAATGTCCATGTAAATTTCCTGGCGATTCTTGTTGAACCGAGGGTCATTGCCATCATCAGATTCCCGAGGCTTTTTACCCTTGTCTCGAGAGAAGGATTCCATCTTCCTCTTTCCGTCTTTGCCCGATGGGTGTGTGTCCATCGGGTGATTGATGTCAGCCGCATTAATGTATCTTTTTGCCCGAGCCATTGCCTCGGTGAATGTGCTGACTTCGTCATGAAGTAAATCGAAGCGAAAACGACTTCGTTTGAGCCCAGACATCAACGCCGCGAATGCTACTGAATCCTCGAGGTTAGATATTTCTAACGACTCGGCGTTGAAGCGTTTAATGTATTCGCTGAGGGTCTCATTCTCCCTCTGTTTGCAAGCCATAAGTTGTATACTTGTCCTTTTGTGCCTCTTTGCTGCAACAAAGTGTTGGTTGAACAGCAACTCGAGGGTGGAGAAATCCGATATTACTCCTGATGGCAACTCAATGAACCAGTTGAGTGCCATCCCCTTGAGGGTGGTGGGGAAGAACTTGCACCNAGGGAAGAACTTGCACCAAGATGCTTGACATCCTGTTTGGACAGCCATTTGAGCTTTGTAGGCGGCCATGTGATCAGAGGGATCGGTGGTGCCGTTAAAATGCTCGATGGGCGGCACCTTTACCTTCTTTGGGTCCACAGTGTCCATAATCTCCTTGCTGAAGGGAGTCTTGTAGGTGAGGACACCCTGACGACGATCACGTCCTTCTTCCTCAAAATCTTCATGAAACCGGTAAGGTTTCTCATTCGCCTGGAGTCCGAGGGAACGATGCGCCCGGCGAGGGCTACGCTCTCGGTCTCTAGTTGAATCCTTAGCAGATGGTTCTGATAGGCGGTGAGGACGGTCTTGGGGTCTGTGAGTCCGGTTAGGTCCCACAACCTCCTCCTCAGCCTCCTCGCGAGCTCGGCGTTTCTCGTTGAGTATAGTTCGAGCATCAGAATTTCTGACCCGGAGGTCTTTGATGATTTCCCTCGCGTCAGTTTGACGCCTAAGCTCCTGACGAGCCTCAATAAGATCCCTGGCATCTTCAATGGTTCTGGATTTATCACGAGCCTTCTGCCCTTTTTCAGCTTCAAACTTCTTCATCTCCTTTACCCAGCTCTGCTGAGAATAACCAGGTTGTCCGGGAGCGAGGGTAGACCTACGCTCAGGTTGAGTTTGCTTGCCTTTGGTCCGAGACCCCTCCACATCCTGCCGAGAGTGATGTGTAGGAGCTCGACGTTGCTCAGGGACATATGCTCGGCTTCCTGAAGGCTGGGCTTGTAAGTTCTTGGCGAACTGTTGAAGACTCTCCTGGAAAGTCTGAGTCATCTGTTGCATGATAGCTGTCAGCTCAGCTCGAGTGACAACATCCTGTTGGGGGGGGGGGGGCTGAGCAACTTCCACATCCTGCCCAAGGGAATGCTCCCGAGGATCATGGTTGTTGTCAACCTGGGCGTCCCCAGCAGTGTGCCCCGAAAGTTGAGCTCCCTGACGTCTAGCTGCGTATTGTCTTCTTGAGGTAGTCATGACTTGTTTGAATGGATCCCCTCAGACGGCGCCAATCTGTTCCTGGTGGAACTTTTGTCTGAACTGGACCTACGAACGTTTCTTGAGAACTAAATCTGACCTGCAAAACAGACTGAGGATGACTAACCCGGGGGGTTTTTCCCGGGAACGCCCCTCCGATGCTTAAGTCAGTAAGCTGGAAGAATCGATCCGAATTTTTAGGGAATTTGTCAGAAATATCAGAAAAGCGTACCTTTGACTGCGGAAATCGTACCATATTTATAGTACGAAAGTACAGTTGTCAGGCTATTGGGATTATGACAAGTGTCATAATCTGACATCCCTCCGAAGGGAGTGCCTGTGAGGATCTTTTGTCCCTGTTAGGGGTGAAATAGTAATTTCCTTTGTATTGCCCTGTTAGGGGTAAAATGGTAATTTCCTTATATTGGGCCCAAGATCTGGACCTGGCCCAAACATTAAGAATGTAATTTTCAGTTTGTAGATTAAATGGTGGGTTAGTAGTATTTCCAGATCTTAAGAAGCAATAAGTGTTTTTAATGGTTGATTTTTCGGATTTCTAGAAGGGTAAGTGATTTCTTTATTTATAATTTTTTCAAATCGTCAAAATCTCTCAAATAATCACTAATTTCTCCTCAAATTCTCTCAAATGTTGTTTGGTGGTTGGTAGATGCGTCGCTGTTGGTGCTGCTGGGTGGAATCGAACTTGTGAATTGCTGTTAAGGTTTATTTTCTCTCAAATTGTCTCAAATTTTGTTAATTTTGAACTTTTGTTTGCTGAACTGCTGTTGGTGCTGCTGTCTGAACTGCTTAAGGTTTGGGTTTTGGTTTTGTCTAATATTTTGGTTAAGGTTTGGGTTTGTCTGATATTGTTGGAATTGAAACACTTACATTTTGTATACTAAAAATTGCAATATTAAGTGAATATTTGGTATATTGCATGACAAACTTGCTAGTTCAGATTCGGATGTCTCTTATTTATTTATTTATTTATTTTTTATGTTTTTTTATGCAATTTAATTTTTAGTTTAATTGAAAAATTATTTTTTGCTAGTTCAAACTTGCTTCTAGAGCCTTCTTTGGGCATAAACTTTGCAAGGGATGGCATGCACGAGAAGGATTCGATAGCTTTTGTTGCGCTTCACAGCGGTGTCCGGTTGTTTTTTGTTACATTCTATTTCGGTGCAAGGCTTTTGTTTGATGAAGCTAATAGGTTTGCGTAATCCGGCTTGTTTGACACTTTGCTTAGTTTTATTTTCCGAATTTGTATTTAAAATCAATGATTGATTTAGAAGTTGCTTAGTTTTATTTTCCGAATTTGTATTTAAAATCAATGATTGATTTAGAAGTTGCAACTATAAATCTTTATCCATTATGCATTTTCTTCTACGGCATGTTTGTGATCTTGTATGTTATATATTTTATTGACCTATGGTATATACCTTATTTGCTTGACCACGTATGCTGCTATGCTTTTGTGCAAAATTTCAATTCATTGCCTTTGCATTATGTTTTTTTTTTGTTAATTTTAATGAGGAGTGTATATTATACTTGTCTACACAAACAATAATTAGCTTCTTTCTTTGTATAGCATAATATTGCCAATATGATCGGATGTTATACAAAAATTATTGTTAATGTAGTCAAGTGACCCTAGACTTAGTTGAGGCTTTGATGGATGGGAAATTATGTTACACTCTTTGATGTGATGAAAGTGCTTCAAAGGTGAATTGTGTGGTTACTCAATATTTGTGTGCTTACTGAAAATATGTGTGCTGATACAATATTGGATTGTGAGCATAATTATAACTACTTGAAGAGGATGGAAAAAGATTGTTCTTGGATGTATGATTTCAGGGACTCGTCGGCTTTTGTGGATGGGTTTGGGAATTATGCAACTCTACTTTAGCAACTAAAGCTACCGACAAGGATAAGCAGCAGGGGTTTTATTGCCCGTGTATGAATTGTGCCAATGTAGATAAGGTTAGCACTATTAACCAGCTCAGGGAACATGTACTTTGTAAGGGGTTTCGAGCTAATTACCAGGTTTGGAACTATCGTGGTGAGGCGGGAGTGTATGTTTCTAATAATGAGCCGCAAAATGAGCGACAAGAAGTAGATTGTGGTGATCGGACTAATGATTTAGAAGACCATAACGATTTTGTGTATGATGAGTCTTTGAATGACGAGCAAGACACTCTTGATATTGATGATGATGTACACCATGTTAATGAGATGATGTAGGGTGTAGAGGGTTCACGTTTTTTTCCATTGTATCTCAGAGGCCTCTCAAAAGCCTTTATACCAAGGGTGTACGACCTTCACAAAGCTGTTAGCTGTGTTAGATTTATACAACGTAAAGTCTAAGTACAGTTCGTGTGACACGGGTTTTACAACCTTGTTAGAGAAGTTGAGTCTGATGTTCCCTAATGGCAATGAGCTTCCCAAGTCTTAATGAATGCATTTTGAACAAAAATGAGTATGAAAATTTGGACAAGTGTCTAAAGTGTAAGTTGTCGCGGTATGAGCGCAAAGGTTCATGAGGGGTGGAAGGCCCCCCTTGATAAAGTGTTGTGGTATCTCCCCATTATTCTAAGATTAAGGCGTCTCTTTTCTATTAGTAAAGATGCTAAGCATTGTAGGTGGCACGCAGAAGGGAGGAAGAAGTCCTCCTTTGCTCTCCAACATCCGTCTGATGCTTCTAAATGGAAGAATATTAACAGGAAATATCATTCATTTGGAGCAGAAAGTCGTAATCTAAGGCCTGGTTTGTGCACAGATGGAATGAACCCTTTTGGTACTCTTAATTCAAAGCGTAGCACATGGCCAATGATATTGACCATTTATAACCTTCCTTCGTGGTTGTGTATGAAACGAAAATATCTTATGCTGTCCCTTTTGATATCTGGTCCAAAACAACCAGGTAATGACATTGATGTGTATCTGGCTCCACTAGTTGATGATTTGAAGAGGTTGTGGGATGAAGGGGTTTTAGTATATGATGCTCATGCAAGGGAGACGTTCACATTGTGTGCCATGCTTATGTGCACCCATAATGATTTCCCGGCATATGGAAAGCTATTAGGTTACAAGAATAAAGGGATGAAAGCTTGTCCTATTTGTATGATTGACCAAGATTCAACAAGGGTGGATAGGTACGTTGATTGATGTAATCACTGGTTCCTCCCAATTGATCACCCTTATCATAGGAAGAAGAAGGCATTCAATGGGAAAGTTGAAGCTTGTGTTGCTCGTTCACTATGCCAAAAAGTATTTTTTTTGGCTGCTAGAAAACTTTTTTATAGCTGTTATTCAACAGCAATTATTCAAAGCGCTATAAAAGGTGATGGGACATTTTATAGCGGTTATAGAACCGCTATAAAAGGTTCTTCTATGGGCGCCAAGATACATAGATTTTACAGCTTCTTTTTTAAGGTTGTTATACAACAGCCATAAAAAGTGCTTCAAAGGGCGCCAAATAACATGTCTTTTATAGCTGTTATTTAATAGGAGCTGTTAAAATCTATTAAAAGTGGCGCCAAATAACACATCTTTTATAGCTGTTATTTAATAAAAGATGTTAAAAGCTTTGGACATATAACAACGCCTATTTTTCAACAGCTATTAAAACCTCCAATATTATTTAAAAAAATCCACAAAAATATTACCATTTTTGTCGAAAGCTTCAACAATAGCTGTTATATATTTCAAATAGATCCTTTACGGAAAATGTATTCCATTGTGGAGATACTCGAGAACTAGTTCACTTTTTTTTCAAAATATATACATAGTTATTAACATATACATCCATATGATCAAAAAGAAAACATATCAAAATAACAAAGTCGACTACAAAATGTTTCATTTGTTCCAACTTAAACATGCAAGATAGCTACATGTGTTGAAAAACATGACGCACCCACTCAACTCTAACTTCATCAATTTGAGTTTGATCGTAGCTTGAAAATTGGCAATCCGAAAAATACTGCATAACACATGTTTAAATTAGAAAAAAGTTAGAACATTAATTATTATTTTGCTTTTAAAAAGAGGGAGATAACATGCAAGTAATATAATAAACTCATGTTGTAAAGGTAAAGGGTTCAATGAGTAGAATGGTAGGGGGTACAATGAGCAGAAATTTCTGCAGCATAACAACTGTATATGGACATTTCCCATAAATAAACCATGAGTTATGGTTATTTAGCCATCTGCAATAAACTTTGGAAGACACAAGGTCTTGGCAATATCTAGCAAAACCAACATTTTCAATCTTGCTTTCCAACAAAAGCATCATTTCAGAATTGGAAAGAAAAGGGAGCTAGCGCAAGTGAATACACATTCAAATAATTTCTATTTTTGTAAAGGGGTAAAAGGAGGAAATGGGACTTACACTTTCAGGGATCTTTGTGCGTTTGTGTGCGATGATCTCTTTCATGTATCGCATGACATGATAGCCACAATCAACTCCATTTGTTTGCCGAGGACACTACATAAGTAATAAAATAAACAAATATAAATGTTCATATATATGAGTGTTTCAAAATTGAATAATAAGGTCGCTAGCTA
The DNA here is from genome assembly GCA_016808085.1 of Suaeda aralocaspica. Lineage (NCBI taxonomy): Eukaryota > Viridiplantae > Streptophyta > Magnoliopsida > Caryophyllales > Amaranthaceae > Suaeda > Suaeda aralocaspica. The sequence continues at coordinate 244,811 of PYUH01001078.1, read as the reverse complement.
GGTTATGTATTAACCATACTTTTATTGAATGCCATTTCGTATTCATCTTCAATTTTGTAGCAATCTCCATTTCACTTCGATATTGAAAACGAGCTCTAAAGGGATTGAAATTGAAAATAAGTTGCTTATTTGAGACTAAATATAAATATCGATTGATAAAAGGAATAAGGATCCTCTGTAGCACTAAATTTAGCATGTTCAAAATTAATTACTCACATGTCAACAATTTCACGTAAATCCTCTCTGACACCTTTCGATGTTCCAATTTCATCTTGATTGTGCAAGGAATCAAATTAGTATACAATGTTGTTGAAAGGGTCGATAGTACTCAATATCCAATGCATCCTACACAACAGACATTAAACCATGCAAGATATAAGCTACTAAAAATCCCACCTTTTCTTCACATATATAACTATGGTACGGCATAGAAAACCTACGATTAAAAGGGTAAAATAAGATATAGATAAGAATTACCCGGCATTATATGGAGCAAGGAAGATTTTTCCTTTCGTTGCATTGATTTTCAAAACATTAACTATATACTGAGATCGACTTTTTTTGTCATCCTTGACCTTCTTCATGTTTTCCTTTTGTACCTTGATCGTCGGTGAAATCCCAGATGGACATAGAAATCCAAATAATTACTCCTATATCCTTAGTTACAATTACGGNTTACTCCTATATCCTTAATTACAATTACGGAAACCCTAAAACATGTGAATCAATTACTCCTACATCCTTAATTCCCACAAATTGTTGGCCTAATTTAAATCCTAAATTCAGGAATATTAATTCAGAAAATTCATTAGTAATTCGAGCTGTAAAAGAAGATCAAAAATTTACTTCAATNATAAAAGAAGATCAAAAACTTACTTCAATGCTTATGATAAAATGCAGGGGAATGTGATCAGATTTAATGGGAAAATTAGAAACTTCGAAGAGGTGACAACAAATGCTATATGCCTAATTTGTACAATCTCTACTCAGTCTGAACTTTTCTGTGACAACAAATGCAAGCAATGAACCTATTTTTAATTTGGGAATAGCAAATCTATTCCATAAATCTCTACCCCGAGCAATGCAGATTAGTAATCACAGGGAGCCATAGTGTTCATACAGAACACTTTTCATAGAGTTCAATTTTCTTCGCAGAACTGATCAATTGCTGATACTTGTTTAAATTTGATCCTCAATGTGGCAACGCTATATATCTTACAACTTCTTGAAGGTTTATTCCTACCAATTACTTTATTTCATTAAGTTTTATGTGGATATATTTTAAGTATAGGAGAAGCTTCAAAAGTTCATTTAAAATAATCTTTCTTATGACAAAGAGGTATTTTGGCTTCATATCACACACGATCGAATTACACTAAAATGGATTACATGTTGTTCATAAAATGTGTTCAGTCATCTACTCTTCTGACCTTAATTTTAGCCTCCTGATACAATTTAATGATTTGGAAAGCCAATTGAAAAGTCAACGAGCAAAGGTACTTGCTGACTATTTGTTTCTGATTGCTGTTGGAAACAATGACTATTTATTGAATTATTTCTTACAATTGACTCAATCTCCTCAAGAATTTGCTGCAAGACTCATCTCTACTTATAATTCAAATTTATTTTTCATAATCAAGGTTAGTCAATTTTTCTCACCATAGTCAAATTTATTTTTCATAATTCAATCAACTGATTCTGAGACTATAACATAGTGTATTATTAAGCAGTTTATTCTGCAGTTTACTTTGATTCTTCTGTATTTTCTTCTTCTAAGCTTGTTCTTGTTGTTGGTGGCACCATTATTCTAACAACTACAAATCTAGTGAGTTTGTCCACCATTATTCAGGTAGCTACTGCTAAACCATTATTTAGGTAGCATAAATTGATTATTAATTTATCATCCTAATTGTTGAACTCAAATCAAATCAAATCAAAATCAAACCCAATTGCTCAAACAATCAATTAAATCCGAAGTCCAATAAAAAAAAGCATCTAAAACTAATTTAATCAATAAACATGCAGCCCGTTTTTGCAACTCTAACCCATAAATTGAAGCCCTTAATTTCCACAAAGCTCGCCCAAAATCAAAATCAAAACCACAATTCATAACATGCAATAATTTATACCAATCATCATATTAACCAAATTCATATTGAAATACTTTAATGCGGTAAATGAAATCAAAATTTCCCTCTACTCGTCGATTTAATGCAGTAAATGATTTTAGTCGTCGAAAATTGTCGCCGGAGATTAAAATTGCTGCCGGGAGCTTTGTCAGAATTTTGCAAATTGCTGCCAGATATTTTACACCAGATTTAATCTAGAATTTTGTCGGGAGCTTGAGGGTTTTTGTGAGGCGGTTTGTTTGATTGTTTAAGTCAGTTCGTGTTTTTGTGAGGCGCATGAAGAAGACTTCGTTTTTTTTTTAATTTTTTAAGTGTTTCAAATATTGTTTTTATGGCGGTTGTAAACTAACCGCTATAATAAGTTTTGCTGCTTTGGATTTTTATTGTTTTTACGGCAGTTGAAATTAAACCGCTATAATAACTGTGTTTTTGTTTGAGATTTAACAGTTGTTGCCAATTAACCGCTATAATATGCCTTTTTCTTTAGCTTTTTATGGCTGTTGTTAATTAACCGCTATAAAAACTTAGCCAACCCACTTTTAATAGCGGTTATGAGGATAACCGCTGTTAATTGACAGCTAAAAAAGATCAATTTTGTTGTAGTGGTTGACCTTTGACTGGTTATGACGTTTACCAGAAAGTCAACGGTATTGGAAACAACATTGGTCAACCCAACAATGAGTGTGACGGGCTATGGAAGGGACAATCCATCTTTTGGAAGCTTCCATATTAGAAGGATTTACAAGTTAGACATTGCCTCGACCTTATGCACATTGAGAAAAATGTCCACGATTGCTTGCTTGGAACATTGTTTAACATTCCTAATAAGACTAAGGATGGAAAAGTAGCTCGAGATTTCTTCCAAAAGAAAGGTTTGCAGCCTGAGTTGTGGCCTCAAATCAAGGAGAGTAGGAAAAGGAAGAAGTTAGAGGAAGAGGGACATGGAAGCTAAGAAAAGGGTAAGGAAAAGTTCGTGGCTGAGGAGCATGCAAGGCAAGACCCGATTATATATTATTTGCCTCCAGGTTGCTATAGGCTGTCAAAAGAAGAGAAAAAGCGGCTTTCTCAAACTTTGTACGACATAAAGGTACAATCGGGATACTCATCAAACATGAAATGGTTTGTGTCGTTAAATAGTGAGTTGATGTTGTCCGGCATGAAATCTCAGGATTAGCATGTTATGATGTTAGTTTTCTGGACAATTGCAATTCTCGGGATCCTACCTAAATATGTAATATACACTATAACAGCCTTGTGTTTGTTTTTCAATAAGTTATGATGTAAAGTCCTAGATCCATCAAAGTTGGATGCTCTTCAACAAGATGTTATTCAATCTTTGTGCAAGCTTGAGATGTATTTTCCTCCGATTTTCTTTGACATAATGGTTCATCTAATTCTTCATCTTGTATATGAAATCAAGCTTTTCAGTCCTGTGTATCTGAGATGGTGTTATCCCTTTGAAAGACAAATGGGAGTTTATGGAGGTAAAGTGAGGATTCTAGCAAAACCTGAGGCGAGTATGGTTGAAATTGTTGTGAGTGATGAGGTCAGTAATTTTGTATCTGAGTATTTAGTAGGGGTGAAGCCTATTGGTCTTCCCACTTCTCGTCATGAAGGGATGCTAGACGGAAAGGGTACAATTGGGTGAAAGACGGTCACAGCTTTAAGAGACATTTTTCGACAAGTGCATTTGTATGTTTTGCATCATGTGTCAGAAGTGCATCCTTTTTTAGAAGAGCATATGTTGGTTATGAAGGATGAAAATCCTTCTTTGAAAGGGGAGAGGGCATTGATGATATTGCATAATAAGAACTTTAACGATTGGTTTTACAAGCGAGTGATTGTTGACCAACATGAGAATGCTAGTGAAACTGTTCGATGGTTGGCGTATAGTCCTCGGGATACTATGAATTGTTATGAGGGCTATGATGTCAATGGCTATACATTTTAGACTACTTCTCATGAAGAGAAGTCCCAATCTTTGTAGAACAATGGAGTTTGTGTAGTGGCATCGTCTACATTTTATGCTAGTGTTAAGGACCATCGGCTGTCAATGCCAATATGTCGTTCTATGGGAAAATTCATGAAATATGGGAGCTCAACTATTGTTGTTTCAACTATTGATAATAGTCGGCTCTATGTTAAAATAGATAACCCTTGTGGTTTTACCCTTGTAGATCTTGCACGCATGCATGATGGGGATAAGCCATTCATACTTGCATCACAACCTAAGCAAGTATTCTACATAACAGATCCCGTTGATCCTCAATGGTCTATTGTAGTGCCCGATCAAAGGAGTATTCTTGGCATAGGTGATGTTAATGATGAGGAAGAATGTGATGCCTTAGACGACTCTCCACCTTTTAATTGTTCCAATCCAAATGTCGGTGATACTACTGGAGATGACACAAACTACATGCGTTTAGATTACACAGAAGGGATAGTTATTGTTACATGAGTTTGCTTACTTAGGTATACAATAAAATTCATTTTTCCATTTGCATAAGTTTTCCATGTTTTTCCATTTGCATAATTTTTGCTTATAGTTTTCATTATTGGTTTAATATTTACACTTTCTACTTATAATTTTTCTATTTGCATATTTTTTGCAGGTGTTGTAGGTGTACATAGCTATAGGTAGTGATGATGATGTATATTGTGAAGAAACAGATAGTGAAAATGACAACTCTGACTGTAACCCATTTGACGCTTGAAAAGAACAAGATTAAGGAGAACTGGAAGATGTTGCACATGACATATTCCTTGATAAAGTAATGGAGCATGAGATTCCTACTGATAAAGCCCACCCCCCCCCCCCC
>PYUH01001078.1:174327-239857 GCA_016808085.1 Suaeda aralocaspica | reverse complement strand
CCCCCCCCCCCACCGTTCCCGAAAATGAAGCAGTCCCCTTAACTTATCCAACCATTTTCCCCTCAACTCGTCAAACTAAGGTGCCAAAGAGGAAGGGTAGAGGTCAGGCTAAAGGAGTGCAAGCAAAGGAAGCGATGCACCTAGAGTATGATAGTTATGGCCAACCCTGTGGGAAGTGGCGAATCAAATACGAGACATATATTGGTCTATGTGTCAGGAAACTTTCTATCTTAGACCGGTAGAAAGATGCAGAAGAAGGTTTCAAGAAGGCAATGTGGGATAATACAATGGTAAGTAAGATTAATAGCTTGCACATACTTTTTAATAGAGTTTTACAACAACAAAAATTTGATCCTTTGTTGTTTACAGTGATTCATAATACTTTCTTCCTTATGGTAGTATTTATAATTATATTTTACGAATAATAAAATTGTTGTGCATAATCTTTTCCATATTCAACCTAACCATGACAAGAAGCAAGTGTTTCTATCTGTCGTTGCAGAGAGGTTTAGAAACATCAAAACAAAGTAACTTAGTGGGTGGATTACTTTTAAAAAGAAGAGAGGCAAGACAACCAAGGACAATGAAGGCAAGTGTTTCTACTGTTGTTGTTGTGTCGCTGTTATTGCTAATTCTGTTGTTGTTGTTGTTGTTGTTGTGCCACTGTTGTTGCTATTCAGTTGTTGCTGTTGTCCGCTCCTACAGTTATTCTACTATTGCTGTTGTTTTTGTTCTGAACTTTGTGTTACATGGTGTTTTGTGCGAGGTTCATGAGTTGTGGTTGCTTCCATTCAGCTGATGTTGTTGTTGATATGCTGTTTTGTATATTCTGCTGTTGTTTGCGATTCTGTTGATGTTGTTGGTTTTGTGAAGATGGTGGAAGGGTGGAGGTGGAAGCTAAGTGGAGAATGGAAGGCTCTCTCAAAGGCCTTATTTTGCTTCTGAGTCCAAGTGGTTCCTGTTCCACGCGAGGACATTGAGTCCAAGAGATTTGCTTCCTAAGGAACCACAGGAATATTCTTGAGGAAGGGGGAGAGAAGCATTACCCATGTAGAAGGATCAGTATGCTCAGGCCTTCCTAACAAAATATATTTTCCAATAAGACCTACAAAGTTTTCGATTTAACCCTTAATTAAACAGAGTACAAAACCTTGATTGGACGTGTGTTGTTTTAGTGTTGTTTTTGTGAAACATACTTGGTCTAACACATCTTATGTACTGTGTATATGTGTATTGAAGGTTGTGAGCTCGGCAAGCCGACAAGGGCCTTTCACCGTTTATGAAATTGATAAAGTCCGACAGAAGTTAGCTTCATTCATTGCAATATATTGTTTAGAGTAACATCCAACTTTATTAATTAGCATCTTAATGTGATACATTTATTGCATTATAAAGTGTAATGATGTAATAAGATGTAATTGTTCGTTGTTATGTACTATATAGTAATTTATTTAATTTGGTTTTACTCTTAATTAAAGTCCATATTAATATTGTTATTATTTATTTTTAATTACAATATACAAAATCAATAACAATATTACATAAAAATCTTATCATTTATTTATATATATATATGCAAAATAAAAAAAATATATATATATTATATATATATATAAAGAGGATCATGTGAAAACTGTTTTCACATTGAAAACCACAAAAAAGGGTACAATAGAGGTATAAAGGGTACACATACTTCATTGATGACATTTTCATAAATAATAAAAAAATTGTTGTAAATGTACTTATACCACTTTAATCTTAATATGTACCGCTTTAAACGTACCTATACCACTTTAAATCATTGTAAACTTCATAAAATCATAATAAACTAATACTACAACAATTTATGATCATAATACGAAAATTTAAAGTATTAAAAATCATAAAAAAAAAAAACTAGTGATTACAATTTTTCATAAATCCTAATTCCTAATTTTCATGAACAACTTATAAATTAGATTTCAAATCTTATTTATATAATCATAACTTTAAAACATGATTAAACATAATTTTTGTTTGAAAATTTTTTTTTTCACTCTTTTTAAAAAAAAAGAAATTCCTAAAGCACAGATCTTAATGAGGTATTTACAGGCCCAAATTCGGTTTTGGTGAAATTACAAAAAATACCCTCAATGCTTGAAATTACTTTTGTGCCCTCTTTTGAAAAACAATTAAGGAAACTTTGAAAATTCTAAATTTAGAAACTTCTTAAAATATTTAATAAAATTTCAAATAACATAAAAATAACTTATAAACTTTATAGTACATCAAAATAATTATTCTAAGTCACAATTAATTAAAATTTTCTTTCTTTAATTTGTTTATTTTACTTAATTTTTCAATAAAAGTACTAAAAATACTCAAATAAAATATGATATTAAATTCTTAAAATACGTGAAAATATGGGTATGACAAATGTGAAATCCACAAACAAATATTTTAAATAATTAAAATGATTGTTGAGTCTATGTTACAGGTACATGGTTATGATAAAGGTAAGACTATGTGTTTCTTTTAAGCTTTTGCTTAGGATTATTCATGTTAGTGTGTTGCATATAATATTAGTTTTTATGTACTCAGCTTTGCTGCTTATGTGTTTTGAGTGCATGGTTTTTTCTTTGACGAGGCCCTACGACGACTTATTTCGATGGCGAGTAAAGATCTAGAAAAAGAGAAAGCAACGGGTACAAGTGGGCATAGTCAATCATGCTAGGATTGAATGAAGAGTGCTTACGGTTGTTTCTGTTTGCTTGTGTTGGTTATGTTGTTTTACTTTTTGTTTTTAACTTTTGGATTGGTTGTTGGACTAACGAATGTTTTCGAATTTGTAAAGTTTATTTGGTTTTGAAGGGTCGTTGTTTCGGTTTCAGGTTGTATTGATGTCTTTTATTTGGGATTATTTAAAAGTTATTTTGGATCTAAATTGTTTTTAAAAGTAGAAGACATCCACTATAGTACTTTGATAACAGTCTTAGTCGTTATCATGGTGGCGGTAATACTTTGGTTTTTCTAACTAAGTAGGAGTATTTTCATTGCTTTCATTGCTATTATTATTATTATTATTATTATTATTATTATTATTATTATTATTATTATTATTATTATTATTATTATTATTATTATTATTATTATTATTATTATTACTATTATGATTAATATTATTATTATTATTATGATTAATATTATCATTATTATTATCATCATCATCATCATTATTATTATTATTATTATTATTATTATTATTATTATTATTATTATTATTATTATTATTATTATTATTATTATTATTATTATTATTACTATTGTTATTATTATTACTATTGTTATTATTATTATATTTTTCGGAAATAGTTAGGAAATTCCAAGGTATTACAAAGTTGACAAAAGAGCTTAGTTTTCGAAATAAAATAATTTATTAAATTATTCTGGGTACCTTAAGTTTTCTTTTGGGAAAGTGTCTTAAGAAAAAAGAGTTTCTCTTTTTAGAAACTTATTTGAGCTACTAAACAAAAGTTTAATTAATTAATTAATTATCATTAAGCATTTCCTTTTTTGGACGTTTTTAGGGAAGAGAATTTTCTTATTTTAGAAGGTTACTAAAAATGGAAATTTTCTAAAAATAGTAATTTCCAAAAATAGAAAATTTTCGAAAATGAAAAGTATTGTTTGCTTACAAGTGCTGGAATGCAAGGAATTAAGGTACGTTATTATGTATTATTACTTTCATTATATGTGGTGAGATTGGATATGAAGTTGGTCATGTAGGATAGATTTTATCTTTTCCTTGATGCATTTAAGTGAATGTTATATTTGTGTGTTGTTTACGTTGCTAGCTATGTGTACAAAAATTGTTTGTTAGCCACCCAACTTTTCCTTTTTGTGGAACTATTTGCTTTAGTTTTGTTTGCATCTTTGGGAAGGATTGCACGTTAGTTCTAAGTAATGTCGTTACAGGATGCTGGTCCATTTACCTGGAAAGGATATCTAGATGGGAAATTTGAAGAAAAAGGAGTATGAGAGTCTGTCTTAGTATGTTTGAAAGATTCGTTTTCATTGTTCATACATGAATTTGGTGCTGAACCGAAAGGAGTGGGATCAACCTGATCGTGTGTCCACTAGTAGAAAAACTGCTATTAGTAACGCTCTACTAATATCGTTTTCACAAAAATACGATACTAATAGAGGTCTTTTAGTACCGTTTTTAAAAAAAAAGGTACTAATGGAGGTCAATTAGTACCGTTTCTAAAAAAGGGTACTAATAGAGGTCCATTAGTATCGTTTTTAAAAAAAACGGTACTCATACATAATTATTAGTACCGTTTTTTTTATAAACGGTACTAATAAAGACCTATTGGTACTGAAATAAGGTACTACTTCTTTTATTTTATAAAAACAAAAAAAAAACCACCATCTCACCTCAAGTATGAATCCTCCCTCTCACTCTCCCTCTTACTCTCACTCGAATTAGATGTAACACTAGTAGAAAAAATGGATTTTGCTGCGCCACATTTGCTGCGGTTCTTTGACATTTTTTAAAGAACCGCAGCAAATACTTGTTGATGATTTCAACACAAAATTATTTGCTACGGTTAAAGTATTTGCTGTGGTTTTTTTGTTATAACCGCAGCAAATAATTCAAGCAATTAAATGTTCAGCCCACGAGCCCAAATAACTACCCCATATATAACCCTTTTCTCTCCTTTTTTCGTCTTTTTTCACTAACCCTAAAACCCTCACCCTCACCCTTCCCCGTCTTCCACTATCACTATCACTCTCATTCTCACTCTCACCCACTATCTTTCTCTCAATCTCTCTCTATTTTGCTCCTCTCTCAGCCTTCAAATGCTCCTAACCGAAGACGATCTCTCGTCTTCCACTATCACTCTCATTCTCACCCTCACCATCACCCTCACCCTTCCCCGTCTTATTTGGTTTAAATTTTGTTAGATTTGAAATTGGGGGGAAAATTGAATATGGGTTTTTTAGGGTTTTTGGTAATTCATTTGTTTTTGGTTTTGTGTTTTCGGGTTGGGATTTAGGGTTTTATGTTTTCGATTTCGAGTTTGGTTGTGGGTTTGGGTTTGCGATGTTGGTTCGTGGGTTAGGGTTTTGGTTTGGTTCGTGGCTTAGGGTTTTGGTTTAGGTTTTGATATTGGTGTTGGTTCGTGGGTTAGTGTTTGGGTTAGGGTTTCTGGGTCCTGGGTATTGGTTTTGGGTTCGTGGGTTTTGGTTTTTGGGTTGTGGGTTTGGTGTGATTGTTGATTTGTGCAATTGATTGTTTGTTGCTCTAATTTAAGCTTTTTTTTTTTTCCTTTTTTCTGATTTTTTTTTTTTTGGGTTTTTCTCACTTGTATCCACATGTTTTTTCATTTTCTAAGGTATACCCACCTTTGCCTAAAATTCCAAGGGATACCCACAAATTTACAAAAATTATTCACTTATAGCCACTTGTTAAATCCACCGTTAGAAAACCGTTAGTTCATCTTCTTCCTTCGTTTCTAACATCATCATCTTGTTTCCCTTCTTCCTCCATATCCAACTTTCAAATACAATACCTTCAAACTGCAATTCAAGACTTAAGATTTTCAAAACAAATTAAGCCCTCTATCCATTTAATTAATTTTCTCATCTATCAACAATAATTAATTTTCTCTCCTTACTCAAAAAAAAAAAAAAAGATTGAAAAAAAGAAAAAAAAATCCATTTAAGTAATGAGGTTGCCATTAGTTTTTTGCTTCTTAGTTTTTAAAAGTGGTTTTAGTGCGAGTGCATGGGATGGTGGGGAGCTGTAATTGAGGGTGGTGTTATGGTGTTGACGGAGAGGAGTGAGGAAGCAACTAAATTTAACGGAAATGTCATCTGAGAGTTAACAATGTGGCTATGAGTGATTAATTTTTGTAAACTTGTTGATGTACCTGAGAATAACACGAAAATGTGGGTACACCTTAGAAAATGAAAAAACACGTGGGTACACATGAGAAAAACCCTTTTTTTTTTTTGCAGAAATTGGAGATGCAAATGCAGCGACTTGATGTTTCGCACTTCTTTCACACTCTTCCTGAAAACCTCTACTCTTCTCCTTTCTACAACAAAACACCAGTAATTTCTCTCTCTTTTCTGTTACGAAGTCGAAATTTTTGAAGATTACACTTAAAAATTTTGTTTTAATCGTTTATCAATTGATTTCAACTTTTATTCGATTTTTTCACTGTTTTTAGATCTGTTGAACATGAAACTAGAATTTGAAAAAAATAAAATTTCGGAGCAATATACTTTAAATTGAGGTTGCATCTACTGTATAGATCATCAATTTGTGACTTCGATCAATAGTGAGTAGTGTTGTTGTGTTAATTTCTAAGCAGAAGCTGTAAGTTCGAATTTCTGAGCAATATACGGATCATATTGAACTTCATATTAAGTAGCTGATTATTGTGCTGGCTGGTTTTCCATAGGGAAGTGTAGGATATATGTAATTATAGTACTCTATGTTTGACCATTAAAAGTAGATAAGATCTTTATAGTTTATGGGGATATGTTTGGTTTTGCATTGTTGGTGCTGAATGTTGCTATTTATGTTTTAGAAGTTCTAGTGACACAAGTCATATTACTGCTTGAACTTTTTTATTCAATGAAGAGTCTAACTTCTGTTTTTCTTATGTACATGTAGTACAACAGTGATGATGGGTCTATAGCCGTTGATTACTTCACGTTTTCCATTACTTCACGGTGATGATGGGCCTTTAACATTAGTAATTACGACTTCCAGTTTTGCGACGCTTGTGTTTGTTTACACTTTTGTTTTTCAGTTGCTTGGTGGTGCTAGCTTTAATCCTACTGGTACTGTTGTGTTTTTTGCTGCTGGACTTGGCGGCGATTCCCTCTTGTCTCTGGCTCTTTGTATCCCTGCCCAGGTTTTGGTTTTTTTGTAACATTCGAATCGTTGGAACTAAATTGTTACGGAGGTAGTATTATTTGTTTGTTTTATGTTGATGAATGAAATTTGCTTGTTGATGTTGGTTCGAGCGGTGGTTTAATCGGGTCAATGGTGTGTTTAGTCTTTGCTAGAATGGGAATTGTGTTTGTGTAGTAGAATGGATATTGTGTTGATCATTGTTTTTGTTGGAGGATGTTTATGTTTAGTCTTAAAACTAGAATGGAAGTTGTATTTAGTGGAGTTTTAGACTAATGATTGTTTGTTTTTTTCCTTGGATTAATGGTATGTTCCAACTTGTAGTGTGGAATCAAAATGTATCAAGATCTATTCTTTTAGGAATTTCGGCTCAGACCTTTCGTGTTTGAAATTAAAAATTGATTGTCGGGACTCGAGAGTGTAGATTAATGTCCATCTTTGCTGCTAGAATTTTTTTTGCTAACTTTGGTGATCTTTCGGATTTTTGTTATTAGGAACTCTGAACTGTTTTTTTTTTTTTAAGCATGTAGCTGTTTAGTGTTGTTTTTCCTTGCTTGATTTTTACTAAGACATTACTTAACATTTCCTCCTTTTATGTCCACCTTTCAATTCAGCTTCACGTTTTCATCTGGAAATCTTATCTTGCACTGTTTTCACTTTGTTTTGCAGAATGCCATAGTATTCCAGACATATGCAGTTATAAACAGTTTTGGTGATTTCTAGGGGTTTTTGCAGAATCACCTAATAAGCACCCTCAACTTATGTTGCTGATGTGCCACTGCCACTGCTCTTTTCTCTCTTATTTATCATCTATGTGGATTTTCTTTTTATATTTTTGCTGTTTATTTTTGCTTTTTATCATCTATGCTGTTTATATTTTTGCTCTTTGAAGTGTTTTTTGTAATATAATTGTATTTGAGATTGATGTTATTATTCTAATGCTGCTGTAATGTTGTTATTACAACTATTGTGCATATACAAACATTCTGGCTACAATTTAGCATTAAAAAGCAAAAAAAAAAAAAACTTTTTTTTTTATTTTAGAGGTCTATTAGTATCGTTTTAAAAAAAAAACAGTACTCATACATAATTATTAGTACCGTTTTTTTTATAAACGGTACTAATAAAGACCTTTCGATACTGAAATAAGGTACTACTTCTTTTATTTTATAAAACAAAAAAAAAAAACCACCATCTCACCTCAAGTATGAATCCTCCCTCTTACTCTCCCTCTCACTCTCACTCGAATTAGATGTAACACTAGTAGAAAAAATGGATTTTGCTGCGCCAAATTTGCTTTTTTTGCTGCAGTTTTTTTGTTATTTGCTGCGGTTATAACTGCAGCAAATAATTCAAGCAAATAAATGTTCAGCCCACGAGCCCAAATAACTGTCCCATATATAACCCTTTTCGCTCCTTTTTTCGTCTTTCTCACTAACCCTAAAACCCTCACCCTCACCCTCACCCTCACCCCTTCCCCGTCTTCCACTATCACTCTCATTCTCACTCTCACCCACTATCTTTCTCTCAATCTCTCTCTATTTTGCTCCTCTCTCGTCCTTCAAATGCTCCTCACCGAAGGCGATCTCTCGTCTTCCACTATCACTCTCATTCTCACCCTCACCATCACCCTCACCCATCCCCGTCTTATTTGGTTTTAATTTTGTTAGATTTGAAATTGGGGGAAAAATTGAATTTGGGTTTTTGGTGATTCATTTGTTTTTGGTTTTGTGTTTTCGGGTTGGGATTTACGGTTTTATGTTTTCGATTTGGAGTTTGGTTGTGGGTTTGGGTTTGCGATGTTGGTTCATGGGTTAGGGTTTTGGTTTGGTTCGTGGCTTAGGGTTTTGTTTAGGTTTCGATATTGGTGTTGGTTTGTGGGTTATTGTTTGGGTTAGGGTTTCTAGGTCCTGGGTATTGGTTTTGGGTTCGTGGGATTTGGGTTTGGTTTGATTGTTGATTTGTGCAATCGATTGTTTGTTGCTCTAATTTAAGCTGTATTTTTTTTCCTTTTTTCTGATTTTTTTTTTGTAGAAATTGGAGATGCAAATGCAGCGACTTGATGTTTCGCACTTCTAGAACCTCTACTCTTCTCCTTTCTACAACAAAACACCAGTAATTTCTCTCTCTTTTCTATTATGAAGTCGAAATTTTTGAAGATTACACCTAAACACTTTCTTTTAGTCGTTTATCAATTGATTTCAACTTTTATTCGATTTTTTCGCTGTATTTAAACCTGTTGAACATTAAACTAGAATTTGAAAAAAAAAAAAATCTGAGCAATATACTTTAAATTAAGGTTGCATCTACTGTATAGATCATCAATTTGTGACTTCGATCAATAGTGAGTAGTGTTGTTGTGTTAATTTCTACGCAGAAGCTGTAAGTTCGAATTTTTTAGCAATATACGGATCATATTGAACTTCATATTAAGTAGCTGATTATTGTGCTGGCTGGTTTTCCATAGGGAAGTGTAGGATATATGTAATTATAGTACTCTATGTTTGACCATTAAAAGTAGATACGATCTTTATAGTTTATGGGGATATGTTTGGTTTTCATTGTTGGTGCTGAATGTTGCTATTTTTGTTTTAGAAGTTCTAGTGACACTAGTCATATTACTGCTTTAAATTTTTTATTTAATGAAGAGTCTAACTTCTTTTTTTCTTATGTACATGTAGTCCAACGGTGATGATGGGTCTATAACCGTTGATTACTTCACGTTTTCGTCTAGCATTACTTCACGATGATGATGGGCCTTTAACCTTAGTAATAGCAACTTCCATTTTTGCGACGCTTGTGTTTGTTTACACTTTTGTTGGTCAGTTGCTTGGTGGTGCTAGCTTTAATCCTACTGGTAATGCTGTGTTTTTTGCTGCTGGACTTGGCGGCGATTCCCTCTTGTCTCTGGCTCTTTGTTTCCCTGCCTAGGTTTTGGTTTTTTTGTAACATTCGAATCGTTGGAACTAAATTGTTACGGAGGTAGTATTGTTTGTTTGTTTTATGCTGATGAATGGAATTTGCTTGTTGATGTTGGTTCGAGCGGTGGTTTAATATGGTCAATGGTGTGTTTAGTCTTTGCTAGAATGGGAATTGTGTTTGTGTAGTAGAATGGATATTGTGTTGATCATTGTTTTTGTTGGAGGATGTTTATGTTTAGTCTTAAAACTAGAATGGAAGTTGTTTTTAGTGGAGTTTTAGACTAATGATTGTTTGTTTTTTTTCCTTTGATTAATGGTATGTTCCAACTTGTAGTGTGGAATCATAATGTATCAAGATCTATTCTCATAGGAATTTCGGCTCAGACCTTTAGTGTTTGAAATTAAATATTGATTGTCGAGACTCGAGAGTGTAGATTAATGTCCATCTTTGCTGCTAGAATTTTTTTTTGCTAACTTTGGTGATCTTTCGAATTTTTGTTATTAGGAACTCTGAACTGTTTTTTTTTGAAGCATGTAACTGTTTTGTGTTGTTTTTCCTTGCTTGATTTTTACTTAGACATTATTTAACATTTCCTCCTTTTATGTCCACCTTTTAATTCAGCTTCACGTTTTCGTCTGGAAATCTTATCTTGCACTATTCTCACTTTGTTTTGCAGAATGCCATGGTATTCCAGACATATGCAGTTATAAACAATTTTGGTGATTTCTAGGGGTTTTTGCATAATCACCTAATAAGCACCCTCAACTTATGTTGCTGCTCTGCCACTGCCCCTGCTCTTTTCTCTCTTATTTATCATCTATGTGGATTTTCTTTTTATATTTTTGCTGTTTATTTTTGCTGTTTATCATCTATGATGTTTATATTTTTGCTCTTTGAAGTGTTTTTTGTAATATTATTGTATTTGAGATTGATATTATTATTCTAATGCTGCTGTAATGTTGTTATTACAACTATTGTGCATATACAAACATTCTGGCTACAATTTAGCATTAAAAAGCAAAAAAAAAAAAAAATTTTAGAAAACCGTAGCAAATCAAGCTTTTTTTTTTTGTGGGAAATCCCACTATAGTGGGATTTCCCACCAATTTTTGCCCCCTTTTTGCTGCGGTTTTGACTACAACCGCAGCAAAAAGTCCATTTTTTTTCTGCGGTTGAACCGCAGCAAATAATAAGCTAGTTTATTGCTGCTGCTCCAAGTGCTGCGGTTAAAAACCACAGTAAATACCCCTAAAAAAACCGCAGCAAAAGTGGATTTTTGTACTACTGTAACTTCATTCTTTTTTTTTTTTTTAATTTGTTCGAATTATTTCTTACTTTTTCGTTTCTTTTTCTATTTGTTCAATTTATACTTGTTTATTCAAATTAGGCATATTTTCATTCTTTCCCTTTTATATGCACTTACTGAGTTTAATTATTTAGCTATCTTTTTAGCATTTGTTTTTATTTTTGTTATAATTTCATCTTTTAGGGTAAAAAAAATATTTGCTAGAAGATAATTTAGCATCTTGTGAAGTTTTATGTTCTTTAATGTGTTGTTTTTTAAAATCTTGTGGGAAAAAGATTGAAGACAAGTTATCAAGTTACAAAAATATACTAGTAACATCTACCTTCTTAGTATACCGGTGTTAATCTATTAGAATTTTTACCAGACCTGACTTATTTTTAAAATCGTACGTTGATCTATGTGAAAATTTATTTAAAGACGGTAACACATTTTTTCTATAGTTATTGCTATGAGCATATTTATCATGATTACTTTTATCACAAATAATAATCATATCATTGTTTTCACTATGCATGCTTATGATATTCTCCTTATGATTTTCTTTAATAAAAAATTTTAAGTGAGGTGATAAGCTTTTAAGACTTAACAAAGCGTTTCATTTGCATGATTTATTATCTTTTGATTTACCAAGTAAAGGTTGCAGGACACTTAAGTCTACAAACTTTGCCATAGCTAGTTTAAGTCTTTTTGTGTTTCATGGCTTTAATTATTACTTTTAGCTAAGTTCGCAGATTGATTTCATACTTCGTATTAGAGGCTACTTTATGGGTAGTATTTGCACGTTTGTATTATCAAGTAAAACTCTAATAATGTCTAACCTCGGGATTTATTGTCAATTTGCATTCATTAGTCCAGAGCTTATAATTTCTGCTTCTCATTAATTAGATTGGTTGAAATGAGTATTATTTGTTCTTGGGCCCAATTATTTATGCTAAGTTTTACTCTTTGATTTAGTCTACTTATGAAGCTTCAACTTACAAGAGCACCTAATGTGCATCATTCTTATATTTTTAATGAGTGTGTGTTTCTAAATCTTTAACAACGATGCATTGCTAATTTCTGCATATTTATTACTTTAATGTGATATGGTGGTTTTAGCTAATGCATGGTATTATGCTCACATTATTAGTTGAACTGTAATTAAACGTGTATCACTACTGTTGCTATAATGACAGGGTTAATAAGGAAGAAATACAACAGATTGAGTGTTCATATTGAAATTATTTGCTATACTTTTAATGTTTGATCTTAGTCACTTATTATTTTACAATCTCTTCAGTAAATACTTTACTGATTTTGTATGATATTGTGGTTCTTTTGCCATTATTTCGTAAGGATGGTTGCATTGTTACTTCATCAGAAAGTGTTATGATTAGGTAAATGAGAATCAATATGCTTATTTGCGTCTTTTGTCTTGAACCCAAGTGTTAAAATAATGCACAATGCCTCGTGATATGATTATTAGAAGTTTAAATAAGCATGAGCATAATGCGAAATCTGTGTACTACTTTAGACCTTCTAGATTTTTATTCGTACTATTTTTTGTCAGAGAACAGAAGAGTTGCCACCCTGGTAAGCTAATTATATTAGTATAGTAAAGTCAATTTTGTTTTGATTGCATGTGGCACTAACTCAACATTTTGTGCATGTGACTGCTTTACTTGGGTTGGTAACAATGAGATATTTGCTTGCTTGTGTCTAAATACTTGCAAGCACTAATTTTGTTTAATAGTAGAGTTGTAAAAACCTAACTAAGAGACATTTGAGAGTGTCATGAAGAACATGACAAGAGTAGATCAATTATATTGAGTGAGAATCCTATTTGTGATTGTTTTTCTATATTTATTATGGTGAGTTAATTGTTTAGTAAGAGCTGCATGTATCACATGATAATACCTTTCTATGATCAAGCATATATGGTTACAAATGAAGATAATTTAGTTGAATTGTCGTGAAGAGCATACATCAAGCCAAAGACAAATCCAAAGGTGTTACTTGGGAGGCAACCAAAGAATGATATTTAATTGTTTTCATTATTTTCTCCCTTATACTTTCCTTATTTTATTTTAGCTCTATCAGCCTAGTGCATTTCTTTCATTTTTGCTAATTTACATGTCAAGGCCAGTAAAGTATGTCATGAATAATTGTGACAACTAATTCTCTATGCTAACTTAGTAATTTGATTACTTGTATATAGGCTCCCAAGACTAACAAAATTGTAATATGGTGGGCTATGCTATATGGATAGATCAAAGCACCAAAAGATTGTTGGAGCACATATTAGACAAGGCTGAACATGTTCGGCTAATGCAATAATGCAATCACTTGATAGGAGAAACGCAACTAGCAGCCCCAAATCTATATAACAAGCTAAGTTTCTCTATTCTTTCTGCCAATTTTTTTTTTCATTGAGGACAACCGAATATTTGTGTTTTGAGGTTTCTAACAGTACTTTGGGGTTGTTATTTGCCAAGTTTTGGAGATAAACTAGTTTTAGAACATAATGTTACATTATTGGTATATTTTGGTGCATTCGTGTGGTATGCCACTAAGGAAGAGTGACCTTGACTTGGTTTGATGGTTTTATTTGTGTCAAACTCTTCTGTTTTCAACTAATAACCAAATGCCTTGGTACTCTCTCATTTCGTTCATTCTCTCATTTCGTTCATTCTCTCATTGTCTTCTTTCTTTGTCAACAATCGTCTCACTCAAGTTATGTCAATCAATATTCTGCATTCACTAAACAAATGTTTCCCTCCCTCACTCATTCTCTCTTTCAATTTCTGACCTCATCAAGTCCTCTCATTTTATTTTGAAACCTAAACTTCAGTTTAATGCCTTTTTGATTTTATTCCCTCATTTTATTATGACTATTTTATTTATTATGAGAAAGCTGGAGTTTGGTCAGTTCAGTTACAGGTTTCCGGTTTCAGGTGGTCATTCAGTTTCTGACCCGATCAGGTTCTCGCAATCAAGCAATCATGAACTGAGCTTGTAGGAATCGTTGTTTCCTTTATGTGGGACTTCACTCGTCTCTCATTAGCTTCTATCTTATTCGAACTACCTCAATGAAGTTGTGTCAGGTGATCTTATTCATGCATTTGCAAACCAATGTCCTTGCTCGCTTGCTCATTTTCTCATTTCTGCTTACTAGCTTTCCTAGTTCATTCTCTTAATCTTGTTTATTGCCTTATTTTCATTTTTTACTTTCAAATCGTTAGTTATTAACTCCCTTATAAACCTAAAGGCTGATTAGTTATACGTACTCTCTCATTAACTTTGTTCAATTTGTCATTTAATTGTGCTTTCTATGCTCTTGTCATTTGTTGTTCAACTTCGTGTTATAATTGCAAGTTGGAACTCATATTAGCAAAATTTTGACATACATTCTTCGTATTGTTTACATTCATATGTAACTTATTTGTAATTTTTTATCCTTATTTTGAAGGACTATATTGCAAAATCTCCCTTGTATAGCAAAAGGGAATTGGATGGGGTTTGTGAGCAACGGACAAAGTTCTTTAAACTAATTTTCTTATGGTCCTAAATATTTTGTATTTTATTTTATTAGTACTTTAATTCGAAAATATTTGAATTCGTTCTAATATTTTGACTTAAATGTCAATATGTATGAATACAATATGATATTTAATAAGTATTTGATTTTACCGGAAACATTATTGTAAACTATATATTAGCTTGTTAATAAAATTGAACAAAAGATGCATATGGCCAAGTAGTGAATGGGGATATCAGGAGCTAGGTATGACTAGAAAAAAGGCTATTAGTACCATTTGTTAATGAAAACGTTACTAATAGTAGGCCCATTAGTACCGTTTTTTTATAAAACCGTTACTAATATCAACTCTATTAGTACCGTTTTTTTCAAAAAAAAAAAAACCGTACTAATAGCTTTCCTTTTAGTACCGCTTTTATGAAAACGGTACTAATAGAGTTTACTATTAGTAATGCCTCCATTAGTAACGCATGAAAAACGGTACTAATAGGACTAAAAAAACGGTACTAATGAGGGTTTTTTCTACTAGTGGTCTGCCTTGATCATGAGTTATTTGCCAGGCTATCCACCTTACTTGTTGATAAAGGCGAAGTTTGATGGCTTCTACTTGACTGGAGGGCTTCCTAATTATACTAAGCATAAGAACTGCAATGGTCAATGGGGTTGTGATTAGATTAGAGATATCTATAAGACTACATTAGTTACTAGTAATCAGGACGATGCTGCAATAGCTGAAAATGAAACTGCTTCAGGTTATTTAGGTCATGAGTAGAAGGATAGTTCCTGTTATGAGATTAAGGCTCTAGACCCGATGATACCAGTGTAAGTGGATTTGGTGACTGATTCTGAGGAAGAAGAAGAGAAGGAACTCGGTCCCAAAGAGGATATGGATAAAGATTCCGAGGAAGATTCGAAGAAAGATGTTGAACATGATCAGGAGTAGCAGTTTACACTAGTAAAATATGTTATGTCTGCGAGCTGAAATATGTTGTTTTAGGAATACAAGTTTTAGGTGACGGATGGCCCATTAGTTTTAAGTGATGTCGTTGCAGGATGGCCCATTAGTGTTAGGAACAAGTGTTTATGTACACAACGTAACTTTGCTGATTATGTCTTAGGATACTCACCAAACTCTTCTTGTTGTGGTATTGTCTATTTAAGTCTTATTTGTGCTTTGTGAAGGATGGCCCATTAGTTTTAAGTGATGTCGTTGCAGGACGTTGGACCATTTACCTAGTAAGGAGACCCAGGTTTGCAACTTTGGAGAAAAAGGGCTATGAGAGTCCACCTCAATATTTGTGTAAGATTAATTTCTATTGTTTGTACATGAGTTTGGTGCTAAATTAAAACGAGTGGGATCAACTTGATCATGTGTCGGCCTTGATCGTGAGTTGTTTTCCAGACCATTCGCATTACTTGGAGATAAAGGCGAAGTTCGATGATATCCACTTTGTTGGAGGGCTTCCAGATTATGCTAAGTATAGGAACCGCAATGGTCAATGGGATTGTGATTGGTTGTATTTAGAAGACTACATTCATACGAAGGAGTAGGAGTATCTGAAGGCTAATTCAAGCGAAAAATCCCCATCCCCACCGGTCCCTAATATCCAAGGAGATGCTGTGATGGATGAAAATGAAGCTAGCTTCAAATTCTCTAGGCTGTGAGTCGAAGGATGGTTCCTTCTATGAGATTGATGATCCAAACCAGGTGATACCAGTGTACGTTGATTTGGTGACTGATTATGAGGAAGAAGAAAAAAATGAACTTCACCCTGAGGAGGGTATGGATGAAGATACTGAAGAAGATT
This sequence comes from Suaeda aralocaspica, assembly GCA_016808085.1. Lineage (NCBI taxonomy): Eukaryota > Viridiplantae > Streptophyta > Magnoliopsida > Caryophyllales > Amaranthaceae > Suaeda > Suaeda aralocaspica. The sequence continues at coordinate 223,394 of PYUH01001078.1, read as the reverse complement.
CAGAGGATGATGTTGAAGATGATGTCGAGAATAATCCAGAGTTTACACTAGAAAAATATGTTATGTCTAGGGACAAGCGTGAAAACATTAATGTTTGAGAATATGAGTTGAGGAATACGAGTTTAGTTTAAAATTATATTGTCTAGTATTGCCATTGTTTAAAGGATGTTAGAGCTCTTAGATTGTTATGTCTTTTAAGAATAAGTGGCAATAAGCCATGAGAAGCTCTTAGAAAACAAAGCATTATTTGTTAACTATTATGGGAATAAAGGAATAAAATGAATTAGTTTATAAAATTGTGTCTCAAGTAGAGAATAATCAAGGGAAATTTTTTTTATTACACTAGCGGAAAAACACCCTATTAGTATCATGGGTTTTAGCTTATTTGTATCGTTTTTGTTTGGTTAATAATGGAGCAGTTCCTAATAGCTTGACCTATTAGTACTGTCTGCTAAAAACGATACTAATAGGAGCTATTAGTATCGTTTGTTTCAATAAAAGATGCTAATAAAGCTTCTATTAGTATCCTTTATTATGAAAAACGATACTAATGGAGCTGCTATTAGTATCCTCTATTATGAAAAACGATACTAATAGAGCTGCTACTAGTAACATTTTTCAAATCAAAAGATACTAATAGCTTAGCTATTAGTATCGTTTTTCTGAACAAAGGATACTAATGGCTAATATCTAAGCTATTAGTATTGTTTTTTACTAGGAACGATACTGTTGTGGGGTATTTTCTCCTGACACGTGACCCAATGGCTGGGCGACACGTGGCCCAATGGCTGGGTGACACGTGGCCTAATGTGGGAGTGACGCGTGGCAATATTAAGTCAGCTGAAGAAGGATGACACCTTGGACTACGGGACAAAGCCCATCACTATCAGGCCCACCAAGTTAACCTAACAGTCAATCCAACGATCATGGATGTGATACGTGTCAACATTTGATGCATGGTGCAGTTCTCGAGAAGCCTATAAATAGGTCCCTTTTTTACTTCTTTAGGGGACAGATTTACGTCACGAAAAAGAAGCATTGATAATTAAGAGTTTCTCTAGGATTAGAGTTTTTGCGCTCAAGATTACTGTTCATTGACTGTTCAAATTGCAATCATTCATTAAATATTTGATTATATAAAACCAAATCACTCTGTGTTGTAGCATTGTATTTGAGTCCACACATTTCCCTCGATATTATACAAATTTTTCGAAAACAGGTGGCGTCGTTTGAGGGGATAGGATACTATACAATGGCATCACAAGGTATCCCTACAGAAGGTATTTCAACTTCTAGGATACGTCATCCTCCTAGGGAACACAATCCCCAAGACGAGGAGGTATTAGTGGAGGATGAACCTTCAACCAGTGATGAGGAGGATGACAAACCTCCTCGAAGGGAGGGGAAGGCCCCCCAAGGGGAGGCTCAGTCTGAGGACCATTCCCCCACAAAGGAAGCTCTGGTATCCATGGCGGAGTTGAAAGAGATGATGTCTGAATTTAGGCACTCGCTTGTTTCTCAAGTGAAGAGCTTGGTTCTCCACTCCACTAAGATTCCCAAGACTAAAACTAAGTCCAAGACCAAAAAAGCGGTGGGGATAAAAACTCCAAAGAGAGGAATCATTGAAAAAATTTCCACTAAGACTCCCGAGGTCGACTGGATAAAAGCTGCCCAACGTGCTAGACACGCGAGGATGACTCGGAAACCCCGGAGGGAGCTATCACAAACCTTCCTGGATGCTAGAGATTACCTGCATGCCAAGAGGTTGGAAACGGAGATGGGTGCGGCTGCTTCTGAAGCAGCATCCACTATTTTAATGTCGGACACGGACATCAATCCTCGCTGGGGGCAATGGACTCACCATTACGAACGATACCGAACGGCCTCGCCTATCCCGAGAAGTACGGAGCTTCATCATCCAAACAAGGGGTATGAAGAAGAGGAAGTGGAATATATCCCGGAGCATCATCAATCCCATCGGGAACCACAAGCGAAACGTGAAGTGGTACCCTCGCATACACCAACAACCAATCAGCCTCCCACCCCGAGCATGGGGTGGAAGTCTCCCTTCTCAATTGCCATCCTAACTGCTCCTAAAGTAGGAAAGGTTAAGGCTCTCAATATTGACCCCTATGATGGTACAACTGATCCGGATGACCACTTGTCCACTTATAAGCATTTGATGTATGCTCAGTCGGCTGATGATGCCACCTGGTGTAAGTATTTCCCGACTACTCTGAAAGGGGTAGCTCAGCGTTGGTTCAGCACTTTACATGAAGGTAGCATTAACAATTTTACTGAATTAAGTATGATCTTCTCTCATCACTTCATGGCAAACAAGCATGAAAGGAAGACAAGTATGCACCTAGGGAAGGTGATACAAGGTCCTAATGAAAGTTTGAGATCGTATGTAAAGAGGTTCAATTTGGAAATGCTGCAAATACCCGATCTTCCTAAAGGGGTAGCCTTTGACAACTTTGTCAAGGGATTACATTCTTCACGGTTTAAGTTTGATGTGGTGAAGAAGGGAATCCGAACCCTTTCGGAGATTTTGATGAAAGCCGAATCATACATTCATGCTACTGAGATCTGCTCCACAACCAAAGCCGAAAAATTTGAGAAGAAAGAGAAATCTCACCCCAAGACATCTGAGCCTAGCCCGGCCAAGAGAAAAGACGAGAAAAGATAGGGTGTGTGGACCATTGGAAATTCTACCAAGGACACCCCACCTAACCAACAGAAGAGGGCTAGGCCGTACGAGCCTCTCAATGAGTTTACCAAGGACTCATACCACATCCTTATGGAAATTAAGGACAAGTTCGAATTTCATGCTCCTCAACCACTAAGAGGGCCAGCCCGCTTATGGAAAAATAACAAATATTGTCATTATCATAAGGATGTGGGCCATGATACCAACGATTGCAATAACCTGAAAAGGTTGTTAGACAAGTTGGTAGGGAAGGGTATGCTGGATCGATATGTCATAAAGTCAAAGTATAAGTTTCAAAGAAAAGGCACAAACAAGGCCAGTGATGACCCTTACACCGACTCGGATGTAGTGCATGTGATTGCTGGGGGGTTTGCCTCTGGAGGCCCTACCATAAAAGGGACGAAGGAATACCTGAGAAATCTTTCCCAAGTGGGGGTTCCCAGCAAAAAAGAGAATGATGAAGACTTCCCTAATGTTATGATCTGTGAGAAAAATAGGAGTGAGGTGAGAACTCCCCATGATGACCCTCTAGTGGTTGAAATGAAGGTAGCAAATATGCTAGTCAGACGAATCCTTATAGATACTGGCAGCTCGACAGACATCATAAGTATGGCCTGTTTGGAGAAGCTAAAATTCCCTGAAAATACTTTCCAGCCAATAAGACATCCAATTATTGGTTTTGGGGACGGTATAATCCATCTTGTTTGTTCGGTTACCCTGCCATTAAGGGTGGGTACCAAGGAGCAACGAAAAAATCTCTTTGTGAGATTTCTTGTAGTTCATGAGCAAATGGCCTATAATATCATTTTGGGGAGACCCACCTTGAATTCGATCAAAGTAGTAGTAGTTCCTCACCTTATGTTGATGAAGTTTGTTTGTAATGATGGGACAATTGGCACTCTACGAGGTGATCAACAGACTGCAAGAGAGTGCTACTTAACGATGTTAAAGGCATCAACCCCCAGTAAGGTCAAAGAGAATCCACTGCAGGCCAAGAAGCGAAAAACAGAGGAGATTGAGCCTAAGCCAGTTATGATCATTCGTGATATGTGCATACCGGATGAGTTGAGGCCTCAGCCAGCGGGGGAGTTTGTTGAGGTTTTCTTAGAGGAAGCAAGAGCTGACAGGGTTCTCAAGGTGGGACAAGTACAGGCTCCCGAACAGCAAGAGAAAATGGTAAATTTGTTGAAGGAATCAACGATGTGTTTGCCTTCCATGTGAGTGAAATGCCGGGCATAGATCCCGAGGTAATGGTTCATCGTCTGGAAGTCAGGCCTGATGCTAAGCTTGTTAGACAGAAGAAGTGAAACCATGGAGAGGCAAGGAACAAGGCAGCAACTGAGGAGGTCCAGAAATTGCTAGACGCTGGGTTCATTCGTACATGTGACTATCCTAACTGGGTTGCCAATGTGGTCTTAGTACCAAAGCCCAATGGGACATGGCATATGTGCGTTGACTATACCGACTTGAACAAGGCATGCCCCAAGGACAGTTTCCCTCTGCCTAAAATTGATCATTTGGTTGATTCGACGGCGGGGCATGCCCTGAAGAGCTTTATGGACGCAAACTCTGGGTTTCATCAAATTCAATTATGGCCCGATGATCAAGAGAAAACGGCTTTTGTGACCGAATAAGGACTATACTATTACAAGGTGATGCCCTTTGGTTTGAAAAATGCACCAGCCACGTTCCAAAAGCTCGTCACCAAGGTCTTTAAAGATCAGCTGGGGAGAAATGTTGAAGCCTACATTGATGACATTATTGTAGAAAGCAAAGGAAAGGAGGATCATGTGAATGATTTGAGAGAAACTTTTGAAAAACTCCGCAAGTGTAATATGAAACTAAATCCGAAAAAGTGTGTGTTTGGAGTGGATTTTGGAAAGTTCCTTGGATTTTTGATTGATCAAAGAGGAATTGAGGCAAATCCGGACAAGATACAAGCTGTCACTAATATGACTTCCCCACGCACTGTGAAAGAAGTCCAACGGTTAACCGGATGTCTGGCGGCACTTGGTAGGTTTTTGTCTAAGTCTGCAGACAAGTGCCACTTCTTCTTCGACACTATTAAGAAGAAAGCAAAGTTCGAATGGACGGAGGATGCTGAGCAAGCCTTGTTACGCCTAAAATCTCATTTACATATCTTGTCATGGCTTGTTAGTCCCTTACCCAAGGAACCCCTTATATGTATATTGCCATTTCAGAATGGTCGGTTAGTGCAGTTCTGGTGGCAGAAAGGGAGGGGGTGCAGATGCCAGTCTATTTTGTAAGTCATGTCCTCAGAAATGCGGAGCTAAGATATTCCGAGGTTGAAAAGTTTGGTCTGGCGCTTTTCATGGCTTCAAAGAAGTTGAGGCCATATTTTATGGCACACCGCATTGTCATATATACCGATCAGCCATTAAAGCTACCATTCACCAAAATGGAGTCTTCGGGAAGGATGCTCAAGTGGGCGATAACACTACGAGGGTTTGACTTGGTATTTGAGCCTCGGAAAGCTATAAACGGGCAGGCATTGGCGGATTTCATAGCAGAACTGACAAGGCCTCAATTCCCACCAAACCTTTCAAAGGTATGGAAAGTTCATGTTGATGGGTCCTCCACCCAAAATGGTTGTGGAGCAGGGCTGATTTGTGAATCTCCAAAAGGGGATAAGTATGAGTATGCTCTTCGTTTCAAATTCCATCACTCTAACAACGAAGTGGAATATGAAGCTGTTTTGGCAGGCGTTCAGATGTGCAAAGCGGCAGGTGCGGAAGAAATTGAAGTAATTTCTGATTCACAGTTAGTTGTAAGTCAAGTTAATGGAGAGTATGAAGCCAGGGATGATACCATGGCTCGGTATTTGAAACTTGTAAAAGGGGAAACCAAGGTTTTGAAACATTTCTATATCACACAAGTGCCCAAATCTGAAAATCATCAGGCGGATGCCCTTTCAAAGTTAGCTTCTTCAGCACTTTCCGACACCCCCAGGACGGTATTATGGGAAGTTAAACAACAAAGAAGCATTGATGTACTGGAAGTCCAGGTGCTGGATAGGACTTCCACATGGATGAATGATATCTGGGCATACAAGCTGAATGGCACACTACCAGCTGAAAGGAATGAAAGTAAAAGAGTAAAGAAGAATGCTGAAAGGTTTGAGATTATTAATGGGGAGCTATTCAAGCGGGCATATTCCAAGCCCTTGCTTAAGTGTATCACACCAGAAGCTGGACGGAAAGTTCTGGATGACTTGCATAGAGGGGTATGCAGCAACCACATAGGTGGAAGGGCCCTAGCAGAGAAGGCATTACGGCTTGGTTATTTTTGGCCAACCCTAAGCAAGGATGCAATGAGGATGGTGAGGTCATGTGACAAATGTCAAAAGCATGCCCCATCAATCCATCAACTAGAAAACATTCTAAATCCCATCGACAGTCCAATACCTTTTGCAAAGTGGGGAATGGATATCTTGGGTCCCTACCCTCCGGCGTCTGGATAGAGAAAATATGTTTTTGTGCCAGTTAACTATTTCACGAAGTGGGTCGAAGCTGAAGAGGTAAAGAATATCAAAATGAGTGATGTGAAAACGTTCAACTGGAAGTTCATTCTAACTAGGTATGGTATGCCGCAGGCCATGGTGTTTGACAATGGTAGGCATTTTGAAACAGATAAATTAAAAGACTGGTTGGCTGATCAAGGTGTATCAAGTTACTTTGCCTCAGTAGGTTACCCGCAAGCAAATGGTCAAGTAGAGTCATTTAACAAACTCATCACTGTGGGAATCAGAAAGAAGTTGGAGAAGGCGAAAGGTTTATGGGAAGATGAGCTGCACAATATTTTATGGTCAATACGTACAACAGCTAAGAACTCCACTGGGGAGACACCCTTTCTCCTTGTGTACGGGGCAGAAGCAGTCCTACCAATCGAGCTATGTGAGCCAACCCTTCGCGTAATGCTGTATGATGAGGAGGCCAACTGGGAGGCCATGAAGATTGCATTAGATTTGCTGCCAGAAACAAGCGGCAATGCCACCTTAAGGCATGAGATATATAGGTTAAGAATGACTCGGGCATACCAGAAGAAGGTTAAAATCCGGCCGCTCAGGAAGGGGGATTTTGTATTGCGCAAGATGGAAGCCATAGGGCGAGCCAATGAGGAAGGGAAATTAACTCCGAACTGGGAAGGACCATACCGTATTGTTGAAAAAATTCGGGACGGAACATACAGTCTTGAAACGCCAAATGGAGTACCAGTCTTAAGGACTTGGAATGCTGCTAATTTAAAGAAATACCATTTCTAGCATGCCTTAGATGTTGTTTTGCAACTAGGCAGCCTAGAAACCTTAAAGCCAAAGATGCTGCTTGGCAGCTAGGCCTCTTTTTGTATTTGCCTTAGATGTTTTGTACTTAGCCATTTTGATGAATAAATTCGTTCACCCATGTCATATTGAAGAATTTGGATGCATGGTATAATATGCTTAGTTAAATTAAATGCCTAATTGATTCCGTTTTTGTTCATCACTTAGGTACTAAATATACAGGATAAGCAGAGAAGTTCATAGTGATCCCCTGTCTAATTACAACCACTCATAGAGAGCAGCTCGGACATAATAGTTTTCTCCCTACCATAACAATAAGAGAAGGACACCGATAGTCCGGAGACCTCCAAATATTGTTATAGGAGAAGAGTTTGGCCACCCATGCCTTCTCGTCCTACAGTTGGCTTAAATCTTGTTGGCCACGTAAGGCCAATAGGTAGTTGGCTTATTCAAGTCCTTACCCGGTGTTTAGAGACCGTGGAGGGATATTCATTGCAAAGACCCAGTTCGGCATTTAGAAACCGAATTGATAGCAATATCAAAGTCCATTGCAAAGACCCTGTTCGGCATTTAGAAACCGAATTGATAGCAATATCAAAGTCCATTGAGAAGACCCAGTTCGACATTTAGAAACCAAATTGGAAGCAATATCAAAGTTCATTGCAAAGACCCTGTCCTGCATTTAGAAACCGAACTGCTAGCAATCTCAAAGTTCAGTACAAAGACCTAGTTCGGCATATAAAAGCCGAATTGATAGCAATATCAAACTTCACCGCTGAGATCCAATTCGGTATACAGAACCCGGATTCATTACAGACACTCAAGTCGGTATACTGAAACTGATTGGTAGCGAATCTAATGCATTCCCCAACAAACTTATTCAGAACTGAAAGGCCGATTGGTACTTAACTATTGCTACTCACCTAGATCTCATCTGGTGTTTATGGAACTATCCACTCGGGATCTGAACACCGAAGAGTTCAAGAGTTCACTAACTCTACACGTTGGTGTAAGGGATATGACCAACACTGATGAGTCAACACCAATTACGAATGCATCCTTATACTTGAAAAGTGCACAAATTGAAATTGCTGGAGGTTTCAGCCATACACTCACTTGATCAACACAATCTAGTTTAGGGACAAATATGGTAGTAAACTAGATTTATTGTTTGGGGCATGGAGACTGACAGATTCACTAATTTCAGGGGAAACACTATGCCAAGGGATGGTTTACTTGGCAAAATTCAAAGTTTACAAGGACAAAGGGTTAAAGTATGTGGAATGCCAAGTGATCATCCTTACTTCAGAAATTCAAATGCTAAAATGAAAACAAAATCTAGTATGCTAAATGATGAATTTCACTTACAAGTATGTGGAATGTCGAGTGATCATCCTTACTTCAGAAATTCAAATGCTGAAATGAAAACAAAATCTAGCATGCTGAATTGCACTTGCAAGTTTTTGCGAAACAAAATGAAAAAAATGAGTGAACCAAAAAATATATGTAAACATCATATATATATCTATATATATATAGCAAATGACTCGGTGTCCAAAAGCATCGAACCATTAAAATTCAAAAAGTTTGGTAAGTGAATTACCAGACCAAATCATTGTCAAAAAATTACAAGCTGGTCATAAAAAGAGCAGCCAATACTCAAAGTTTGATAAAAGAAAAAATATTAAAAAGCGTGAGGGAAGGGGGGAGGAGCTTCATTCTTCGTCTTCTTCCTCGTCATCGCCATCCTCCTCAAGCTCCTGGAAGAAAGGCTCGGGTTGTCCAACAGCATCTGCAACAACCTTTAAGGGAACCCAATCCAGATAGGGCTAGAACCATGAGAAGGCGTTTTCAGGGAAAGCTTTTTCCCACGCCACCTGAATCAACTTTTGTTGAGCAATTTCAGCCTCCTAGACGGCGGCTACAATCTTCACTGGGACGAGCAGGTTGGCCTGCTCATGCTCCTGAATAGCTTGGTTCAGTGTTTCCTTCTCCTTAAGGAGGGATGCATTCTCCTTCTCTAGGTCATCGACCTTTTCAGCCGATGCCTTCCATTGTTCAGCATTGGAGAGGGCGTCATCCCTCTCCTTTATGAAAGCGTCCCTCTCCAGTTCCACCTCCCTACATCTCGCCTCGGCCTTAGCAAGTTCGGCCTGGAGGATGACAATGTTGGCCGCCTGAGCATCCATGGTAGCACGAGAGGTTAGGTCAAGTTTACAAGTGCTAAACATGGTGGTATCAATCACCGTCTTTACCTCTCCCCGAGCCTTCTTGAGCTCTCGCTCAGTTCGAGCTTTCCATTCTTTGGCTGCATCCAGCCGAATGATAGCCTGCACTTAACAAATTCAGTTAGAAGAATGGGAGGAATGCATACCAATAAAAGGCAAAAATTAAATGGGTAAATATACCTCCAGGAGAGCATATTGCATAGGATTGATCGCCCCCTCATAACAATTCTTCATAGAGCTTCGGTATTCAGGAGGGACGATCTTCATTATCTCCTTCATGAGCTTTGGCCTCTCGGGGCCGGGGATGCCTTGAAAAGGATGAAGGTAGTCACCGTCCTCTCCTTCGGTCTCCGCCAAGTCTACAATAATCAAAGGCAGTGGTTTAGAGTCCTCAGAACCTTGCGATCCAACATCACTTGCTTCTGCAAGTAATACTTGGCACACGGTCAGTAAAAAACTTACCACCAACCCGGGCATGGAGATTCTGTGCCAGTTCTTGCACAGATGAAGGGATAACTTCTTTGGCCCCTTGACTAAGGCCAGCCAGAGCATCGGAGGAAGGAGCGGAAACCTCCTCTTTCCCCTTCCGGGAGACACTAGCCATCACCACTGCTCCGGTTGGAGGGGCAGTAGTGGACACCTCTGCCTCCGCGGCGTCCCTCTGACCGGGTTTCTTGCTCTTTTTGGTAGAGGCAAAAATGGCCGGCCTCTTCTTGCTAACCTTCCTCGTCACCTGGAAAGGGGCACCACTCTCCTGAGAAGAATACAAGAAACAAGAGATGAGTAAATACCATCTAACACAAGGACTCAATTCGGTATCTCTAATTCAAGTCAATAAAAAACTAATGTGTTCCAGTAACACCCTTCTCGGTATGCTAATAACGAATGGGAAAGATTTGTGTACTCCGCACATACCTAATTCGGCACCCTAATGGAATAAGACGATAAAGCCAAAACTAAATCACTTCACAGCTTACCTGTTTGGCCCATGCATGTCGAACAGGGTGATTGTGAAATCACGTCACAATTAACCTCTTCGTCCTATGCATGCCGAACAGGCTGATTGTGAAATCATTTCACAACTAACCTGTTCAGCTCATGCATGCCGAACAGGCTGATTGTGAAATCACTTCACAACTAACCTGTTCGGCTTATTTTTCAAACAGAGTGATTGTGAAATCACTTCACAACTTACCTGTTCGGCCTATGCATGCCGAACAGGGTGAGTGTGAAATCACCTCACAACTTACCTGTTCGGTCTATGCATGCCGAACATTGTGATTGTGAAATCACTTCACATCTTACCTGTTCGGCCGATGCATGCCGAACAGAGTAATTGTGAAGTCATCTCACCAAGCCTCTATGCGGTATACAAAAAAAGCCTACTTATGGTCTACAAAAAAAAAAAAAAAAAGTGTGCTAGACGAAAGCTACCTCGGTCAGCTTTCGACGGTCCCGCCATTCCTGGTTCTTTAGCTCAAAAAGCTCCTCCAAATACTCATCCCCCGTCTTTTCTCCCTTCTGGCTCGGGGTTAGTTGGCTCATTGCTTCGTCTGCAATCAACCAAGAAAGATTGATTGATTATGTAATGGGAATTACGATTTTGCTCCTAGCCGGGGTGAAAGACCCTTACAGACACTCCCTTCCGAGGGATGTCAGATTACGACACCTATCATGATCCCAGGGGTCTGACAACTGTTCTTTCCTACTATAAATATAGTACAATCTTCGCATTTGAAGGTACGCTTTTCCTTCCATTTCTGACATATTCCCTAAAATTCAGATCGCTTTTTCCTGCTTACTAACTTAAGCATCAGAGGGGCGTTTCTGGGAAAACCCCCCGGGTCACTCATACTTTGTCTGTTTTGTAGGTTGGATTCCACTTCTTGAGGAGTGTTCGTAGTTCCTGCTCAGATAAAAGTTCCGTATCAGGAACAGTTTGGCACCATCTGAGGGGACCCTCCAAACAGTCATGACTACCTCGAGAAGACAGAATGCTTCCAGACGTCAAGGTACTTAGCCTTCCGGATATACTGTTGGGGACGCTCAGGTTGAGATTAACAACCATGATCCTCGGGAGGAATCCCTAGGGTAGGACATGGAGGTTGTCCAACCTCCCTAGCAGGATAATGTCACACGGGCTGAGTTGACAGCCATAATGCAACAGATGACTCGAACCTTCGAAGAGAGCCTTCAGCAGTCCGCTTAGGACTTGCAAACCTAGCCTCTGGAAGATGAGGAGTCCAGCAAAAACAACATCGAGCACCTACCCATGAATCTCGTCAGGATGAAGAAGGGCCTAGGTCCAAGGGGAAGCAAGTTCAACATGAGCATCAGCCAGCCCTCGCTCCCGGAAAACTTGGCTACTCTGATCAAAGCTAGGTGAAGGAGCTGAGGAAGTTTGAAGCTGAGAAGGAGCTAAGGGCTCGTGGAGATCCCAGGGTCTTCGAGCACGCCCAGGACCTCATTGAAGCTCGCTAGGAGCAAAGACGTCAAACCGACGCAAGGGAAATCATAAAGGACCTTAGGGTCAGGAACTCAGACGCCCGGACCATCATCAACGAGAGGCGTCTAGTTCGAGAAGATGTTGAGAAAGAGGTGATGGGGCCTCACCTGACCCACAAACCTCAAGATCCCCCACATCGCCAGCCAGCACCATCGGCTAAGGGTTCGACTAAAAACCGACAACGTAGCCCTCGCCGGGCGCAACGTTCCCTCGGTCTCCAGCAGAACGAAAAACCTAACCAGTATCAAGAGGATTACGACGATGAAGGTCGTACTCATCATCAGGGTGTCCTCACCTACAAGACTCCCTTCAGTAAGGAGATCATGGACACTATTGATCCCAAGAAGGTAAAAGTACCACCCATCGAGCATTTCAATGGCACCACTGATCCTTTTGTTCACATCGCTGCCTACAAAGCCCAGATGGTTGCTCAGACGGGATGTGAAGCATCATGGTGCAAATTTTTCCCAACTACCCTCAAGGGGATGGCGCTCAACTGGTTCATCGAGCTGCCGTCAGGAGTAATATCTAACTTCTCCACCCTCAAGCTGCTATTTAACCAGCACTTTGTAGCAGTAAAAAGACACAAGAACACGAGCATACAGCTTATGGCTTGCAAGCAGAGGGAGAACGAGACCCTCGGTGAGTACATTAAGTGTTTGCTGCCATGATGTATGGGCTCAAACAAAGCCGCTTTCATTTCGATTTACTGCATGATGAGGTCAGCACCTTCACCGAGGCAATGACTTGGGCGAAGAAATACATCAATGCGGCTGACGTAAATCACCTGATGGATCCTTAGTCATCGAGGAAGGAAGGAAAAAGGAAGACAGAAACCTTCTCTCGAGATAAGGATAAAAGGCCGCAAGAATCTGATGGCGGAAGTGATTCTCGGTTCACCAAGAATCGCCAAGAGATCTACATGGACATCAAAGACATAATCCCTCTTCCTAAACCAACTCCCGTCAAAACTTCTCAATACAGAAGAAACAAAAGCTTGTGGTGTGACTACCATAAGGAGTGCGGACACACCACCCGTGACTGCCGGGAGTTGAAGAAGCATCAAAATCGAGCAGCTGATGAAGAAAAAATTGATAAGTACTTCAAGTCAGGCTCGGACAACAGGAAGCAACAGCATAACCAATCAAACAGCGATGAAATGTTCGGGAACGTCAATGTAATCGCTGGCGGGTTCGCCTCCGGGGGAGAGAGCAATAGTGCTCGAAAGGGCCATATAAGCTCTCTCATCCACCAGGTGTTGAAGGTTGGAACAACTGCTAAGCCAACCTACCCCACAATGACTTTCGACAACTCGACTGTCCATTCTGTTCAAGTGCCACACGATGACGCTCGTCGTCGAAGTTAAGATCGCTAATGCTAACGTGGAGCGGGCCCTCATTGATAGTGGCAGTTCAGCGGATATCATCACTTTAGATTGTCTACGAAAACCCAACATTTCAAAGGCAGAAGTCCAGCCCTTGGGACGTCCCCTCGTCGGGTTCGGCGGGCAGTCCACCTACACGGTAGGTAAGATAAAGCTGCCCACCCGGATCGGGGACGCGGGCGCAATTTGATGATCAGCTATGTGGTGGTTGACATTCCTTTTCCATACAATGTCATATTTGGTAGGCCCAAACTTCACCAGATTAAAACGACCATCTCGACATACCAACTACTGCTCTAGTTTGAAACGGACAACGGTACTGTCAAGAAGCTGTATGGCAACCAGCGCACCGGAAGAGAATACTATGTCAATAGTTTTAAATCAACTGATGAGGTACCAACTGAGGCAAAGAAAAGAAAAATATCACCATCACCGCCAACCCCATCTGGCATGGAATTATACTTAACCGAGAACACCAAGCATTACTCTAGGCCTCGACCTGTGGAAGGGTATGAGGAGGTGATCATTGGTAAGGAAAAGGAAGTAGTCCGCATCGGCGAGGCCCTTAACAAGGAAGCAAGAGACAGTATCATCCAAGTGCTGAAAGAATACAGAGATGTGTTTGCGTACTCGGCAAATGAGATGCCCGGTATCAGTCCCTCAGTCATATAACATGAGCTTAACTTAAAACTTGACTACAAGCCAATGAAATAGAAACTAAGGCATCAGGGACCTGAGAGGATAGCCGCCGCCGCGGCCGAGGTAAAAAAGCTGCTCGAGGCAGGGTTCATTCGGGAATGTCAATACACCAATTGGCTTGAAAACGTAGTGCTCGTTAAAAAACCAAACGACACATGGCGTATGTGTGTTGACTTCACCGATCTCAATAAAGCCTGCCTAAAAGATGACTATCCCCTGCAAAAGATTGGTCGACTTGTCGATTCAACAACTTGCCATGCTTTGTTTAGCTTCATGGATGCAAATACTGGATACCATCAGATTCCAATGGTCGCTAAAGATCAAGCTCACACGGCTTTTATCACCAATCAGGGGGTGTACTGCTATCAAGTGATGCCCTTCGGGCTTAAGAATTCGGGGGCCACTTACAAGCGATTGGTAAACAAAATCTTTGAAAAGCAGATGGGGAGGAATACGGAAGTGTATGTTGATGTCATGATCATGAAGAGTAAGAAAGCAGAAAATCATGTTGAGGATCAGAAAGAAACTTTGCAAACATTAAGGCAGTATAACATGAAACTTAACTTGAAGAAGGGCGTCTTCGGCGTCAAAGGAGGAAAATGCCGTGGGTTTCTAGTAGAAGAAAGGGGTATAGAAGCTAACCTAGACAAAATACAAGTAATACTGGACATGCAATGTCCTCGGACAGTGAAAGAGGTTCAGAGACTGACGGGTTGTATAGCTGGCCTCGGGAGATTCTTGTCTAGATCAGCGGATAAGAGCCTCACTTTCTTTAAAAGCTTGAAAAGGAAAACTTTCGACTAGGATACAAAGGCTAAGGAAGCATTCCCACAACTTAAGCAACATCTCACAACTATCCCCAAACTAGTCTCACCTTTGCCGAGAGAGACTTTATTCATTTACTTAGCGGTCTCCTAATACGCCCTAAGTGATGTTTTGGTGGCCTGGCCAAGAGGGAGAAGATTCAGCACTCTGTGTACTTCATCAATCATGCATTTAGGGGGGCTGAATCGAGGTACCATCAGATCGAGAAGTTAGGATATGCTCTCGTCATGGCCAGCCAAAAGCTGAAGCCCTTCTTCCAATCCCACCAAATCAAAGTCCTAACTGGACAACCCATTCAAACAATACTTGAAGGAAATAATCACTCCAATAGAATGACCGAGTGGAGGAACAAGCTGTCAGACTATGGGTTGCAATATGAACCACGAAGATCCATCAAAGCTCAGGCCCTAGCTGACTTTATAGTCGAATGCACCAACCGACCTAGCCCCCCAGACGACTCCCAACCATGGGAGTTATATGTTGATGAATCCGCCACCCGGACAGGGAGTGAGGCAGGAATATTAATCAAAACTGACAAGGGTGATCAGTTGGAATATGCTATAAAGTTCGCCTTCATAGCATCCAATAATAAGGCCGAGTGCGAGGCTCTTCTGCTCGGTCTCCAAATGTTTAAGGCAGCAAGTGCCCACTCGGTCATCGTCAATTCAGATTCGCAACTAATAGTCGGGCAACTCACTGGCGAGTTTGAGGCCAAGGAAGATGGAATGAAGATGTACCTCCAAAAAGTCCAGGGTTTAAGCAATAAAATGAAGAAATTTGAAATAAACACATCCCTCGGTCTGGATAACCCCTCAGACGATTACTTGGGAAGTCTTGAAGGAGCCCAGCATCAAAGAACCAAAGTCTATCAATACGTTAAATCGAGGGGATAGCCAGCGACAACCCCTGGTCGAATATTTGAGAGATGGCAAGCTTCCCGACTACACAAGAGATGCTGAGCGGATTAAACAGGCCTCTAAGTGGTTCCTCCTCCATGATGGTCACTTGTACAAAAAATCGTTCACCCACCCCTTGTTGAAATGTATAACCCCTGAGGAGGGTGATTATGTGCTAAGGGAGATTCATCAGGGGGTGTGCGGTGCTCATCAGGGAGCAAGGACCATCGCAAGGAAAGCTCTTCGGTCAGGGTATTATTAGCCAACGTTCAAGCAAGATGCTGCCACATTGGTGCAAAGGTGCAAACAGTGCCAATTTTACTCTGACATCCCAAGGAGGCCAGCCTAGGACCTCACTGCCATACTACCAACACTCCCTTTTGACCGATGGGGAATGGACCTCCTCGTACATTTTCCCCGAGCCTCGGGGAAAAGGAAGTTCTTAATAGTTTCGGTGGATTACTTCACAAAATGGATAGAAGCTGAACCACTAGCCACGTTCAGTGACAAACAGGTGAAAAGCTTTAGAAAAACATAATCACAAGGTTCGGCGTCCGAAGAACCCTCCTTTCTGATAAATGCAGGCAATTCGACAGTAAACCGACCAAGGAATGCTGCTCTCGGTTTGGCATATAGACATGGTTCTCAGCCATTGGAAGTCCTTAGACAAATGGCCAAGCGGAAGCCGCCAAAAAAGTCATAATTAGTGGAATAAAGAAGTAGTTGGAAGGTGCCAAAGGATCCTAGGTTGATGAACATACTATGGTCGGCTAGGACAACAGTCAAAGAGGATACTGGACACAACCCCTTTAACTTGGTCTATGGCAGCGAGGCTGTTCTCCTAGTTAAGGTTGGCATTCCCACAACTCGCATTAATTTTTATGATTATGTCAAGAATCAGGCACAAAAGGCAATCGACCTCGACCTATTACCTGAGACTCGGGAAAATGCCTTGTTGAAATCCATAGTCTACAAACAAAAGATCACAAGGTACTTCAACAAGCGCGTCCGTCCTCGGCATATTAAGTTGGGCGATTGGTTCCTAATGAAGTTTGAAACCACTGGCCGAACACCAACAATAGGCAAGCTTCAGCGTAATTAGGAAGGTTCATAAAAAGTTAAGAAGGTAATTAGGCCAGGGACATTCAGGCTAGAGGATGAGGAAGGGAACATGCTCCCTTGGCCCTAGAACGCGGACAATCTAAGGAAATTTTATGTATAGGCCATCCAAGTTACATTGTTTCAGTCTCGGGGCAGATAAAGGATTGAGTTTTCAATCAATGTAATCAAGTGACACTTCACCAATGTAACCGGCCTGATTTATAAATAAAAGAAGACTGAATAAATCGCATGTGTCCCTTGGGGCAAGAGATTATCAGTTTGCCAAAATTAAAGTTCTTTTGTTGTGTGTTTGCTAAGTTATTTTCATAAAAACTCGCATGTGTCCCACATCGAACAATATAGTAGAAAGCTTTTTTACATCCATCATCGAGCATAAATAGATAAAAGAGGAAAGTGATAATTCAATAAAGGAAAATGGATAATTATATTAAAAATAATCATCAGTTACATGAGATAATAGTTTTCAATACGAAGGGGCAGAAAGACAAACGATAGTTAAAATTACAAGGAGACTACTCAAAGCTGGACTCCACTGGTTTCCCTCGGTCAACCGCATTTTTGCTGCACAACTCCGCCGTTCGAGCGGGATCCTCACTGGAAGACTCACTAGTAGATTCTTGAACCATAGTCTCCCCTGTGGTCGGAACCGCAGGCTCCTCATCCTTCTTAGATGTAGAAAACTCAGCGTCTAGCTTAGTGTCCATCATGACCTTCTCAGAGGTTGACGTTCTCCTTCTCCATGATCTGGCAAATTCTGCGTATCACATTGGCCTCACCATGATCATAGGAAGCAAGCCCGACAATGGCCGCAAAATCAACACCAGCAGGAGATTTCTTCCACTCTTCAACATATGCCGATGCATTTTTGTTCAGCAGATCGGTTTTTTGCGCAAGAGTGGCCTCCACTGATGACTTCAGGGAATGGACCTTCTTTAACCTCTTCTTGCGGATTAAAAATTTCTCCTCTTGGTCTTTAAGAGCAGCAGTTTATGTGGCAAGATCGTCTTGCATCTTGACAAGCTGCTCCTCATCCTCTTTCTTCTGTTTCAAGGCCTCGTCCCTTTGCTGCTCGGTGGCCTTGAACTGATCCTTCATCCTTTCAACGTCTGTCATCATGCTGTGCTTGAACTGCTAAGCCATGACGTTCATTCACACCGAGACCTGTTCCATCGGCCGTCAGCACACAGTAAACAATAACTTAGAAAATTTAAGAGACAAAGTTACTAAATAAACTTACTTCCGTCCAAGAAGAGATCATTTCATCCACTTGTGCAGCCCTTTAGCCTTTATAGCCTCCTCATCCTTCGGAGTAATCAACTCCGCCAACGACTTCCTTACCCGAGTCCTCTTCTCTCGGGCGGAGAGTTCAGTAAAAGGTTTATCCGACCTCGCAGAAGGAGGGCGTCGGTGGAGGACAGAGTCTTCTAAATAGGCGGTTTCCAGATCCTTAGGATCAGTAACCCCCAAAATTTCGAGCCTCTCAGACAACTCCTCTTCATGGGTGGAATTCTCAGATGTGTGAGAAGCCCCAATATCCTCGATCTCTTTCATGATATTATGATCGGGAAGGATGATGGCGAGGGCCTGTGACTCAGTCCTCTTCCTCTTACTCTTGATAGTTTGACGGTTTTGTAAGAAGGTGTTAGTAAATGAGCAACGAACAAGTGTTTCAGTAACTAAATTACAAAGTGAGGAAATAATGCTTACCGAAGGAGTGACAGGCACCTTCAGTTTCTTTTCAGCGATTCTTCTCGCAAGCTGTTTCTTCCTCAGCTTAGTGGCACTAACTACACTAGCCATCTTTTTTTGAAGATCGGTGATGAATCTCTCGGTCAGCAAAACAGAAATTTAGACACATGAGATCAAAAACAGAGAGATAATAAATAGTAAGAGATGGTAGTCCTACCCCTCGGGAAAGGATGACTCAACCCCACATAACAAAGGAAGAACTCATTCTCAAGGAAAGGCTTGTCTGGAAGGGTAAATCTGGGTTTCAGCGTCCTTTGGCCATTGACCATAACCTCGACGGTCATGAGATAGAGAACAACTCTAGCCTCCTCCTCGGTCATGGGTTCTACATCTAAGTTAATATATAAATCGGGACCCCTCTCGGTAGGTGTAGTGGGAAAAGACGAGCCACGGTGGTCGGTGGTATATACAAAGACGAAGTTAGATCTAAAGTTTTTATTGCTCGAGGGCAGACCCCCATTTAACCTATAAAGTCCCCGACTATGGAAAGTATACCACTTATGTGCATACTCCTTGTTGGATATATGTACAAGTTTGGCAATGTGACGCCATAACCTAAGAGTCGGTTGTACATCTAACAAACTACACATGGAAATGAAAATTAGAATGCTGGACAAGGCATTCGGTATCAGTTGACAAAGGGCTAAGTTATATGTACTCAGTAGCTCAGCCAAAAAAGGTTGTAAAGGAAATCTAAGTCCTGCTTTTAAATATGTATCATATACTATCTACAATATACAAGAGTTGAGGGTCAATACAACTATACCCATCCTTAAAGTTATATTTACTATGAAGATCCTGAATACCATCATTCTTCAGATATTTTTAGTAGGTAGGAGAGAGATAGGTGTCACCAAGACCTAGAGGTAGTTGTGTTATGCCCTCGGGTGTTGGTTGCTGGACGGAAGACTCTTCTTCCCGCTCGGCCATGGTCACCACTCCTTTGTGTAAATAAGAGTCACGATAACTAAAAGGACTATTACGAAAGGCAAGAGATATAATCCAAGGGTTGTTTATAAACTTTTCCTCCCCCTCAGAAGATACGCTCTCGGGGGAGGAAGGAGATAGTGCAACTCCCTCGGGAACTCTACGATTGACCAAATCCCTAACCTCCCTCGGGCCAACTAAAGAAGCAGTATACATCTTTTAACTAAAGGCAACGTCCTCGGGACAGTTGGGGAAGGGTTATCTAGATCTATTTCCCGAGGACTAGTGACTTAACGAATATAAAAACACAAGGGGTCGGTCAAAGGGCATACCTTACTGGTTGGACGATTAGGGAAGGACGAAAACGACTTGAATGCTCGGGATAACTTCCTTGATGGCTTGGGATAAAAACACTACTTCTCTCTCTAGAAAATGCTCTCAAAATTTGCTAAGTGATGAAACGTGAAGAAGGAAAATGACAAGTTACACTTATATAAACATCCTAAAAGAAGATAAAGGGATGCCTCGATAACTGCAAAAGGAGATGAAAAGTCACTTACAAAAATAAAAACCCTAAGTGTTGAAGAGGTAACTGAAGGGGTAGCCATACCATGTCAAAACCCAAATTGTACCACACCAAAACCCTAATTGTACCTCATCAGAAACCCTAATTACACTAGTGTTACAAAAAGAGCGCCAAAACTAAGTGACCATATGGAACACTCTGCTCCCGATGACCCTCACAGGGTACACCCTATTGCGCACGACAATGAGAAACTGCTCGGGAAGCAAGGAGAGACTTCTATTCCCAAGTGACCATCGTCTAGCGGCCTGGTGAATAACCCATGCTAAAAGACCTATCAGCTAGGCGCCATCCTCGTACAGTAGGGATGGGACAACTGGAAACCTCCTCGGCTTCAGGTAGATATTGGGGCTCATTAGCCCCTCGGGCATTGAGGAAGCCCTCGGACAAGCCTCCTCGTACTCAGATAGAGAGGGGCTCCCCCCACATGGATGAGGAGCCATGAAGTTGGTCCTACAAAAACGTTGAGTACTGGACAGACGATGGTGCTCATTAGTCCCTCGGGCAGAGATGACCTCCTCCGTCTCAAAACAGCAGGTGTCGTCCTCGGTCATGGGTGGGGCTTATCCCATGGCTGTGGGGCTATGACAAGTATTGAAAAATGTTCAAGTGTTGTGGGTAGTGAAGGGTGCTTATTAGCCCCTCGGGAGTGGATTACCCCCTCGGAAACGGATAAAAGGGGATATCCTCAGTTGTGGGTGCTAACCACTTAAATAACGCCCTCAGTTATTGAAAAGGAAGGGAACAAAACCTCAGCCATCCCCCTCAGTCACACAGTTGAGTAGGGTTTCCTCCCTCAGTCACCAAGGGAGGAAAGGAGTGTTTAGCTCCTTAATTAGTTACACTCCTCAGCCACCAAGCTGAGGAGGGATTCCTTTCTCAATCACCAAGGGAAGAAAGGAGTGTTGAGCTCCTCAGTCACACCTCCTCAGTCACCTAGCTGAGGAGGGATACCTTCCTCAGTCACCAAGGGAGGAAAGGAGTGTTCAGCTCCTCTGTCGCACCTCCTTAGTCACCTAGCTGAGGAGGGATGTCTTCCTCAATCAACTGGCTCATTTTTTTCCATCAGTGGCGCGTTAATCGATGTTATGCCTGACATGCCATCCTCACCGGGTATCGGATCCCACGTCACGCGTGGGGCTAATTGTTTGGGCCAGGTCCAGGCTCCAGGCCCAATGTAATGGGAATTACGATTTTGCCCCTAGCCGGGGCAAAAGACCCTTACAGGCACTCCCTTCTGAGGGATGTTAGATTACGACACTTGTCATGTTCCCAGGGGTCTGACAACTGTATTTTCGTACTATATATATAGTACAATTTCCACATTTGAAGGTACACTTTTCCTGCTATTTCTGACATATTCCCTAAAATTAAGATCGATTCTTGCAGCTTACTGACTTAAGCATCGGAGGGGCGTTCCCGGAAAAAACCCCCCGGGTCACTTATCCTTTGTCTGTTTTGTAGATTGGATTCCAGTTGTTGAGGAGCGTTCGCAAATCCTATTCAGACAAAAGTTCCGTATCAGGAACACCAGTAGATGAACCTCGACACCAATTTCTGTTGAGAGAAAAAAAGAAGAATATAAGCCTATTTGCATCATACTGATAAATAAAAAAAATATGAACGAAAGTCTATTAATAATCCAGTCATTGAGTTACTTTTTTGTATGTTATATCAATATCCCTATAGGCAGGATCAGAATAATCAAGAAATTAGCCAAACAACTATAGAAATGTTGCAATTGAAGGGCATCTTTGTTCAAGATATAGCAGAAGAATAGTATCACAATCACAGGCACATAAGCATATATAAAGCCTCATAATCCAACCTGCCATTAGTATATTTGATATACATTATCATTACCAGATATATAGATCAAATGTGGCTCACTACAACTCACACATGTTGATATACATTATCGTATATATAAAAATAATATACTAACGGCCTAACAGGCATGAATGTATAAACTCCCAAATCATCAAAAAGTGAATAAATTAAACTAATGTAGGAGTCGAGTTATATTTCCAATTGTGAAAAGGGTACATGGTCTGCTAAATTGGACTAGGGGTCTACCCAAAAGGCTCAACTATAACTTTGAATTGTTTACACTATAACAAAAAAGCACAACCTCTATTCCAACACTAAGCTAAGGCTATCCTAAGTGTCAACAAAACCAAACCCTCATAAGCTCCTGAAAGGTTCACTAACAGTCAATTACCGCATACACATGAAAATTACAAAATTACTATGCCCATTAAACATGTAGAAACCCCAACTAAATATCAGCAAATAGCATTCAATACGCTACATGAAACTTAATACCAGCAAATATCAGTGAATAATATTCAATATCAGCAAGTATTAGCAGCTAACTTTCAAATAACATTCCATATCAGGAAATATCAGCGAATAATATTCAATCAGCAAACATAAGCAAATGTCATTCACTAACAATGCTTATTGAAAGTCTACTAATCCAATGTCCCTAAATTGCAAGACTTTTCTTCTTGTTATTGCCCATTACGACGGCCAATGAAATAAGTTAAAGCTAAACATTAATGTATACCAATAAAACATGAAAAAAGGTTTCTCAACCAACAACAAAAGCATGCAATCATGTCATCTAATAGGCTAAGCAGACATTAAAGTAAAATTCTCCTTCCTCCTTAAACAATAGAAAATAATTACATTTAAATATAGCAACCAAAAAAAAAACGATGAAAACTCATAAGAACAAGCAACATCATATTAAATTTTAAAAAATACAGCGAGTTGCAACAATAGCTCCTAATTAGTATACTCATACAAGAATACATATGATAGGCACATGAAATCCAAAAGCAACACAATATTCCTCCACCATGATCTAAAGAAATAGCTTATTGCGTGATGTGAATTTTCGTATGAATACAAAACTTCACAAGGGATAGAACTAAACTCACAAATTTAGGTTGATTAATTAGACTTTGATTAAATCTCTAGGCACCCTCAAAGCCACTAATCAATCTCACAAGAGTCTAAAGGAATTAACCACCAACTCAAATTTTGGTATTTTTGTTTTTCAAGTAAACAAAACAAAACATTTATTCAATATCAAACTGAATTTTACAATCTAATGTTGAGATTATTTATAGGTATAATCATCAAAGAAATCCTAACGAAAACAAGCTAAAACACACGCACAAAACACATCTAACCCATATGACACGTATGACTCACAAGATAAGATTGTCACATCAGCACAGCATCTTGATCTTATCTTGATAACAAACTTTATGTAATTAAGAAAACATCCTAACAAACTTCCTAACAACTTAATAAACAAGATAATCAACAAACTACAACCAGAAATACACAAAAATTCGAAGAACCCAAATCCAAATAAAATCGTCAAAATCTTCGCCGCACAAGATGCTCCAATTTTGAGCAATTTATCAAGATTTGCATAAAATCTTCAAGAAACCTTTCAAGATTCAATCTTTTAATCAAGAAACCTTCAAAAAGTCATTTCCTATGTCTTTATGGTTGTAAATTATGATGATTAAGACCCACCAAGAAATGAAAGGCACAATGCCTAAAATGAGAAAAACCCTATCAAGTGAAACGGGAGAAAACTCATAGGCAAAACCAACTTATTTCCCTTGTCAACCATCTTTCCATGATTTGCATGCCCACTTAGATATGTGTGACCATGCACACTTAAACCCCAACCCTAGATGGACCCATTTGACTTGAGTCTCCATAAGCAATCAATTCCCCCATGGTTGTACCTTTCTTTACAGCTTCAATCAAACCTTCGAAGTTGTGATCAATATTTGTATCATCCTCCCCTTATTCAAAAGAGTTTGTCCTTAAACCCGGAAGTTGATCATCAAAAACATAAGGAGTCAAATCACCAATTTTAAATGTAGCATGGACTCCATATTCACCTGGAAATTCTAGCTAATAAGCTTTGTCACCAATCTTCTTCAAAACTTTGAATTGACCATCACACCTAGGCATGAGCTTGTTCTTGCGTTTATTCGGGAAACTTTCCTTCCATAGGTGTAGGAAAACCAAGTCTCCTTCCTTGACTGTATGGTGATGGCGATGCTTATTTGCACGAGCCTTGTATTGCTCGTTCACCTTCTCAATTCTAGCCCTCACCTGCACATGAAGATTTTGCATGTACTCAATCTTTGCCAAAGCATCTTTGTGCACCAATTCACCCTTCGGAATATCAACATGATCAATAGGTAACTTTGGATTCACCCCATAAACAACCTAAAATGGTGAGTGTTTTGTAGCAAAAGTAGGTGTCCTATTGTACGCAAACTCTGCATGTGTAAGCTTCAAATCCCAATCTTTTTTGTCTTGCTCACCAAACCACGCAACAATACCCCAAGAGTTCTGTTTGTGACTTCTGTTTTCCCATCAGTTTAAGGATTATAAGATGTACTAAAGAGCAATTTCGTTCCAACTAGCTTCCATAGAGACTTCTAAATATAGCTCATGAATTTTGTATCCCTATCACTTATAATTGTTTTAGGAATTCCATGAAGTCTAACAATGTCCCTAAAATACAAGTCTGCAACATTCATAGCGTCATCAGTTTTATGGAAAGTTGTGAAGTGTGCCATCTTCGAAAATATATCTACCACAAATGAAATCCATGGAGACATCTTCCCAAGGACCTTCAAGAACAGTCAATGGTGTGTAATGACCTTGATGAAAAGAAGTTTTTTCCCATTGACAAATTACACATTGAGATATGATAGCTTCAACATCAACAATCATCTTAGGCCAATAAAAGTGTTCTTGTAACATGTTTAGAGTTTTAGTAATGCCAAAATGAACTGCTAATCCTCCACCATGTGCTTCTCTAACAAACAACTCTCTAATTGAACACTTAGGCACACACAATTGATTACCCTTGAATAGGAATTCATCATGCATCACAAAAGAGCCCACAACATCATTGTCCATTTGTTGCAATATAGGACCGAAACTATCATCATGCTCATAGTATGTTTTGATCATGTCTAGTCCAAGTAACATGCAATTAAACAGACTAATAAGAGCATACCTTCGTGAGAGAACATCTGCACCAACATTAGACTTACCTTCTTTGTATTTTGATGAAAAGTGAAAAGCTTGTAGGAATTCCACCCACTTGGCATGTCTAGGATTCAACTTTTGTTGGCCGTTAATATGCTTCAATGATTCATGATCAGAATGTTTAATGAAGTGGTGAGGTCTTAGATAATGACTCCAATGATCAAGAGCTCTAACAATTGCATAAAACTCTTTATCATAAGTAGAATAGTTCGACCTTGCTCCATTCAATTTCTCACTAAAATAAGTAATAGGCCTCTTCCCTTAAGCCAATACAACTCCAATCCCCACATTACTTGCATCAGTTTCAACTTCAAAAGGTCTTGAAAGTCAGGCAATGCAAGAATAGGCGTGTGGCATAGCATCTCCTTGATCATCTCAAAGGCTTTTTGCGCATCCTTAGTCCACTCAAAAGGCTTGTCTTTTTTTTATGCATCCGGTCATAGGAGCTACAATAGATGAGAAATTCTTCACAAAATCCTATAGAACGAAGCTAAACCATGAAAAGCACGCACCTCAGTGACATTAGTTAGAGTAGGTCAAGTTCTAATTGCTTCTACCTTTGTTTGATCCACAGAAATTCCATCCTTTGAGACCACATACCCCATAAACGTGACACTAGGCACCATGAAATAGCACTTTTCGAGCTTTCCATAAAGTTTTGAAAACACTCGTTACATGATGTAGATGATCCTCATTGCTTCTACTATAAACCAAGATATCATCAAAGTAAACAACAACAAACTTTCTAAGGTATGGCTTGAATACTTCATTCATAAGTCTCATGAAGGTCCTAGGTGCATTAGAAAGACCAAAAGGCATAATCAACAATTCATAGAGCCCTAACTTAGTCTTGAAAGCCGTTTTCCACTCATCACCTTCTTTCATGCAAATTTGATGATACGCACTCCTAAGATCAATTTTTGTGAACACATTAGAGCCATACAATTCATCAAGCAAATCATCTAACCTTGGAATTGGGAATCTATATTTGATGGTGATGTTGTTGACTGTTCTTGAATCAACACACATTCTCCAAGTGCCATCTTTCTTAGGAACGATCAAAGTAGGAACCGCGCAAGGACTCATACTTTCCCTCACATATCAACGTCCCATTAGCTCCTCAATTTGCCTTTGAATCTCCTTAGTTTCCTCTTGATTACATCTATAGGTTGGCTTGTTTGGAATTTGAGCCCTAGGAATAAGATCTATTTGATGCTCAATGCCCCTCANGCTCAATGCCACTCATAGGTGGTAATCCTGGTGGTAGATTATCCGGAAACACATCTTCAAATTCACACAACAAAGGCTTCAAAA
Source organism: Suaeda aralocaspica (assembly GCA_016808085.1). NCBI lineage: Eukaryota > Viridiplantae > Streptophyta > Magnoliopsida > Caryophyllales > Amaranthaceae > Suaeda > Suaeda aralocaspica. The sequence continues at coordinate 197,051 of PYUH01001078.1, read as the reverse complement.
TTTGTGGAATTGATGAGGAACCTTCTTGTACTTCCTTAGACATGAGAACAAAGACTTGATTACAAGAATTCAACTCCCTTTCCACCTCCCTTTTTTCCTCCATAGTCTCTTGTTTTTTAACCTTCACAACCTTCAATGGATTCAACGCAATAGATTTGCCATTGGTGTGCTTCTTGATGACATAAACATTAGTTCTACCATCATATTGAATAAATCTATCATATTTCCAAGGTCTCCGAAGTAGAATATGGCACGCATCCATAGGGAAAACATCACATAGCACACTATCCTAAAATTGCGCAATTTGAATGATATTAAATCTTGTTAGGTTACCTTAACATCACTAGTATTGCTTAGCCAATGAAGCTTGTATGGATGAGGGTTATTATGTTTAGGATAGTTGAGCTAATGAATCAACAAAGTAGACACCACAATCGTGCAACTACCACTATCAATAATCACATCACAAAGTTTACCCTGAACTAATATACAAACCTTGTCATGAAGATTATGTCTCTTTGGCTCTCTTCTAATTGCGTGGGTTTAGTTTGCAAAACCCGCCTCAATACTAGAGCTTGACCATGTGTCTCAAGATCAACTTCCTCCATATCATTACTACTCTTATCCTCATTCTCAATGTCTTCTTGCCCCTTCTTTAATGATTACATCTAGATAGGCTTCTTCAATCTCTCTTGCCTCTCTAACTGTGATGACCCTTGAACTAGGACAATTTCGTTGTACATACCCATACCCTTGGCACTTAAAACATTTCCTCTTATCATCTGGAATTGATGAGAACTTAGTAGGAGTAATAACCTTAAGCTTATCTCCACCTTCCACCCTAGGTTTAGTGTTTTGCGCAAACACTACCTCCTTTTCTTTCTTAGATTCGTAGCTTTTGAAGAAAGTTTTAGACTTTTTCGAGTGCCCTTGCTTCCAATCTCTCAAGGCTACCTTACAAATATTATTAAAAATCCAATAGGGGTTGCAATTCCACCGTTTCCTTGATAGATTCATCATGTCCTACAATGAACCTAGCCACCTTGTGATCCTCCTTCTCTTCAATATCACATATGATGACCATCTTATCGAACTTATTGATGTATTCTTCAACACATTTAGAGTTTTGTTTCAAAGCATGCATCTTTAGAAGTTATTTTGCTCATATTCATGAGGAACAAATCGTTTCCTCAATTAATTTGCGCTAAGAGGTTATCTTAGATCTACCTTCCTTTCTTCTCTTCCTTTGCAAGCCTTCATACAAAAGACTAGCATAAGACTTTAGCTTCCATTCCGCCACTTTGAAAGCCTTAGAATCATCACACTCTTTTTAAGTGAACACTCTTTCGGTTCTCCTTAGCCAATCAAGAAAAACTTCAGGATCCAAACTTCCATTGAACTCCGGAACTCATCCCTTGGCTTGTCTCGTTTTTTGTGCCTTTTTCTATCATCTTCATCACTTGAACTTGAGTATATGACTTTCCTAGGTTTTCGTGTGCCCCTAGTAGAATCTTCTTCACTAGAACTTGAATTAGCTTCATCAAACTCATTGGATTTGTTTGTGCTTTTGGTCTTGTTTCCAACAAATTGCATAAGTTCTTCTAGCATGTAGCGCAACTCTTCGATTTCATTGCCCCTTTGAATGTCTCTATCTTGTTCAAAAGGAATTCCCTTCTTATTGTTTATAGATTGTTCATCCACCATAAATAGTTTTTCTTGAGTATAGATCGTTTTAATCTCTCAACGAAAGCACCAAAGTTGATGTGAATTTTCATATGAATACAAAACTTCACAAGGGTTAGAACTAAACTCACGAATTTCTAAAGGCTAGGACACCAAAACTCACGAATTTAGGTTGATTAATTAGTATTTGATTAAAGCTCTAGGAACCCTCAAAGCCACTAATCAATCTCACAAAGTCTAAAGAAATTAACCACTAACTCAAATTTCGGTATTTTTGTTTTTCAAGTAAACAAAACAAAACTTTTATTCAATATCAAAATCGGAATTTTACAATCTAATGTTGAGATTATTTATAGGAATAATCATCAACGAAATCCTAAATAAAAAAATCTACAACACACGCACAAAACACATATAAAATTGTCCCTATACGACTCACATATGACTCACAAGATAAGATTGCCACATCAGCGCTGCATCTTGATCTTATCTTGCTAACAAACTCTAACAAACTTTATCTAATTAAGAAAATATCCTTAAAAACTCCCTAACAACTTAATAAAAAAGATAATCAACAAATTACAACTACAAATACACAAAAATTCGAAGAACCCAAACATAAAATCGTCAAAATCTTCGCCACCCAAGATGCTCCAATTTTCCAAGATTTGCTTCAAATCTTCAAGAAACCTTTCAAGATTCAATCTTTTAATCAAGAACCCTTCAAGAATTAATTTCCTATGTTTTTAATGTTGTAAATGATTATTAAGACCCACCAATAAATTAAAGTCACAATTCCTAAAATGAGAAAAACCCTATCAAGTGATGAAATGGGAGAAAACTCATAGGCAAAACCAACTTATTCCCCTTGCCAACTATCTTTACTTTATTTGTGTGCCCAACTAGATATGTGTGACCATGAACACACAAATCCCAACCCTAGATGCAGCCATTAGAGTTGAGTCTCCATAAGCAATCAATTCCCCAATGGTTGCACCTTTCTTTGCAGCTTCAATCAAACCTTCGAAGTTGTGATCAATATTTGTATCATTGCGCCTTGAAGAATAAGGAATTGCATGTAGATGTGTTAAGAGTAGAGTTCACTAAATTCATTATACAATTTGTTAAATTTAACAAATATATAACACGATACAATATATCTTCTATTAAATTGAATAACTTCTATTATATTAGGCATTCAACATTATTAGCACACTATTAGCATACGTTGATTAAACACAAATGAATTAACTAAATAACTAAAGTAACTTGTATAATGATATGGTTAAGCCACTCAAATATACTACTTAAATTCTCAAATTCAATTTGCAATCAAAACAAAAGGTAAAATCAACTGGACAATTACTATAATTTCGAAGCAAACATTGCAGAAATGTACTTGATAGAAAACGTGGAAATAGGTTTGAAACTCTTATAAGGTTTCGATATTTTAACGCCATTTTCTAGAACTTCAAATTTATAAAAAAAAAAGCCAACAATTAATGAACAAATTAAAAGCTCAATTAATTTGACAAAGCTATAGGAACTGTATAGAGTAACTTAATGAAAGTAGAATTTACACTCTCAACTTTTAGCAAATTAAAATTGTTCATGATATCTACCAATCAAACTCTTCAAATTCACATTCATTTAAACTTCAAAATCAATTTCAAATTTCCACTAAAAAAATTAATCCAAATCCCTCTAAAATTAAGCTCTATTTCAAGCAATTTCCCATCTAACTCAAATGCAGTAATAATATAATTGTCATTAAAAGTGAAAGGGGTTATTACTTATTAACAATGAAAAACCTAGAAAACAAAATGCAAGAATTATGATTCCCGAGTCTCAAAATCTAATCTTCTAATTCTAAGCTTAAAAAGGTGAGATCTTTACTAAAAAGGTTAGAACTTATTACAAACGGGAAGACATGCTTTGAGAGAAAAAATAACAGAAGAACAACGGAAGGGAAGATAACCACACCAACAACACTAAAAGATAAGATTAGACATGCATTTGGGGTGTTTAACTACAAAAAACAAAGAAATGGTTTTTTTTGTGACTGAAAATAGAAAAATAAGAAATAAATGTATTAAACTTGAATGAAATTTGATAATTGCGTAAATTAATAAAGTGAAAAATAAATAAAAAAATGTAATCTAGGGTTTTAGCCAATTGTAAATCGAAATAGAGTGTTTTAGTTCACAACAAACTCATAATCAATTCAAATAATAAACTAATTAAGATCGGAACAAACTATAAATTAATTTTTCAAGCTAATTCGAAAAAAAAAATGAGTAAAAAAAATGCATATTCATCAACAATCAAATATTAGAAATCAATAAATTGTAAAAAAAAAAATCACAAACAATAACAAAGTTAAACTTTGAAACAAAAAAAATTAAAAAAATAAAGCAAAAAATATTGCAACAATTCATCCATAAACATCTAATAATAGTAGAAAAGGAAAAAAAAATAAATAAATAAATAATGAAGCAATCAAAATACCTTGATAGAGATCCTGTAGTCATTTTGTGGGCGTTTATTGTCACAATTATAGCCTTATAGGCAATACCACAAAACAAGGTTCGAAATATACCACTAAGTTGATTTTTGACCCGTTACAATTCAGCTTCATTTAGAGCCGACAATATAAGATTAGCCCTTAAGCTTGCAAATCACTTAGCAAGAACTTTTCCTTCACGTTCACATTCACATTCATAAAGACAATTGGATTCGAGACCTTTCTCATTCTTAAAATCTCTTATGGGTCGATAATATAAACATAGGAATAACACTAAATCCACTAAATCCACATTTATATTTGGGGAAGGAGGGACGAGACAACGTTTACCATTCAAAACTAATCGATGTAATGGTAATATCATACAAATGAATAATTGAGTTCCAATTACCTTACCTAAACCTTCAATTCAGCATTAACAAGACAAACTGTTATGCCACCTTATTCTTTAGGCAATGGGGTGACCTCTCTCTCACGGAATATGAAGCTCTGGGTATTTGTGTTCTAAAATCCAATTGCAGCATATAGGAGATTAATATTGAGTTGAGCATAACTCAAAAAGATTAGCGAAGCAAGCTTGTAGTCCTTCAGTAGGCCTTTCTCCTCCGGATTGAGTGCCGAAAGCCACTTGTCGCAAGCAACTTCAAAAATCCAAGCCATGATGATTGCACAAACGCTCTAAACTATGGAAAGTTTTTCGAAGAAAACCTCTCAAGATTGCTCTTTGGTTCGAATGAAAGACTTCGAAGACGAAGGGAGGGGTATATATAGCCCAAAAGTTGCCATAAATAAAAAAGGAGGAGCGCCACAGTGCTAGATGAGCGCCTAGGCGCAGACTGGGCGCCATGGCGCAGGCCTTACTTTTTTTTTAATTTCTGGCCTTTTGCATTCTACCTCAATTTTCGTGCACACCTTCCTCGATTTGAGTGCCCTTTTCACATGTTTCTGGTCCGAGTTATTTATTTGATTATTTTCTTTTACGGGGGGGAAATCAGTACCCTCCCATGAGTCAAGTCAAAATTAAAGTCAAAAGTCAAAGTCGGATAGTCAAACGAGTCAAATAATTAGATAACCAAGTTAGAAATGTATAAAATTAAGTCGTGTTAAATTTACATCAACAAAGTCAAACATGTACATTTAGGCATGCATACAACAAGCGAGAAGCTAGGCTCCTAAGTTCTTGGGTCTTGGAAAGGCTCGAGGTACCACCAGATCCTCCTGCACGTGACGACAAAGGTATCGACTCCGAAGTCAGCTGCTGAAAGAAAGGGCAATCTCCAGCACATTGAGAAGTGTCAGCGACCTCATCAGACTCGGGAATACCCTCAAGACAAGGAAGGTAAACAGGCTCCCTCGCCGCACTTGTCTGAGCTGCCCCCTGGGAAGAAGACGCTCCAATCACTTTTTCAAATGTAAATTCTGGTCAATTTTTCAACACTAGTGATCACTTTATTAGATATACCACTTTATGCATGACCATGACTATGATGTGATAGAAGAATAATAACATGTATTTCTTTCTCACTTGGCAAGACAATCAACTAATACTTGATCCAATAACAACTCATGCTCTGCCGGAGTTTTAAGTAAGATTTTGATACATGCATATTAATCTTGTCAAACTTTTCATACTCTTCCAGAGTCTTTTATATAATCATGGAAAATTTGAATTTCACTAGTAATGATTGCTTCTAGAAATCTAATGGATTTATTACTTCTCCAAATTTGTCATTGTCAATAGTTGCTCCTTTCTTACACACTTCAAGCGTGCTTTAGATTGATCAGCAATTGGTGTCATCCTTCTGGGACATAAATTTTAATTGGAGCATATAGAACTAGTTTATAGTCAATGAAAATTTTCATATCCATCTTCAGGATGGTATCATACAAAATATTTAATTATCGTTTGGCCACTTCCATTAGATTAATTGTTGGTATTTACGTTAATGTATGTATCAAATTGACCATGAAATATATTCTATTATTAATGTGCAATAAAGTAATCGAGTAAATATTATCTCCCCCTATACTTTAGCTAACTTACATGTAGGGGCATGATATTAATATAACAACCCTATAAATCCATTGCACCTTTAACCATGGACTCTTTTAGCAAATTAAAGCATGTAACAATCAAAGTAAAATGATTTATATTTAACTCTTACTTGTTCCTCTTGCCCAATTATATAAATTTTTATATTGAAATATATCAAAGTATAGGCATAATAAATATAATTTCAATTGAGTTTCTCACAATGTCATCATCAATTCTTAAACCCTTAAATTGTGTCTTGCTAAATTATTATGCATTTATGCTTGCAATTTTACTGAAATTTTATATAAATTATAGTTAAGAATCTGTCATCATCAAACATTCTTGTTATGGTTTGTTGCAACTGTGAATTTGTTTGCCAATAACAATTATGCTTTGATTGTTATAAATTTTATAATGTTTCGTGTTCTGTACGGTGTTTTGTACTCTTTTGTACTGTTTTTGCCATAGTTTCAAACTTCTAATTATAATTATTGCCCATCTATTATCTAAATTATTATCACTTATGACTAAAATTCCTTATTGTATCATTCCTTTTTGTGACGTTCTTGTCATGAAATTTTAATAATCATAATGATTTTAATTATCATAACTATTTTATCTCCATCTACTCCATATTAAATTTTGTAAATTTATAACATTGATAAATTTAGAATTTCCCTATGTCAAGTGTTGGTAATGTTAATTTTTTTTTAATGTGTGGATCCCACAAATCATTGTAAAATGGTTTTTGTATTCTCTTTTTAATCTTTTTCTTTCATATTGTTCGACAAATTCTTCACCCAAAAATCCAGTGTTCTACATATTGCGCTTCAATAATTGGCATCCAAATTTTAGTTTATTCGAGTATTCTCCATTGTTAAAATTGGCTCTAACATTTTCTACAAATCATTTGTCAATACTAATTACGTAGTATATGTCTTGTTATAAGAATACCTGTTTTTGACCAAATTTTACAAAACAATAACTTAATTCAATTGTGGTCATAATTTTGCTTGTTTATACGTTACATGATCTTATAATTTTATTGATCTTATAATATATATATATATATGTATATAAATTAATTGTGATACTTGAACTTGAACTTGTTTCTATATGAATTAACTTCACATGTTATGAAAGATTTAAGTTTCGTTTTTATTTTATTTTTTTAAACTAGTGAAGGGTAATAAAATAATGTTATTATAGGCATAATCGATACGTTGACAAACAATAAACTTACCATGGTCGAACTTTTAATATGGCCTAACTATTCCTAACTATTATTGTTAGCCTATAGTATCCTTATCACGTTAACATTTGATATAATAATTAAGCTAATACTATTATGATACATAATAGGGAGTATTAGAATTGAAGTGGGATTATATGTATGTATATTCCATTATATTTGATAAATTATACACTTATATGAAGTATAATTATTGGATAGTTAGTAAATTGATCATGGAATATTTGTACTAGTGGACCTGAAGTTCCTTAGTTTTCATAACGAGTCACAATTCTCGATAGTAACAAGAAAGATATTTGGTACATAACCTGCAATATTTGAACAAATTAAATCTAATGCATACTCTTTCACAATTTCTCTCATTTCTTCATTTATTATTGTAGGTGACTTGAAATTAAACTTCTAAGTGCTTACTTATGAAAATAATGTAATCTAGCTTATAGACATAATATCTAAAGAAATAATTTATGAAATTTTTGCATAATTGGTTTTATTGGTGCTGATAACGTGTTATAAAATTGAGAGAAGGGAATAAAGATATAGTAAAGTTCATTTCCATTTCTCATTCTTCTATAGCTAACCACCATTATATCCATGTAATACATGACTAGTAACACCCCAAAAGTATTGAAAGCCATCATTATATTGTAGGAGTTACAACTTAATGAGGTATAATTACAAAGGAATGGTAAAGGATAAGAAGAGTTACAAAGAAACTCTTGGGATTATGGACATCCACCATAATTATTACATAACACTTATGATATTGTTATAGTGTTTTACGTACAAATTATGACGTTTTTAAGGTTTAATGAGGTTTTAATAAATTAATATGTTGTGAATTTTATCAAACAATGTTCATGCATAGTAAGAATATTGAGTTCATGAAATAATGACTTATAATTATTTTTAAGGCATGAAATCATCACATGATGATTTTAGAGGATAAGTATGTTGTTTTTTTTTTAAGCTGCCATGTAACACCCTCGAATTTCCTTCTCAAGATTTTCCGAAAATATAATACAAATAATAAAGAATAATAATTATTAAAACCCCCAATTATCTAGGAAAAACCAGCGTATCACCGCCACCATGATAAAGGCTAAATCATTTATCAAAGTACTACAGCGGAAGTCTTTAAAACCAAAACCAAATTAAAACTCCGAAGTAAAACATAAAATAAACTTAAAGCAAACCAAGTCAAAACCAAAAGAAAACCAAATTAAATTTTCATTACACTTTGGAACTATTATAATAGCCCTTCACAACCAAATAGACTTTAAACATGAAAACAAAAGTCAACATCAAATCATAAATAACTAATAAGTCCATAAAGCATCAAACTAAGAAAACTGTGATGTAAGCACTCTCACTCTAGCCCAACATGATTGACTTATGCCTACTTGTACCTGTAACTTTCTCTTATTCTAGATAACTACTCGCCAGCAAGTGGGTGATCGTAGGGCCAAGTCAAAGACAAAGCCATGCACACAAACACACAAAATCAGCAAAGATGAGCACATAAATACCAAACACTATACAAAACATGATTCATATTAAAATAAAAGAAAAGTACATCACATACAATTCTTACCGTTCACTACTCTTCACCTGTGCATAGACTCAGTTCAAATAGAATTATTGATTAAATTTAAACTTTTTATTTCTCATCGAACGGGTTTCCGTTCTCTTAAAATCGCCCTATTGGGTACCAACTTGGGAGCAACTCCAAGAAGGTATTACCTATGTCACATAAAGAGACGGAATTCTGGGGCATTAAAAATATAAAAGAGTACAGTCCCTTGTACCCCAATTATATTAGAAGTCAAGGATCAATGTTCCATACGACTCCCCTAATTATTCATACTCAAGCGTCTTTCATTTTACGTGATTGATCGATTTTACAATATTATGACTCACACATAACAATACACAGAAACATGCACATCATCAATCAAACCATATTAATTTTCTTTGATTTTAAAGTGATACTAAAATAATCTTGTGTGTCCTTCAATTAAACGAAACTTCCTTTACCACACATTAATTATAAGTGGCTAACTATTTATTTTCCTTGACCACACATTAAACTGTGATTTGCACATTAACTTCTAATAATCATGTGAATAAAAATTCACAACTACCTTTCTTGTAGATTAAGTAACTAACCAACTCAACTAACTTCCTTTTCTTCTTTATTAACTATTGACCAACTTTTGAAATAATTTTAACATTTCAATTACACATGAAATACATAATGCTATAAAAGTGGAATGTTAAAACAATATGAAAATCATACTGTCATACTAGCATACTTTTCATGCAAGTCAACTAAACTACAATTCATATAGACATTCATAACATGTAAAGTCATCGACCAAGCATGAAATCTACTTTTACTTCACCTTTAGTACTTACGTACCTTGTAATGTAGTGGTGATCTGCCACAACTCCTAAAAGCTAACTAGCTTGAATTCTCCCAAATGGAGAAAATTGAAATTAAATTAAAACCTTGTTGACTAAATTGTACAACAACTCTAACTTTTCATGNCTTTTTATGTTGGAAACTTGTCCAAAACGTTCCCTACATGGTCTCTAATCAATTCCATACTTTAGTTTTATTTTTCTTTCACCAAACACTTGCTTTTTGGAAATTTCCAAAAATGGTAGCTTTATAAATTTTCTTAAAAACACTTTAAAACCCTTCTAAATATCATGTTTTGATCATAAAACACTATAGTCATGTCCTAAGATCATCATACAATGTTTAGATGCATTAAAAATAATTATGATTACTTATTTCACGTGTTACTATTTCTATTAAACATAAACACGTGTTCATAAAAATTCACAAGTTTATCTATTTATTCAAAACTCATTAAAAACTCATCAAAACATCATAAATCAAGCGTAAAACTCTTTTACAATCTATTATCATCATTATACATTTAATCTATGCTTTAAAATAATTTTTCATGAAGTAAAACATATTTACAATACTTTTTGTAGAAGAAGGGTTCCGAAATTTTTTTTTTCGAAAATTAAAACTTCTTTTTTTCGGATTGTTTTCTCTCTTCATTTTTTTTTGGTCCAAAATCACTAGATTGCAAAATAAATCTAAAAATTTCTGATTTAAGGAGATATTTATAGGCCCAAAGTAGGTTTTGGTGCAATTACTTAAATACCCTTAATGTTTGAGAAACTTTTCAAAATATTTCATAAAACTGAAAGTGACATGAAATATACTTTACAACATAAAATAATTAACAATTAATTTAAATTTCTTTCTTTATTGAGCTTAAATTCCCAATAAAAATACTAAAAACATACATATAGAATATGAAATTAACTTCTTAAAATACGTGAAAATATGGGGTATTACAGTCTACTCCACATAAAAGAAGTTTCGTCCCGAAACTTTATGTAAATTATTATACGTAACTTGAGTAGAGACTACGTTTACTTTAAAACTTTTCATTTTTATCCTATATTGTTGCAGATTTTAGACATTTAACTTAACCTTTCCTAAACAACTTTTATTAAACAGACATAAAAATTTAGTAAAAGACGCAAAGACTTGCAAACTTTAGGGTAAAACGTGCGAAGTTATATCGCACTCTACCGGCCTTAGGAACCGAGTTACGTCCCCATAAATTTACTAACCTGAAATAACTTTCGATACTTTTTTCTCATCATATCCCCAGCTTCCTATGTTGCTTCTTCGGTTTCTTGGTATCTTAGACCTTACTATCAAGGATCTTTTATGGCTTCTCTTCATAGGTTAAACTTTGGTCTAACTCTATTGTTTCAGGTTGTAACACATGTGACTCATTCGGCACATACTTTCTTAGTTGAGTCACATGAAAGACATTGTGAACTTTACTTAACTCCATTGGTAAAGCTAGATTATAGGGAAGCTTTTCAATTCTTTGCAAGATCTCATAGGGTCCAATATATTTTGGGCTCAATTTTCCCTTCTTTCCGAACCTCATTACACCTTTCATCGGTGATACATTAAGTAGCACCTTATCACTAACTTCAAACACAACTTCTTGACGTTTTTGGTCTGCATAAGACTTCTGTCTATCCTGTGCTGCTTGAATCTTTTCTTGTATCACTCTTACATTATTGGTAGTTTCTTCAATCAACTGAAGTCCTAGAATCACTGTCTCACATATGTCACTCCAACATAAGGGACTTCTGCATTTCCTTCCATATAGGGCTTCAAAAGGTGCCATGCCAATACTTTCATGGTAGCTATTGTTGTACGAGAACTCAATCAAATCCAAACAATCTTCCCAATTCCCTTGAAAATCCATTATACAAGCTCTCAGCATGTCCTCCAAAGTCTATATGGTTCTCTCTATTTGTCCATCGGTTGCCGGATGGAAAGTTGTACTCATTTTCATTGTTGTACCAAAATTCTCCTTGGCAATTTCCCCAAATTTCAAAAGAAACCTAAATTCCTTATCCAAGACGATATCTTTTGGAACTCCATGAAGCTTCACGACATGCTTAATGTAAGCCTTCGCAAGTTGTTCCATCCTCCAAGTCTCCTTCATCGATATAAACACCGCTGATTTAGTAAGCCTATCCACCACAACCCATATGGTATCATATTGGTTGCTCGACTTTGGCAAGCAGGTTAGAAAATCCATTGATATGCAATCCCACTTTCATCCTGGTATCTCAAGTTGTTGAACTTCTCCTTGTGGTCGTTTATGTTCAAATTTTACCTTTTGACAAGTAAGACACTTGCTCACGAATTCAGCTACTTCTCTTTTCATTCTAGGCCACCAATACACCTTTTTCAAATCCTTATACAATTTATCGCCCCTATGATGAACTGAATACGTTGTATGATGACCTTCCGCCATAATTTTCCGTTTCAAACCTTCACATTTTTGTGGTACACACCACCTTCCTTTATACCTCAAGCTTCCATCTTCATGGCTTTTGAAGTCCATAGCCTTTCCTGTCTTCAATTTCTCCTTTATTCTATCCAATTTTACATCTCCATCCTAGTTCTCCTTAATTTCCTCAAACACTGTTGGTTGGATACTAAGACTATAAAGTAATCCTTCCAACTCTTCCTCTTTTACTATCTCTAAATTTATTCTCTCCATGTCTCTATACATCTCGTTAGCGACCACTAAAGAATTCACTGCATGCTTCGTTTTACGACTGAGAGTAGCCGTTACCACATTGGCCTTTCCTTCATGTTATTGGATATCTAACTCATAATCCTTTATCAATTCAGGCCATCTCCTTTGTCTCATGTTCAAATCCTTTTGAGTGAAAAAGTACTTTAAGCTCTTGGTCCGTGTAAATCCTACACTTCTCCATATAAGTAATGCCTCCATATCTTTAAAGCAAACAAGATCGCTGCTAGCTCGAGATCGTGGGTGGGATAGTTTACTTCGTATGGCTTCAACTGTATCGAAGCATACACAATCACCTTTCTATTTTGCATTAAAACACATCCCAAACTATTTTTAGACGCATCACTATACACATCATAAGAACCACTCCCATCTGGAAAAGTCAGCACCAGAACCGTAGTCAAATGCTCCTTTAAGGTCTGAAATGCCTCCTCACAATTATCACTCCAAACAAACTTACAGTCATTCTTCATTAACGACGTCATCGGCTTAGCGATCCTCGAAAGGTCCTTCACAAACCTCCTACAAAAACCTCCTAAACCCAAGAAACTTCGTACATCCGTCACATTCTTAGGTGTAGGCCACTCTTTTACAGCTTTGATCTTGGCTGGATCTACTTCAACTCCCTCTTTTAACACAAAATTTCCCAAAAATGCAAATTTCTCCAACCAAAATTCACATTTCGAGAACTTAGCATAAAACTTATTCTTCCTTAGTCTCATTAAAATTGTCCTCAAATGTTCCACATGCTCCTCTTTACTCTTGGAATACACCAAAATGTCATCAATAAAAAATACCACAAACTTATCTAAGAACCGTTGAAAGATTCTATTCATTAAGTCCGTGAAAATTGTTGGCGCATTCGTTAACCCAAAATGCATAACAGTGAACTCATAATGTTCATACCTCGTACGAAAAGTTGTTTTAGGTACCTTAAGATACCCTCTTTATATATATTGTGATTTAATTGAATGTAATAGAAAATTCTAATATATTTAATTATGATTATTAAATATTTTTACAAAAAAAGCACCTAACATTTTGGCGGCAGCCAATATGAGGAGCGTTCAAATATGAATCTTTGGCATGCAAATATGGAATCTTAACAGTCTAATGAATACATGGTAGTTATATCATGGAACCGCCGCCGCCGCCTCTACCGGGTGTCATCAAACCTTTGCTAGACCGAAGGTTCGCTGACACCTTGTCCGACGGTAGAGAAAACGCGGCGGCGGCTGTTCCATGATATAACTACCATGTATTCATGAGACTCTTCAGATTCCATATTTGCATGCCAAAGATTTGCTGTGGAATCGATTATATATAACATCATATTTGAACGCACCTCATATTGGCTACCGCCAAAACGTTAGGTGCATTTTTTTGCATAAATACATTTTTGAAAAATGTAGTACGAATTATTATATCAAATTGCGATCTAGTACATTTATATAAAATTCAGTTTTCAAACTTCTTTTTGTATAAATTCCTAAGGGGTTATTTGGTAGTTGGGAATAAGACTAATAATCCCAATGATTCTTATTCCCATGTTTGGTAGGTGAGATTTAGAAAAAAAAAAAAAAAGATGGGCAATGAGTAGGGGTGAAGCTAATTCGGTTTAAAACCGAAAACCACACCGCACCAAACCATTTTTAAATTATGGTTCGGTCTTTTTATAATTCTGGTGCGGTTTGGAGTGAAAATTTTTAAAAATTCGGTGTTCGGTTTGGAGTTGGTGCGGAGAAATAGAAACCGAACTCCCAACCGTACACCAAACCATATAAAAGCCTAAACTATATCAAGGGCTTAAGGCCCAAAAATGAATAAAACCCTAAAAATATAAATGGAGTTAGTGACTCTATTTCAATATCTTTTAAACTCTCTTTAAATCCCATGTTCCTTATGTTCTTCATTTTTCGCCATTTGTATTTCTTTCTTTTTTTAATTTCGTTCTTCATTCCTTCTTTTGCTTTCTCTTGCTAAATAACTCAATCCCTCAAAGTCACTATTCTTTTTTATTATTTGTTCTACAATCCTTGTTCTTTTGCGTCATTTCTTTCTCTCCTTAACACATCGATCTTCAATCAATTGATTCAACACTTATCTAGTATTATTGAAATTTTAAACTAACTAACTTGGTGTTATTTTAAAGAATGATTTAAACTACTACAAGTAGCCCTAATATTTAACTTCTCTTTGTTTCTAATTTGTTATTGTGAAACATAAATTTTGAACTAGTTTGAAAGTAAGGCATTATACCAAGATTCAAGAACGAATTTTATAGATTTCTGGTAAACAATTAAGTATGACTAGAAATTCGGTTTGGTTTGGATCCAAAACCCAAACATCGAATTTGTTTGGTCTGGTTTGGTTTGGAGTGAAATTTAGTTTGGTTTGGATTGGAGTGGAAATTCATAAACCGAAATAATATGGTTTGGATTTGGAGTTTGCTATAATCCAAACCGTACACCGAATTTTCACCCCTAGCAATGAGAATGAGATTAACACTATGCCAAACGTTTCAATTAAAAGCCCCTAAATTATAGCACTTTTTAAAAGTGCTATCATTTGCTTCCAATAAAAGCGCTTTTTGAAAATAACATAACCATAGCAGTTAATTGATGCATTGTTAATTAAGTGCTATACAAAAAAACACAAAACAATAGCATATAAGAGATCACTATTAAGAAAATAAAAAAAATAATATTCAAATAACCGCCCACTCGTACCTTTAGCTGACTATCAGTGGGATCTAGGTTGCACGGACACACCTCCAATTTGCCGTACCCCGTGTCCGACACCGACACGACACCGACACACGGTGGACACACGTACCCACATTAACATAACTAATTAGGCTTATTTGAGTATCCCAAAACTTTTGAGTTATTTTCCCCTCTTTAATTGTTTATATCTTTTAGGTTTTTAGTAGTTATTATATTTAATAATCATATTATCATTACAAAATTTGATATTTACCTCTTATTCTATTGAAATTATGTAGAAATTTTTATATTTTCTTATTGTTTTCTTTCTCGTACCCGTATCCTCAATTTTATTAATGGCGTTTCCTCGTACCCGTTTTGTGTGCGTATCCATACCGATATTCGTTTTTGTGCAACCTTACGACGTTAAATGGGATTATATATGAACTAACAAATATAATCCTATACCTTCTTTTTCTCCCAAAATTCCTTCTATGCTAAAATTAAAACACTGATTCTTTGCTTCAATCGCGAACTTCACTCGTTCTTAATTAAGCGCTAATAAAAATCACAGCAATCTTGTTCTTCTTGGGAGTCTTGAAGTTAAATCTTAATCAAGGTATATATTTGCTCATAGTTGATTATTGTACGATTTCAATACTTATACATACGTACTGTTGCTCAAGAATTATAAGAGTAGATTATTTGCTAAATTCCTAGCAATTCACGCCTTGTTGATCATACAATCATGGCACTAAATATTAAAAAAATTAGATAATAGCAATCTACGTAGAAGAGCAATATTCAATTCACTTTGTAAATACATGTGTTAGTTCCACTATAATCATAACTCATAACAATATCAATTAGAAGTGCCTTTGTTACTTCCAATATAATTATAGCACTTTGTTATTTGTATGTATTAGTTAAATATTGCTAAATTGAGATTTGATATATAATCATGCCCACAAACTGTTCTATGAAATTCCTGACAAAGATTTGATATCCATAATATTTTTTGCTTATTTTGTAAAAGGGGTTTTCTTGCTTATTCTGTAAACACGAGTTAATTAGATTATGCTATTATTTGGGATAATTACCCGCAATTCATTCATATATGAAAGTTTATGTGGAATAATTACTGAAAATTTTGCTTGAATTATTTCCAATAACTTAAAATATTAAAAAATTACTGATTTATTAGTTGAATTGTTTGTAATTACGAGTTTAGATTAGTAAGAATTATGCACGGGTATGGTGAATTGGAATTTACAAGTTCAATCAAAACTATTATGATAAAGAACTGTTTTGAAAACCATTATCTTCTACCACTTTTTTTTATAGATAACTACGTACTTGAGTTTACTAATACAGGAAACGTTTCTATTAAGACAAACAAATATCACTAAGAAGTATTTATCAACTAATACCCCCTGTATAATTCTAACTAATTGTGAACTCGTGTAAATTTTGTTTCCACTAAATCCTAGTTGAAACAACGTCACATAATTGATGATGTCTGCGGTGTTCAATGGAGGAGACCCCAAGTCACGCTATTTTTGATTTTAGTCGGGCGCGGGAGTTATGGGAAGCGTGTGGGTGCAAGGACATGATTTCCAGGGATGCAAGGGACTCCATATGCGATCTCGTGGTGAGCTGGAAGGGCATATATAGACAGCAAGGTAAAGCAGAAGGGAGTCTTTTTGGCGTGGAGCATCTGGTTTGAGCGAAACAAAAAGGTTTTCGAAAATAAAACTACACCGAATTCCTTGATCGTAGAAAGGGTAAATAGGTTGGTGGAAGAACATGGAAAATATACGAAGCGAATTTATCATGGGAGGGGAGGGGTGAATACTGTGGCTTCGAAGACTTGGCAACCACCGGCCGGAAGGAGCTGTTAAGGTGAATGTGGATGCTTATCTAGCTGCGGAAGGATGGGTGGGGCTCGGAGTAGTGGCGTGATATGGAAGGGGACAGGTGCTTTTTACTGCAGTGCGGCGGGTCCAGGTGTGGTGGCCTCCAGCGGTGGCAGAAGCGAAGGGGATTGAGTTGCCAGTGAAGCTAGCAAGGAGGTTTGACTATGGCATGGTGATTGTTGAGACTGATTGCATGGAGCTTGCAAACCGGTTATTGAAAGGAATTGTTTTTGCCTCCGAATTGGACAAGGTGGTGGGTGACATCCTTGTTTGGGGTTCATACTTTCAAGCTCTTTCATGGACTCATGTGAAGCGAGAAGGAAACATGGTAGCACACAATCTTGCTAGGATAGGTGTAGAACAAATACGGGAGGGGTTTTGTCCTCCTGAAGTCTCTCCTTTTGTTGTAATGGACAGCTTGCTTATTGATTAATTGATGCTTTGTTTAAAAAAAAATAAAATCCTACCTTAGCTCCTATATAATTGTTTATAATAAGTTGATAAAGTGTATCAACTAACTCCTGTATACTAAAACATCATACCTGTGCATCAATTAGTGATTTAGCTTACAAACTGTATTGGCAGGGTAGATGGATAAATACAGTTTATTCAGTTAACTGTATAGTCGGGATCTTTACTCCTTTATACACCTTAGTATAAAGTAATTTGAATGAGAAGTAGTTTTCTTAGTCACACGAAATTGTTCATTAAGGGTGTCACTACTTTTTATCCGCTAAAAATTTGACAGGTAAATTAACTTAGTAATAACCACAACACAAAGGGTTAGATAGGCTCATCACAAAGGATAAGTTGTACAATTTTCAGGTTAATTAATTAGTACTGATGATAGTTGAGTAATTTGTGGTAAAGATGTGGAAATTATTGAGCACCTGAGTGTAAAGGCTTTGGCAAATAATTTCTTAGCGGCTGCAAGTTGGAACAAGTAGATATTCTATAAAGCTAGTGTTGACTAAGTTAAGAAGGGGTGCTATTAAGGTTTATAGAGCTCATAGGAAGGTTATATATGCAGGTATTGTTGCTTGTGTCTACTACATTTGGGCTGCTGGAAATGATCACTATGCCAAAATTATAGTTTAATTGATTATAATAGTAGTAGTAATCAATAGTGTACTTGTTAATTGAGTAGTAGTAGTTGAAGTTAATTGAGGAATCAATAGTGCACTTGTTGCTAGTACTTGTTGCAGCATACTAGTTGAAGTTAAATGAGGAATCTATAGATTGTAGTGTGATTATAGTTTAAAGCATTTTAATTTTAGATTATTTGTGCATTTTAATGAGTTGTATTTTAATAGCGGGAGCTATGTTGGGCACGGTCGTGATTGATTTGGTTAGAGATGAATGAGTGGCTTTTTAATAAAATGATGAAGGATTAATGTGGCGTCTTGGGTAGGCTATAGGGCTCACAGTAGAGTATCAAAATGCTATGGAGATGATCAGTTTAGTTTACAAGCCCCGGGTGCTGTTTCAAGTGATAGATGGTGTGCATCTTCTATAGGCATCTTAATGTAGAATACCGATGCTGCAGTTTCGGAGGAAGGACTGATTGGTTTAGGGGCTAAATGTTAAGGGATAGTAAAGGAGGTGTGTTAATGGAGATGTGTCACACTTGAAGAGGTGATTGTAGTATTGAAATGGTGGAAGTGGAAGCCATGGCAGTGAGGTTGGGGACTAAAGTGGCTATTGAAGAAGGCTTTGGAAGCTTTGTTGTAAAAAGTGACACTTTAGTATATATGCATACTATGAAGAAAAAGAAGATGGTGGAAACGTCTGTTGGTTTGAGTCTCAAGAGATGTACTTTTGATAAACCAATGTATCAATATTTTTCTTTCTCATAGTAAAAAAAAGGGCATTCAAGTTGCCCACTTTTAGCAAATAAGAGCATATCTTTTTTAATATGTAATTATGTATGTATGGTTGGAGGAAGCTTCACTTGACATGTTATATTCTATTTTGCCTAATTGCACTGATTAGTAATATTTGATTGCTACTTGAGCTCTCAATATATATATATATATACATTTTTTTTTGAGAATTTTTGATATTTTGTATTTTTTCTAATGCCTGCTTAATTGACATAGTTATTCTGTGATGTGCATTTTAAGTGGTACTCGCAAATAGCACTCAAAACTCACGAAAATTTTCAATCCTAAGCTATCAAATCCAAATAACTTGAGTGAAAGCTAATTAATTAAACCAATCAAGAGAATAACTAATTAGGATTCTAACAATATAATTCAATCCAAAACCACAAAGTTAGTAGCAGATATTCACGCACAAAATTGATGCAAATAGAATTTGAATTTTTTTGTGAATCAAAACTTAATTAATTACATCCTATTGTTGAGATTATTTATAGGTATAATCAACAACAAAATCCTAACTAAAATCTACTTAAAAATCACGCACAAGATAGGTAAATAAATCCTACTTGTGTGCAACTTGCATAACAAACTAAAGATAAGATTGCCACATCATCATGCAACATGCACTTTGATCTTATCTTTCCTAACAAACTCTAACTAACTAACTAACTAACCAAGAAATTATCCTAACAACTTGACTAAATAATTAATAAACAAGATAATTATCAGAATTAAGCCCAAAAATCACGGACCATTAAGGAACCCAAGATTTCCCAAAAATCGTCAAATATTCGCCATCACCATTTGCGCCATTTTCATGATTTCCTTCAAATTTCAAGAAATATTTCAAGATTAATCTTTTAATCAAGAAACTTTCAAGAAACTATTCTTCATGCTGGATTCCATCAATCATGACTCATAGACTTACCAAGATAATCACAAAACACCATATGGAAAAAACCCTACCAAGTGGAATGGGAAAAAACCCATAGGCTCAACAATCACACTTAGCCCAGGCTCAACAAACACACTTAGCCCTACCTTTCTTTCCTTGCATCCAAAGGCTGTTATTCCTCTATGGGAACGTCCCATGAGAGTCTTGTAACCCATGTTTGCCTTCTATCCACATTCAAACCCATAGGATTAAGCATTATATTTATAGATTCGTCCATCTTGCTTGAATCCTTATTCAAATTCACATCATTCTCCCTCTCTTGAAAAGAATTTGCCCTCAAATTCACATCATTGTAGTATGGTGATAAGTCGCCAATATTGAATGTTGCACTGACATCTCCATATTCACTAGGTAGATCAATCTTATAAGCATTGTCACCATAAGCTTCAAGCACTTCAAAAGGACCGTCAGCTCTTGGCATATGCTTATTTTTGCGCCTCTGAGGGAAACGTTCTTTCCTTAAATGTATCCATACCATATCCCCTGGCTTAAATACATGTTGTCTCCTTCCTTTGTTAGATCGTGTTCTGTAAACCTCATTCACCTTTGAAATTCGTTTCTTCACAGCTTCACAAGTTTTTTGGAACACTTTTAACCTTTTCTTAGCATTTGTGTGTATCTCATCCCTTGCTAAAGGAATCAAATCAATTGGCATGTATGGATTAATGCCATAGAAAACTTCGAATGATGAGTAGCCTGTGGTACGTTGAAGATACAACAAACTCAGCATGACATAGACGAGTATCCCAATCTTTCTGAGTTTTGCTCACTAAACCACGCAACAATGTACCCAGCGTTCTGTTTGTAACCTCCGCCTGACCATCTGTTTGTGGATGGTGAGAAGTACTAAAGAGCAGTTTCGTACCAACCATCTTCCATAGGCACTTCCAGAAGTGACTTAAGAACTTCGAATCCCTGTCACTGACTACCACTACAAGAAAACGACCAAATAGCGACGGATTTTTGCGACGGAATTTTATTCCGTCGCAAATTTTGCGAGGGAATTCCAAGTTTTTGCGACGGAATTATTTCCGTCGCAAATTTTGCGAGGGAATTCCTAGTTTTTGCGACGGATATTTCCGTCGCAAAAAAGTGACAAAAACAAATCAAAGGAACATCTGTTTTTTGCGACGGAATTGTGTTCTTTGCGACGGAATATTCCGTCTCAAATTTGCGACGGAAATATTTCTGTCGCAAAATTCGTCGCAAATTCCGTCGCATATATTACAGAACAAAATACCTTATTTTCCTTCAAAATCGAATTAAACAAAAACAGACTCTTCTTCTCCTTATACCGTCCTTCTCCCTAACAAAGTAAACACACACTCCTTCTTCTTCTCCTTCTTTTCCAGCGGCCTTCTCACTCCTTTGTTGTCGTTTTTTTTTTTTAATTTTTCCGGCGGTCTTCTCAACCGTTTTAGGGTTTTTCTTCCGGCGGTCTTCTTCCGTTCTTATTCCGTTGTAGTGATTGTGGTAAATATACTTAATTTCGTGTTTTTAATTTCGTTATTTTAATTTCGTGTTTTTAATTTCTTGTTTTTAATTTCGTGTTTTTAATTTCGTGTTAGGGTTTTTAATTTTTTAGGTATGAGATTACTTTCGTTTGTTTTAATTTTTATCTTTTTTTTTTTTAATTTCTTTTCGGATTTTTGGTTTTTTTCATTTTCTTTATGCGATTTGATTTGTGATTGTGGTTTTTGATTTGGTTTTTTTCGAGCATCATTATGCGATTTGTGATTGTGGTTTTTGATTTGGTTTTTTTCGAGTTTTTGTAATTTAATTTTTTCAGCATTTGATTTGTGATTAAATGGTGGTGTGGTGGTTCCAGGGGTGGATAGTGGTGGGGGTGGTTTTCGTGGTTGGGGGTAGTAGGCTGTTTGTGGCCTGTTGGTGGTGCTAGGCTGGTGGTATGGGCGTTGTGGTGGTTGATGGTGGCTGATGATGGTTGATGAATGTTTTATAACTTTATGTATTTCTTATATAAGTCTTCATGTATTTCCGTTAATCCTTTTGCATTGATTTATAACTTTATTCCTTTGCACAAAAATAAACTAAAAGATTAAAGACCACCTAGATTATATTCTTCCATCTACATATATGTATGATAAAATCATAATATCCAATTTTGAATTCAAATTTAGTAACATGTACTATAATGGTGGATTCTTTGGTACAAAAAAACAATTTTAAAACTTTCTAGATAAAATAACTGATTAAAGGAAAGATATTAAGCATCATTTAAAAAAAAGGCAATTTCTCACAATGTTTTATTCCTTAATTAGAGAAAGGAAGACAATTACTGACTTAATTACTTTAATTTCTATGTATCTTAACTAGTTTCCTAACCTGTGCATTCACAGGTTGTAAGATGTTCAGAATATGATATGCTGTGTTATTGTACAATTGTGGGATATTAAGAAGATTTTTTGGTAATTAAATCAATTGTCAATTCATATGATTCTAGGATACTTTCCATATCTTAATGATTGACTCAATATATATCCACATAATCTAGATGATTACCCAAACCTTATTAATAGTATCCTAGATGATTGCCAAAATAAATTATAATTGGAAAACATATGTACAATATATATATATATATATAT